>CM075696.1:30262729-30862729 GCA_037954015.1 Psophocarpus tetragonolobus | reverse complement strand
AATTGTCTATTTTTTTGTTATTTAGGTTTAATATTTTCATTTTAGATGTTTTAAATTATATTTTGGAATTTGTTATGTTTTTAGTGTTTTTTGGTGTTTAGGATATAATTTAGTAGATATTGATGTGCTTTTGGGCTTATTTGGAGTATTAGAGTGAAGCTTGAAGCTTAGAGGAAATTCAGAACAAAAAAATAAATTATGAGTTAATTAACGAAAGATTGTACTCCCGTGCAAAAATATGCATTCCCTTGTATAATCAGTTTAAATGCTCTATTTTATGACACAAGAGACTCATTAGTTTAAATAGAAAGTTTTAGTTTGAAACAAGCGTGACTGATTCAAAGACGGCATAAAGAGCAAGATTTGGGGTTTTTCCTCTTCACTCTTTATTTCTGGGTTTGATTAATTTTATTTCTCTGTTTTTATAGTTATGAATATGTGTCAGCAGACTTTTTATTCTGGGATTAAGGGGGTTTAACCCTTGACCCTATTTATGATGAATTAAGCATTTTGATTGTTCTTACGTTGGTTTCTCTTAATTTCTTCATATTATCGATGCAATACATACATTTTTGTAGTAATAGATAATTAGGAAAAGACTTAAAGGTGAACTTAATTATCAAAATCCTAGAGAAGGAACTTAGGAATTAAACCACGAAAGTAGGTTTAACCCTTCGAGAACTCCCTGAATTAACAATGAACTTATTGAGTTTAATTGAACATAGCTACCACGAAAGTAAGAATCAATTCAATTAGATACACATTCGTACCTTAAAAGAGAGTCTTATGTTAATTCAATAGCAGTCATAGCATGACATCCTCAATTCTGAAAGTTTTCTAAAATTTGAATTTTCAAATACTTCCTTTATTTTAACAGAAATCAAATATATTAAAAAACTAAAAAAATCTAAATTTTATTTTAGTTATGATTTTTCAATCTTTGACATTATAATATTTAAACTGCCATCTTATTCTAATTTTAGAATTCACCATTACCTTATTTTTATTTTTATCAATTAGAAAACTTTGATTTTGTTTTAAATTATAAAAATAAATTAAAATTAATTAAAATTATAAACAATTATTTTTTCCAAACGCATTGTGTAAGAATGATTATTTTTATTACTTGACGATACCTTACACTTGCAGTTTTCACACAAAGTGAAGATTATTTATGGGTTCAATTGAAATGAAAGCTAAGAAGTAATGCACATAAATATCTATTTTGCCTTCAATAAAGAAAAAGAAAGAAAGAAAGTCTGGTAAAGTTTCAATGTTTTGGATGGAATTATTAATTATACATTCAACTAAAAAGTCACATAAAATTTATTGAAATTCATCTTTAGAAAATCTATAAAAATTGTATATGTTGAAACCAATAGATTTTTTTATAAACTATAAAAATTATTAATTGAATATTATTACCTAATTTTGTTCTCTCCTTAAAAATCTTAAAAGTCTTAATTAAATAATAGAAGACTTATTTATAACATTTAAAAATTTTGATTGAATCTTAATTTTTTTAGAAAATAAATTTAAAATCTTAGTCAAATATACAAGAGATATCAAACCTTCCCTTAACATGTTTGGATTTTGTTTCGCAATCATGTCTAGCACCAAATTTACGCCAAATATATAAGTTTAATGTAAAATCAATAAAAACTTATTAAAGAAGTTGATACATACACGTATATATATATATATATATATATATATATATATATATATATATATATATATATATATATATATATTATAATATAATATAATATAATATAATATAATATAATATAATATAATATAATATAATATAATATGTCAATCCAAACAATGTAGGGATGAACATAAATTAAATTTTTAAAAATTCATGCCTATTTTAAATCAATGGATTGGATTCAAAATCTATATACATTTAATTAGATCAATAGGATTGGATTTTTTTTAAAAAAAAGTTTAAAATCAATTTTAAATTCAATTTATAATTAAAAATAATTCTATTTTATATATGATCTTTTAAATATCGATTAAGACATTTTTTTACTCAACATCAACTAAGACATATTGGGTTTGGCTAGATTAGATTTGACTTGCCTTGATATCTTTTATTTAACCTTAATCATGATATTTCTGTTAATCAATACGTCTTTTGTCAACTTAATTGATGACATCTTTTGATCAATTTCAATCAATTTTGATTATTTTCTATATAGGTATGTTTAGTTCCACCTCCACCCTCCAAACTTACACAATCAACATATCTTCAACTCAACTTTATGCAAAACATCATCTTCCGTCAATAAACCATATTCAACAAACTTTATAATAAAACATCTTATTAACAACTCTGTACTAGTAATTTAGATTTTGAATTTTAAAAAATTGAAATAAATATTCAATCTATATTTATTAATTGAATTAAAAATTTAGACATAAAATCAATCCAATAAAACAAATAGGATATGAATCAATTTTACATATTAAAATTTGTTACACAACCCTAATTTATCATCCTATTTGGTTTATACACCATAGCATAAAATTTTTAAAAAAAATAATAATATGAATCTGACAACTCTGTCACTTTTATTTTTTTATAAGAACTCTATTACTTATAGTTTAAATACTTTACCTCAACTTCCATTCTATTTCACTTTATCAAAGAAAGACCTTACACGTTCACAGAACAAAATTTCTTAACCATCAATTAATCGGAACAAGTCCAAAAATCCTCCACTAGTCTATATTTTTTACTGTTCCTATCTGAAATTACACTGACCTACCCACTAGTTTTGGTCAGAGACCCCAGCTATTAATGCGTAAAAGTTTTCTGACTTTGTGGGCAAATTTTAAATAATCTGTTGTTTCTGACTTCTGTGATTGTCGACTTGAGATGGCTAACATTTAAATCTTTAAACAAATTAATTTTTAATAATTATTTTGTTATGTGAATTTATTTTCATTTTAGATAATAATTTTAAAAAATTTAAAAGTTTTATATAAAGCATCTTTGGACTAATATGCATAATCTTAATCTTAATAAAAATTCGGAGATTAACATGTTAAAAAATATTTTTCAAGATCTATCAATTACTTTTAACATTTGTAGCTACTTTTTTCAAACTGACAAACCAAAAAATTATCCAAAACCCTTATAGCATGTGAGTCATAAATATTTTAGTTCATTTAAAAATTCCAATTTTTTAGGCTCGTGTTTAGCTATGGACCTCCACATAAATAATATTAAATAAATGATGTTATTGATAAAAAATGGAGTGTGATATTTAAACTTGAAATTTGAGATTATATTGCTTAATAATTGTTTTGTAATTTGTTATGTGATGATTTTAGATAAGATAAAAATATTTATATATTATTAACGTAAAAAGTTTTAAACTAATAATTAATTATAATTTATATATATATATATAATATAATAAGTTTGTTAATTTTATTCATTAATATTTTAAAATTTATGTAAATAAAAAATTATAATTAACTGTTAATATAAAACTCTTTTATACTTACAATATATGAGTGATTATCTTTTTAGATAATATTAAAGTTTTTACAACAGTTAAAATGAAATTTTTTTTTAAAAAAAAATGAATTTTTTTTTTTAAAAAAAATGAAATTTTTTTTTTAAAAAAATTGACTTTTTTATAACAGATTGACCCACCAAACTTACCGATTTTGATGATGGATATAAAGTAAAAATTTAATTATAATAAATCTATTTAAAATACATGTTGATTATGGATTTTAAATATCAAGTTATCTGGATGTTTATTTTTATTTGTATAAGTAAAACTCTGTTGAAGTTTGGATTTCATTATGATGTTTAACTATGGCAAAACAATTAAATGATTAATTCAAGAATTTTCTTAGGTACCTTTCAAAATGAAATAATTAACTGAAAAATAGAAGAATTAGAATTATTAAGAATTCTTTACGTGAAGATCCTAGTAATTAATAGTAATGTTTATTTAATGTATAAAAAATTACAAACAATTTGGTCATTAGAGTGAGATCTTTAACAAAAAAAAAAAAAAGAAGCTAGAAAACGGCAATGGAAGATTGTTTTAACCTCGATGTAATTACTTTTCAAAATTATCCAAAAGGACTTTTAATTAACTAACAAGCTGCCCATGAAAATCTACATGGATAAGAAACAAAAACGAAAAACAATTAAAGTCATTGCCTTTGAACCGTGAATTTATGAATAATAAATTTATAATTGTTATTTTTCGAGAATTTTTTTAAAGTTGTATTCTTTAAGAACAAGGGTTTTAGATTTATTCCATTCATATTCAACGAAATAATTTATGATATAACTGCTTAAATAATTACTATATATATATATATATATATATATATATATATATATATATATATATATATATATATATATATATATATATATATATATTCACATATATAAAAGAGACATATTAAGTGACAGATTTTTTTATACAGAGTGAATAAAGATAAATATTATTTTTTAATTTTTATTATAAATTACCAAAATTAAAACAATAAAATTATATGACTTTGTATAACCTCATAATATTGACAACACGATTTTACAACTAAAAATTTACTTCTTTCACTTTTACATAAAAAATAATTAAAAACACTATATGCATAACATGCTCTAAAAAAGCATTAAAACCATATGCACAACATTCCATAAAATCAAGTAATCATAAATGAAAAATACATGCATTCCACAAAATTCATGTTATATATTTTATATTCATAATACATTTTTAACAACCACCTGTTTCGCTGTTCTCTTGGTAGCTTTTTTCAACTGTCAACAATCCTTTTCTCCCGATGATATAAGATGCCTCCTCTCGATATATCTAGGGTCTAAACACAATACTAAGGATAAGAAAAACAGTAAAACTTGGGGGAACTGATAACAATACACTCATGTCAAAAATTTAAAGGCTTAGATGAGTCGGCTATATTAAATGTTGAAGTTTCCAATTCAGGACGAAATGAGACGACAAAGCCAAACAATCATTTTAAATAAATAGGGCTTTGGAAGGAGCAGGCAGTAATGTCCTTTACTGTAAGCAAAAGTATCGTCAGTCATCTTGAGCTAGGACGTAAATAAAGTAAACTCTTGGCCTCACAAAATTTAATCAACTTGGGAGTCAAAGCCCAACATAGATCAAAGATAACCCTTATAGATTTATATCAGATAGTATGGATGACTAACAACTAAACACAGCTCGTTACATGGACGTCCACCATTCAATGCCTTTTGTGAAATGGTAGTTATGGCGAAGTTGCATCAAGCATCCTCAAAGACCCATTTTCCAACAGCTTTTCAAGCTTCATACCGTTAATCTAAGGAAAGCAGTGCAAAAGTTCCCAAAGTCCATTGCCGCATTCCCAGCAGCTCGACAACCATTAAGCATCATTGCGCCAAGGCAAGTTACATAGATCAAATTGATGTTGTTGGGCTCTATCGAAAACCAAATTTTCAATAAAACCATTGGTTTTGCTTACACTGCTAGAATTATTTATTCTCCAAGCCATGGCAGTATAAATCCATGGGCTCTGATGAAAGGAACAACTACCAGAAGTTATTGATCATCCACAAAAGTCAATACTGGAATTCCCTTGCTAGAAAAGCTTGAACACACAACTCGCATTTCATCACCTATTTTAAAGTCTTTTTTATCATTTTCCTGCATGACAAAACAAGAATAGGTTAGCAAGTGAACTAGATGGTTCATGACGGAGATGAAGATGTTGGTTAAGTGATGATACATCAAGAGGAAGAGAATAATAAATACATTTTAATAATTAATAGTAGTGTGGGTTTTAGAGGTTAAAGGAATTCTTTAGCTTATAGCTGAAGTAACGCTACAATGAAATAGATCAATAATTGCAGAAATGGAAAGCAAGAAAGAAAGACTTCAATTGTAAGTGTGTAAACTTCTGTGAATGAATAATCAGCGAAGTAATTCCATCGAGAAACAGATAATGTACAATAAATGCATCATTATGGCCACTACTACCTCAAACATGGTATGATTAACAAAAAAAGCCAAATGAATAGAGAAAATCTCCTCAACATGAAATCATGAGAAGAGAGGATACAATGACTCCTACCTCGAACCGATACATTCCTCGAAGTCCTCCGCCCAAATCCAACACTAATCCATGAGCACGAATTTGACAAACTTTGGCAGTTACTTTTGTTCCAAGTTTCAGATCTTTTGCAGATACAGATGCGTTATCTGTAGGTTTCTGATCATCCCCTGCTGGCCTTTTAAGATCAGATTTTGACTCTTTTTGTGTTGAATGTTTTGCCTTCTTAACATTTGTATACGGCAAGGGACCTGAATGAGAAGATGGAGGAGAATCAATAACCTCTTGAGATCTCGGAGATTTTGACTTGGGGGGAGAATCTATTGCATTTTGATATTTACGAGATTTTAACTTGTGATTCACTTGCACCCCATTATCTAAGTTAGGACCTGTTGATGACAGATTTACCCTGGAAGATTTCTCCTCTTCATCACACTCTGCAGCACTACGTATTAAAACTACTGGTGCTTGGGAGGTTGGCGATTTTGCTTCACCCAACTCAAGACTGCCTAAAGACAACTCAGAAGCTGAACTTTGTTGTTCTTGTGCAATAGACACATTTTCAATTGGTGCCCAAATATTGGCTGTTTCTTTTGCAGATGCAACAGATCCTTCAACTACATCATCTGTCTTGAATCCTCCAGAACGAGGCAAAGTTGCTTTAAGGGACAATTTAATGTTACCATGAACATCTTGGCCTATGCACATCAAAGAAAGTTTCTGGCCAACAGAGACAACCTCTGAAACCCGGAAAACCTAAGGATGCACAGTAATTAAAGACAAATTATTACATACAAATTGCCATGACTGTTAATAGCAGACCTGACACATGACTCTTGATAATGATAAGCACTTAAAATAATTTAAATCCTACATACTGGTTCATGTGACAACTCAGAAATGTGGAGTAAGCCCTGCTGACCACCATTAAACTCCACAAAAGCTCCGTATTCTTTTATAGTGGTGACAATACCTGTGTAGATACCTCCAACTTCAATTTCACGGCCTACAATAAAATCAATCTGACAAACAAGAAGTTGCAACTCAGAAAAAGATGAGTAGACATCTCACTACTAATATATTCATGAAATTAGCATGTACATGAACAAATAATGAACTTAACAGATGACTATTGCACAAGACTACCACCAAGTGAGGTCTGGGAAGGTATGCCAGTCTCCACAAGCAGGGATATGTTTCTCCAGTGTATGAACAAATCAACAAATGTATAGAATAAAATGGTTTGCAAGAAAAATCTTGATGCTTAAGGAAAGCATTACTGCATGATATTATCAGCACACCAATTTCTGATAGAGGGCAGACAATTATCTCAATTATGACTACAAGAATCATATTCCAAATGAAAACCATGATTGGATGAGGTTAAATGTTCAAAGAACAGAAGAACTACCTTTTCTAGAACTTTGTCCATTACAAATTGATTCTTAGCAACTATGGTAAGTGTTCCGTCACCTACGGACATCCGTGCACCTGATTGTAGTGCATTAACATATTCAGAAAAGTGTTCTGTTCTTCAAAGGATATTTAATACAGCATGCAAAAATTCAGCTGAGAGCATGTTCATATTATTAAGAAGCATAGAAATGACTATTTTAAGAGAATTTAGATATAAACATTGCGACTGATGAGAAAACAAGATCAAGAAAGGACAGAATTATCAGGAGTTCAGGACCAAAAAATGTGAACAAATGAATCTTTCATAAAAAAAGCAATCAGGTAGTATGAGAGAACTTCACAGTACGGTCTAAATGGTAGGGAAGACGGAATCAACTAGTTGAAACAGGTGAATAATTAATTCAGAATACTAAACAAAATTTCATTTATTTGCAGGAGAATAGGATATAATTTTGGTTACAAAACTATTTAACGAGATTTTGAGATATAAGAAAATGTCAGATGAGTGTAGAATGAACACTTCGGTTACTATATATATGAACAATGAAGATATTCATAAATGAATTAATTTCAAAGCAATAAGAGTCGCACTGTGAAATTATGGGAAAAGATGATTCAGCAAAAATTGAGAAAAGATATTGATATCACAGAAAATCAATTTTAATTATGCTGACAAGGTCTACAACAAAAGCTATATATTTTTTACAGGGTTGATGGAAGAAGCTAAACAAAGAATCAGACTTTGGTATAATTTTCATTGATTTGTAGAAAACGTAGATTGAATGCCAAGTACTGTAAAAGGCTTTAGAAAAGAAAGATGTTTGCAATGACTCGTAATCAGGCTATGCAAGAGATGTATGATGATAATATGAGATAACTATCGTTTATGTAAGATCTCCAGGAAGCAAGACTAAGGACTTTCCTATAGAGATAAGTTTACATCAGATATCAGCCTTGAGTCCTTGCTTAATTTAGTCTTAGATAAGACTATCTAGAGCATACAGAAGATTATCCTTAAATGCATTATTTTTGGAGTAAAATATGTTTTTGGTCCCTAGAAAATTCTCAATATATTAATTACATCCTCCAAAAATTTTTGTATTATTTTGGTCCCTTTATTTTTTAAATATATCACTTACGGTCCTCCAAACATTATCTAAATCATTTTTCTCTCTCTAGAAAAATGCTATCTAAAACACGTAGAAGACAAAAAATAATGTATGTTAAAATTAGAGGAACCAAATAAATACGAAAAAAAATTTAGAAGACATATTTAACATTTTAAGAATTTTTTAGGGACCTAAAACAATTTTACCATTATTTTTTGTAGATAATATAATTTTGATTGAGGAATCATGAAAATTGGTTAGCTCTAAACTAGAGCTTTCATATAAACATTGCAATTTTACCAAGAAATAACAGGAAAATGAATTCACGATATAAATTGGAGATTTCATACAATAGGGCAATGTACAAAATGATGAGCAGATTAAACAAAATGTCACACATACAGTTTGGGTCTTTAAAAAGGAAAAAACTATTAGGGATTATTTGTGACATAAACCACCTTGGTAATCACATCATTTTCACGGTTTTACATCATTAATTGAAAGGGAAAAATGCAACTTTTCAATGACTACATGCATTGCCATTAAGGAAGATCAACTATTATATCAGCAAAAAATTGTTTTAGTAAAATAAAGGTGATCCCAAACACTGCATTTATAGGCAAACCATTGATCAACTGAAAAATTGTTAAAGCACTTCTGAAGAAACTTGTAGGTTAAATTGACCTGTTTCCTCTTCCATTTTTCTCTTTAGAGCTCCCATTGGCCCAATTAGGCGACGAAGAGCATCATTGTTGTACTTTAAGGTGGCTGCATAGTCAACAATAAATTTCAAACTTCAGGATATCATATACTATCAAGGAGCCTAACTTTAAACAAAATACAAAGACCAAATGAACTAAAAGAAGTTAAAAATCTTAACCTAAACGAGGAGAAGTACTGTCATTCTTGGTACGGGGCATATTAATTTCCTTTTCCATGTGATCAAGAATTTGAAGACGAGCTTTCCGAGCAGGTTCCAAACATTCACATATGATATCTGGAGGAATTCCAGCTGGTTTTATATCTAATTGAATAGCAGTAACTCCTTTTCGAGTTCCAGCAATCTTGAAGTCTATGTCACCCAGATGGTCTTCCAAGCCCTTATAAGAATTAAAATTAATACTTTTGCATGAAATCAATAATATCTTTCATGTTCAACATCTTCCTCTTTTCTTAGTAATATAGAATCAAAGAAACAAAACAGGATACCATGAAAACCAGAGGTAAATATTGAACATATTATATATGTAATATTATTAAAATTAAAATACAAATTTGATAATCAAAAGTAGGAACCTACAGTATCACATAGTAACTATAAATATATATCAACAAATATGCAAACAAAACATTTTTTGGTTTTTTAACATCATTATTTATGCATGTTAAAAAATATAGCATCTCATTATAAATTTAAAATATAGAAATCACTGAAAAATATTTACATAATTTATTATTCAAAAATATCATAAAATATCCTGAGTAACAACTTGTGTAAGTAGTTGATAAATTAGTAGTAAAATATAAATTTCAATCGGATATTACTCAAACAGGTATCACATGAAAAGATATAACTCAACAGGCTCCGGAATATACCAGAATATCGGTCAATATACGATACTCTGTTATTTCCCCAGTGGATGGATCAAGCTCACTAACAAGACCCACAGAAACCCCAGCAACATGTTCACGTACAGGAATGCCAGCATCCATCAAAGCCATACTACCTACAAAACAAAATGATTCGCTGTGAATTTTCTCCTATGCCACCCACAGACACTGGCCTGTTATTTGTAGTTACTTGTACCCGTAGATCAAATTACATTAAATTTCATACCTCTATTCTTCTTCTTTTTAATTAACATACCTCTATTCTTCTGTTGGTGCATCCGGTTACAAGTTATGACTTAATCATACTTTTATTGACTTTCTTTTTTTCTAGCAATAATTCTTCTTTTATTAAAGAGTAATTGCATAGGCATTCCCTGAGATTTTCTCGAAGTACATACACTAACATCTAAACTTTTTTAAAATCATACACAAACCTCTTCTTTATTTTAAAAACCACATTACGTGTGTGCACCTCTTTAATTTTTAAAAACATTAAGCTTACAACCCTGATAAGAGAGGTTATTGTAAGAATGAAAAAAAGTTAGGGGTGTAAGTGTAATTCAAAAAACTTCAAAAAGTGTCTGTAATTTATTATTTATTAAAAAAAGGTACTTATAAGTCACCATCCAAATCAAATTAAAATTACATCACCAAGAAAGTTATAAGACAAATATTTGATTTTCCTAAGCTTAAATGTTAACTGAAATCATAAATGGCAGCACAAACTATATTATTGTGGTTTGAAAAAGCACCTCCACATACGGTTGCCATTGATGTCGAACCATCTGAAGCCATGACTTCAGAGTTGACACGAACAGTATATGGAAAATCATCTTCAGGAGGCAAAACAGCAAGAAGAGCTTTCTCAGCAAGAGTTCCTACAAAAGTAAAACAGCAAAAAAGTGAAGCTCTTTAACTAATGAACTTTAGATTGGTGAAGCCAAAATACAATTACTTAGGATTATTAAGAAAAAGTAAAATGTTGAAAAATACTTTTGTCCTTTCATGTTTTTAATTATTTTCTTTCAATTGATAATATCAGAGCTTCTTTCATCATATAATGGTAAACCAAGGTTGTGTTTTAATCACTTTTCAAGCCTTCTTACATTCCTATTGAATTTATACTCCGTACTTTCATATAATTTGACATCAAATTTCACTACACGGACGTAATCATTCATTTTGTTGTATTAAAGACAATTAAATTTGATTTTTAATATTGCATACAACCGTGTTTACATCAATTTATTCTCTCCCCACACCAATTACTTCTCAAGTTTTAACTCTATTATTCACTCCATCATAAAACATTACACATTCATCACCAAAAACAACAGGAGGCATGGATCTGCCGCTAAAGTCAACCTCAAAGATGATACAGATTCAATTACTTCTCAAATTTTAACTCTATTATTCACTCCATCATAAAACATTAGACACATTCATCACCAAAAATAACAGGAGGAATGGATCTGCCGCTAAAGTCAACCTCTAAGATGATACAGATCCTACCTTCATAAATTTCTCTTGTTCCCCTTCAAATAGCAATAGCACAAGCTTCCGCACCAAAATCCCCAGATTGGAAGTTAATTTAAAACCAAATAGATAAAATTTTCTAGTCATGTCTTAAATAATTAAACATTAGCATGCACTTTTTATTAAAAAATGCTTTTATGATATACTCCTGTCATTCTTTTCATTTGTCCACTTTTTTGGAAGAAATGATTCAACTTATTTGTCCCCTTAGAAGTTAAAGAAAACATTACTCATCTTTTAAACTATAACTTTACCTCTATTTAATTTTCAAATATTTTTCACACTAATCATAAATGTGAAATAAAATAATAGTGGGAATCATTCCTTAAATTATAGTCTTAGTTAGTTACTCATTTTATGATTTACCATGACCGACTTCACGCCTGTTCAGACCACCACGTTTACCAACTTCATTTATGCAAAAGGGAGGAAAACTATAATGAAGCATAAATCGCTTTGTTGGAGGACCAACTACAGACTCCAAGCGTTGAGCATCTGTAGGTGCTCCAAGCGTTACTGTACATAAGACCTGTCCATGGTATCAATATTTATCACTCAGATGGAACTGAAACCACTCAGAAAATAAAATGATTATTTCACATCATAACAATTATCTAACTTCAACAACCAATACAAAAAAAAACAAAAAACCTGTGTTTCTCCACGGGAAAATAGTGCAGATCCATGCAACATGGATATATATCCAGCTTCACAATACAAAGGCCTTACTTCATCTAGCTCTCTCCCATCAAGTCTGTATCCTTCTGTAATAATTCTTTTACGAACCACCTAGAGTGTATGAAAAGATAAACACCAATCTTCAACAAGTACATTCGTACAACCCTAAACCCTAAATCCTTCTGTAAATATTTAATTCTTTTACAGATAACATCATCAGTAATAACTCTTAATAACAGCCAATCATCATTTTTACATGCCAAATTGCCAAGTGAATAATTATACAAAAATACAGGTTTGTAAGGTATCTTCACAATAGTAAAACCAGGACAATATAGCTACAAGCTGGACTAGATTAAAGAGAGACGGGAAGATATTTTACCAAGAGCAAATAAAATCCTCCAACGTTCATTTTCAAGTTTAGCAATAAATATTATGAAAAATACAGTTTTTATTTGTTTGGGAACTTTAGAAGATGATGAATTAGACCAATATCCCACAAGAAGAAATATTGAATTAGACCAATTTCTTTATCACTTTCTATTTTGCCCCAACAATAGCCCAGGTGAATACCCTTTGATACATGTTCCCTACTCGTAATCTTACAGTTTAAATACATATTCCCCATACCTATAGCTAGATAGGTAATTTATAACCAGCTGACATTTCATACAAAATTGTAAAACTTTCAGAGTGATTAATTAAGGATATCACACTCATCTTCACTTAAAAAATAAACATATTAGTCACCAAATTTCTAATAAGCTTATCACAATGCTCCATACCTTCTTCCTTACTGTATCTACAGCCTTTGACAAGACTTTTAAACTTTCTTCATCACCTTCTTCTTCGAGCACTCTCTTTACGTCCTGTGTAATATTGTCTAATGCTTCTCCACGTTCAAACTAGAAGAAATATATAATAATCCAAAAGTATAATGAGAAAACAAAGCATCTAACTTTCACAAAACATGAAAAGAAAAAAACAAGAGAGGAAGAGAAGAACACCTTTCCATAGCTAGGATCGGTAAAAACAGCTTCTATTGGTGCCTCTGCCATGTTTGTAACTTTCTCCATTGTTTTGTCAGACAGCATAGACAATTTGTATTCCTTCTTAAGTTTACCAGCTTTAGCAGCAAGCCTGATTTGAGGTTCAATATACTTAACTGCCTGAACAATTATAGCAACCCATCTCAATAACATAGAATTACTAAAAGAGTAAACCAAGCAACAAATTTCAAGGTCACCTCCGGATGAGCCAGTCTTAACCCAGCTTCTAGGTCTTTCTCAGATATCTCTCGAGCTTGCACATCAATCATCAAGGTTTTATCCTTCGTAGAGGCATATACCAAGTTAAGATCACTTAATTTAAGCTGCAACACCACAATTAGAACCAATAAGAACAAACAAGAACGCCATTCGACCAACCAAGCAAACACATTAACAAAGTCACATTTTAAGCAACTATGTTACAAAACCAAGCTCCAACATGAAAAATCGCATAATCACTTTAATTGATGTAGTTCATTCAAACTTACCTCCTCCATGGTAGGATTTACTATAAACTGTCCGCATACCCTACCAATTCGAACCATTCCAATGGGACCACCCCAAGGTATATCTGATAACATTAGAGCAGCTGAAGTTGCATTAGCCGCTAGCACATCTGGATCTTGCTTTCCATCAGAAGAAAGAACACTCGCCATTACCTAAGTGTGAGACATTCCTTTATTGTAAGGGGAAAAAAGCACCACAAAAAAAATTGAACAAAAAATAAACAATTTAATTACAATGCACTTACAATATAAAAGCTTTTCAACTCTGTTTTTTTTATATGAGAATCAAACATAGGTGTCAAGAAGTTTACAATAACTCACGCATCCACTCAACCAACTAAATTAAACTCTCCCTTGACATAGTATAATACAAGATCATGTATGGCAATTGGCAAGATTATTGACTTTTATAACAGCTACTTTAAAATTCCTATAAGATCATGAATAATGCTAGCAACACACTTTTTAACACACTCTACATGATTGGTTGAAATTTACAGAAAACAAAAAATTATGTGGGTCTCACTTGTCATTAAATAACCCTCTCTCCTAATTTTGTAGTTTTCAATAAATTTCAACCAATAATAGAGTGTGTTAGAGAAGTGTGTTGATAGCACTCCTCTAAGAGTCATTTATGAAAATTTTTAATTGACTTATCATGTAAAAATGGTTGTGCATAAAAAGCTGAACTAAAAATAACCATAGTTTTTACACCAGCGTTTTGACTTATATGATAAGATAGTTGATTTTTACAATAAATTTCTTAAAGATCGTAGCTAGCAAGATTTCTAATTATAGTGCAAAAATCCTTTACATTATCTATGCATAAAAATTAAACACATAATAAACAGGAGATACAATGTTGGGCTGACGGCAAGTCTCCATGTGGGGAGAAAGGAAAGGGGAGTTCATGGGTTCCAATCAGTCCACTAACAGAAATTACCACGTGCCTATAAAAAAATAGGCATAATAAATGAATTAGATAAATTATAGTTACATAACACACCTGAACCTCGTGATAAAATCCCGGTGGAAACAAAGGTCGAATTGGCCGGTCAATGATTCGGCCACACAGGAGTTCACGCTCTCTCGGAGCACCTTCCCTCCGCATGAACGACGTCGGAATCACGCCTTGCGCGAACTGCTTCTCTTGATAATCCACCTGTAATTACAAACGGCATTTTCATTGCGCCGTTTAGATGTAAACGGAAGAGCTCAGAAGAAAGGACGAGAATTGCTAGCTGAAGCACTTAGGCCTTGTTTGTTTAGTATTTTTAAAATCACTGTTCTGTTTTCTAAGATTTGTTTGTCTCCGAAGCAACTCTGAAAGCACTTAGAACGCTCGAAGAAAACGAAAAATAACTTTGCGAAATTTAATGCATTTTAGACAAGAATTAGCCATTGAACAGTACGAAACTGTTTAAGAAAACAGATTAGAGAAGTGAGAAAGAAATTCGTTACGGTGAGAGGTAAGAAGTCCCGAACGGTGTCGCCTTTAGTGGAGGTGACAGTGGAGAGAACGTTGGTCTTGTCCATGGCCAAAACGACGGCGCCGTTAGCGAAGCGAGCGATCTTGCCGGTCTCGAGCGTGATCACGCGCGAACCGATTTCGAATTGCTCTGTGAAGGTGTCGAGTAGCTTCGTGGAGGCGGTGGCGGTGGCGGTGGCGGTGGCGAAGCCAGCGCGGCCGGAGCAAATGGTGCAGAAGCGGAACGCGCGCCATGTGAGGAAGTGCGGTAATGTGCGGAGGAGTGGTTTGGTTCTCCTCATTCGCAACAGTGAGGGTAAAACGAGGAAGGAGAAGCTCGGTGATGAGGACAGTGACACGCAGGGTACAACACCAGAACTTCGACAGTGAAGTAACTAATGAGAGCTAGGTAGGGTTTAGGGTTTAACGATTAAAATTAAAATAAATATAAATATTTGTTTCTATTTTATATTAAATGATTAATCTTAGAATAAATATAAATATTTGTTTTTATCCTATATTATATTAAATAAATATAAGGGTAAATAATCTTAAAGATGTATATAAAATATTAATTTTGTTCCTAAATTTTTTTTATTCCTTTGATCTCTAAAAATTAAATATGTTTTTAAAAGTTTAGAGTTTTTTTTTTATAGAGTTTAATTAGTATATACGGTTAGTATAAAATATTTTTACACTTACAATCAATAAATATTTTTCATTTAAGAGACTTTTAAAGGGTAAAATATTACCAATAAATAAAGGGTTATGATTTATGGTATCGTTTTTTTAAGTCAAAAAAGACCATAAATTGAGTTTTGAGTTTAAAAGTGGAGGTATGCAAGCTCATTAGGAGGTAGCTCACTAGCTGTTCTTTAGAGTTCAATTAAGCTCTTTTTTTTTATATAAACATAGTTTATAGTTTTGCTAAATGGTAATCCATTAGTGGATGTGATATATTATATTAATAATATGAAACAACTTCTAACTCACACATTATCAATTCATTTATAAAAAAAATAATATGAAATTGTTGTTTTCACTTAAGTTAAAGCAGGTGAAATAATTTAATCTGTTGTTATAAATAATTAGTCAACAATTTACTTTTCACCTCTAATATCTCTCAATGTTTGTTTAAAATAATCTAAAATAATAGATTTAGATTTTAGAAATTAAATTATTTAGAAAATTAAATAATATTTGTATATTTTATAGGAATTAAAACATAATTTATTCTAAACCAAAATATAATAAATATATATTGTTAGAAAAAATCGAAAAACACTGCAAACTCACTCTTTCAAATACTTTACAATGTAATATTTTATTACTGGCTACACCTTATTATTATCTGTGACAATTACAATAATGAATTTTTATAAATGTATTTTGTTATATAACAACTAAGAAAATTCAATTTCATATTTATGAATTATTGGTAAATAGGGATGTTGTATACCAAAGCTTTAGAGTGTGTTTAACAAAAGTGACTAAAAAAAAAACTAGTTGTAACTTGTAAGTGTTTGATAACACTACTGAAAGTCGTAAAATCATAAATAAAGTTATTATTAATTATTAGATCAATAATGAGTATTTAAAATAATCATAAAATATTTTAATAATATAAATTAATTATATATTTAAATTATAAATTATCATAGTTGTATAATTAAATTATAAATTTATATATCACACATTTAAATTATAAATTTATGTAATTACATTTTTAATTATAATTATATATTTAAATTCTAATTTTACATAATTAAATATACAAATTTTAAATTACATATTTAAATTATAATTTTCTATGATTATATACTTAGATTATAAATTACTATAATTATATTCACGGGAGAACAAAATGAAGAAAAAAGGTTATAACATGTGAAGAGAGAGAATTGGCATAAGACAATACATTAATCAATAAAAAATAAAATCTTAAAAAAATCAACTAGTAGTTGAAAATATAACATCTTTAAAAAAAAATTGAAATAACTTCTTTGAAAAAACTATTAATTCTTAAAAAAAAATCTTAAATTTTTGTTATCCAAATAGAGGTAAAATCATTTTAGCTAGTTTTTCATCTTCTAGTTAATTGAAACAGTAGACAAAACACACTTTTTATACACATGAATCAATTAACTTGTGTGAGAATTAAAAATTTAATTAATATTATAATTATGGTGAAAGTTGATTTGATTCAACATTTCTAAAATGGGATTAATCATTAAATTGGTTAAGCACTAATTCGTGGCTCAATAGTATAATTATAGTAAATCAACACTAAATAAAATAATTATACTCATTTGTGATATGACTTTTGGATAGTTGTTAGATCAATTAAGGGATCGTCATAAACATTCTAACTCATGCAATTCTTAATCATATTCCACCATCTCAACGGCACACAAGATTTCTATACGACAACTCACATCAACATGTAACATTTACAAAAAGTATGCAAGACAAATGCACTTACAACATTGTGTGGTTCAATAGCTTACAAAGGAAATACTAGTAGGCACATGGAAAGAACAATATTATAAATGCAACTACTTGTTAACGGGATTGAAGAATAAAGGGAACATAAAGTTATTAGCATGACATATCAATTATATTATTTAGAATAAACTATCCTTAACACCCATTATTGGATGTAGTCATATTTTTAATGATCGTAAATTCTTTTGAAACTTGGTGTTGTTATCAGTGTGATAACACTAGTTTATTGTGTTGTGTACATATTGAACATGAAGTTTTCATAAATTAACAATTAGGTTGTTTTTGCCTTTGTGTTTTCGAATGTATAATTTTCTTAGGCATATAATCATGTGCAATGTAAGATTTTCTTTACTACTTTAACAAGTTTGACCTTCCATAAGTTTATGCTAAAGAATTTATCCCAACTTTAAAGAATTGTCACAAACCTTTATCAACCAAATCGAATTTAGTGATCTCACTAGAGAATGAATTATGACATTTTAAACCTATTTTAAAAGAATAAGTATGACCTTATCTAAAGTTTTGACTCTTGAATCCAAGTTTTATCTATCTTTTTTTTATTTTTATTTTGCCCGCATTACTAGTTTAAGTTTTGCTTTTTGTTTAGTGTTTTATTTCTTCTATTTTGTGTTTTGTTTCTATCTTTTTGCTTCCTTATTTTAGTCTTATTTTTTTAATTCATACATTTTTTTTGTTATCTTCTCTTTGTTTCTTCTTAACTTTTGCCTAAATTTTTCCATCTTTCATTGTTTTATTTTCTCTTCGTACTTGCTAAGCTATAAAGACTGGATAAAAAATAGATAATCCAAATAAGAAAAAAATGTGAAAAAAAATTGAAAGTCGAAAAAAAGTGTTTGAAAAAATAATCTTTTGCTTCCAATTACTTTATGAAAAAAAAGGATTATATTAAAAAAACACTTATTTAATCTTATATTTTAATACTTAAAAAGTCTCTCATTCTAGTTTTGTACCTTTGTTATCTCTTATATACACTATCCTTTAGTATTGCTTCTTGAGTTACTGTTTGTTTTATTATAATTATCATATCAGCACTACTTTATTGTTTATTGTTATGTGCAATCTTTCATAAAAGTTTATACTTAAAGACTTGTAAGGTGAAGTTGTGTTGAGATCATCATAGGCCAAAATGAGAGCAAAACATGGAGTGATTAACTATTTTTGTAGCACTTTAATCGTGAAGAAAAATGAGTAACCGATGTTGAACTTAAATTGTTCAACAACAAGGTTTAAGAACAATTTGATGCTATAAATTCTAAATTGGATTATTTACCATTTAATCTTAAGTCTAAGATTAGTACTAGACGAAATGATGATGAGAAGAAAAGAGTATTGGAAAAGGAAAAAGAAAAAGAATTGAGAGAAAAATAATTGAAAGAAAAGGAGGTGAGAAAAACAAACAAATCAAAGAAAAAAAGGATGAAAGAGAGATATATGAGAAAACAATGAAAGAAATTGAGTGAAATAAAAATAATTGAAAAAATAAGTAAAAAAGAAATAAGCTAGGCTAAAGGAAAATGTGAAGATTATCATTTTGAAAACAAATAAAGTAAAACCAAAGAAACTTAATAATCGCAATCTACAAGTAAAATTAACATTATAAAGTTTTTGTAAAAAAACAAAGGCAAACTTTCTTACAATAAAAAAACCACTCAAATTTAATATTTTGAATTATTTTGTTGTTGTCTCAAAAACTTACAAAAAAACTCCTATTTCTATTATAGGTAATGATAAAGATAGGAAGCCTTGAAAAATAAACATTAAAACTCCATTAATTCCACTATCCCATCATTTTCCATTTATAATTTATTTTTCACTTACATACATAATTACTTAAGAATCCTAAAAACTATTCAGAAAAACATGAAAGATTATATTAAAAATTCCTCATAAAAAAAGTACAAAAATTATATAATAATTAAAAAATAACCTTAATTGGTTATTTAGCGCAAAAATTTACATAATCCACATAAATAGATTCGAGTCCACAATACAATTTTATTATAAAAAATTATGTTCATTTTATTCTCCAAATAAATAAATGAATGATTATCAATTAACTTGTAAAATTATCAACCCTTAGAATTAACTTAATTAAGGAAATACAATTTAAGTAAACTTTATTATTATCTATCTTTCCAGGTCAAATTTAACGATCTCTTAAAAATGAATTTAATGGTATACTCAATTTAATTAAAACAATTCATCTACAAATAAAAATTAGAAATTATTCATATTTATAATTTTATATCTATTAACTATTTAAACAAATACTTATAATTTTATTTATTTAACGTGTTAACTTTTTGGAGTTTAGTTTTTCAATTTTTCAACAAACCTTTTCCAATGTTTTTGTTGTTTCTAAAAGTAACCTTATTTTCGAAGCTAACTTTTACTCTCTGATGTCTAGAATAGCTTTTGAATTTCTATTTCTATTTTTTTTTATTACAGTTAGTATTGATTCTTACACGAGCAAATAGGAATGAAAAAGGGAAATAGGACGCAGGGTGAAGTGGAGAACGTTTAAACCAATTGTAGCTTGTCCAGCAAGACGCTCGCTCACAAGTCTCAACTCAGGAGCGGATGGTAAGTTCAGCAGCAGTTCGATTAAGCTCCAGCATCGCCACCACCATGCTCTCTTCAACCTCTCTCAGAAACCCTAACTTCCTCTTCTCTCCAACTTCAACCCGCTTCGACGCTCGCGTTCTTCGCTCTCACACCCTTTCCTTCTCCAATCGCCTCTCGCTTCGATGCTACGCTGCTCGTGCCGCCTTCGACAAAATTCCTGTTCTCAATCCAATTGTCGAAATGGACGGTAACATCCTGTTACTACTATAGCAGCAGAAGCATTAGCTTTAGCTTTTTTTGTTTCGCCATAATTCTATTAGTTTTCTTTGCTGTTTAGGTGATGAAATGACCAGGATTATATGGAAGATGATCAAGGACAAAGTATGGAATTCTGACTTTTTATTTATTTATTTATAACTTATTTGAGTAATGCACCAAATCAATTAAGGACAAAACGTGGATGCAGTATGTTAGATGCTTTTGAAATTGTTCTCCCGTTAAGAATTCACGTTTGACCCCTGTAATTTGCATGATAAAGACATGCATTAAGGTCTGGGTAGGTTACGGAGGTCGAACTATAATTCTAATTGGATGACAGTCAGTTTAATGCATTGGTGAGCGTTTACAAATTGATGTTATTTAAAATTGATTTTCAAGTGAATTGATTTATGTTTGGATGCTTCACAAGTTTGTTATAGAACTTAAGTGTATAATTTTTTTAACCCGATGCAAAAGTTCCTTTTTATCACTTATAGCTATAGTCAAACGGGTTTGGAGTCAAAATCAAATTGACTATTTGACTGCACAAAAAACCAAACATCTACTACGTCTGCATTATTAGTAAAATAAAGTTTCACTGGTGGCAAAATAATCTCAGTGTCTCAAATTACACCTCAGTTCTTGATTTTAGCAAATAACTGTAATTTTAACCCCTCAAATTACAGAAGCGAGGATTAAAATGATTGATGTTCAGTAATTTTAAGGACGACTTATTTAGGGTATGAATCTTGTTATAACTTTGGTGGTTTTTTGCACTGCAGCTTATATTTCCTTACTTGGATTTGAACATAAAGTATTTTGATTTGGGGCTTCAGAATCGTGATGCTACAGATGACAGAGTTACGGTGGAAAGTGCTGAAGCCACTCTCAAGTGAGATTTTAATCAATGGAACTGACAAAAAGCAAACATGGCATTTTAACTATTAATACCTGAGTCTTGTTGTCGCTGACAAAAAGCAAGCATGGCATTTTAACTGTTAATACTTGAGTCTTGTTGAGAGTGCATATTGTGGCAGAGATGCACAGTTAGGTGTTTGGAAAGTTAAAAAGGGAGGTATAAAGAGAGTTGACAGGGGAATTTGTTTAGTTTCTGGATGTGGTGAGAATTTGAAACTTGAAAAGCCACATAACAGTACTCATTTAGTTTGAGAAAAAATTGCTTTAGACCCCTTAAACAACCACTTGCTGGAAGAGAGTTGACAGGGGAATTTGTTTGTTGTAGCCTTATTTGATTTTCCATCAGGATGCTTGAAGTCTGAGTATGTGTTCAGAGAAGATGTTTAGGCCTCAGGGTCCCTGATAAGCTCTATGCTTGTCTTCCTACTTCAACAAATTTTTGTTGGTTAGCGTTAAATATTTTGTTTTACAATTTACCATAAAGGAGGCACATATTTTGTGGCAAGGGCATTGTTCTGTTAATGCAATCCTTTCATACATTTGGTTGGAGTGGAACATTTGCATATTTAAGGGGGTTTCTCTACTATTAACACATATACATCAGTGTAGTATTTTTGGTTTCTCTCTGGTGCTTGGCTAATATCTGTTTCACGGGACCTGCCATTTGCTACAGATTTGTGTAGGGAGATTCCACTGCTTGCTGCCTTTTCTTAATTTTCTTTTCTCATAATGTATTTCTGTTCATGCTTTTATTGGCTTTCTTATCCCGCGTTAAACTGTCAATCTCTCTTCTTTCTAATAATGCTGTTTTATGAGCAAGTTTTTTCCCCATTCCCGTTTGCTAATTGAAGCTGCTGTTTGCTGCAGGTATAATGTTGCTGTGAAATGTGCAACAATAACTCCTGGTTAGTTGTATTTGGCTTTAAATAAACCAAATATTATCATGATTCATGAAAATAGACTATACTGCCTACTCACAAGATTTGCTAGACAATATTTAATGTACTGGTTTGTTCTTGTTACCTAGTTCATGGAAAGTGAACACTAGCACATAATCTTGATTCATTATCATGTTTATACAAAAATGATATCATCTGAACTATTCCAAATTTTCAGATGAGACCCGAGTGAAAGAATTTGGACTGAAATCTATGTGGAGAAGCCCCAATGGCACAATTCGGAATATTTTAAATGGTTTGTAAAATGCTCATCATATTGAATACAACTATCAACTTTTAATATTTTAATATTGTTATCCATTGACTTTGTTGCTAGAATGACTTCTTTCCCATGTTTCCTTCTTTTGTGTATTTAAGTTAGATGACCATGTATATAGGATTAGTTTCCATAGGGCAATATTGTTTTTTTCTTCTTTTTTTTTGTGTTTGAGAAGTTGTTTTGTTTGTTATACTTGCAGAATTTCAATATTTTTTATTACTTATTTTGGTAACATATGCAAGCAAATGTTATTTTTTTATAAATATGTTATGATTCAGTTATTCAATACTTTTGATGAATATGCTGATCTTGACATAATCTAATTATTTCCTTGTTTTAACATATTTGTCTTTAACTTGTAAGTTTTTTTTCCCTGTCATTCATCTTGAGGCACTTCTATATTTTGTAGTTTGTTTTTTCAATCTTTGATCATAACTGTATTGTTGCCTTGTTGGTAGCATTGGAATTTGTCTTGAATTTCCCTTCCCAATGTCATTAAAATTCCTCATGTATTGTGATATTCCTAGATTATTGAGAATGAGAACATGATACTGTAAATGATGATTTTTTTGTTTGTTTTATATACATCAATTTCCGTTGCTAGAAATAGTTTGTTATTGATTGTGCACTTGCTAAAATCAGCATTTTAGGTTTGCAATGTCATCTTTTAATTGTCAAGGGAGGGAAATCCTTAGAGGCTGTAAAAATAAAGGTCAGGGTCTGGTTCATATGGGTTGTTTTTGAATCTTTTGTATCGAACGAAAGCCTCATATATATTTGATCCCCCTACCAGAAGCGAAGCTTCTGACTCCCTTTCAAGTATAAAAATTTGCAGTAATTCATTTCAACAGCAGGTTGTATGACATTATGTGAATCCTAGCAATCAAAATGTATTGTATTTGAAGTTACACACAAGGACAAATGTTTTGAACCCAAGTTAATTAAGCTTTGGTTCTTTGTTTGTGGACAATATTACCTCTATTCTAAAATTTTTTTCAAAATTTTCTTTGTGATATTTTTCCTTTGTTTCTAGGTACTGTTTTCCGTGAACCCATAATATGCCGCAACATACCAAGAATTGTTCCTGGTAATGCCTTAACTCAAGTGTGGTCCTTAATGGAGTTGAACAGCCGCAAAGTACCATTTAGAACTTATTCTTTAGTTTACAGGATGGAAAAAACCCATTTGTATTGGTAGGCATGCTTTTGGTGACCAGTATCGTGCCACTGATGCAATAATTACAAAACCTGGGAAGCTTAAGTTGGTATTTGGTATGTGAATTTTCAATGCCCTACTTTGAATGGAGTTGAAACTTTTTTAAAGTTATTATTTAGAATATCACACATTTAGTTTACAAACCTGTATTTATATTTAATTTAGTCCCACAAGATGATGATGCTCCAACAGAGCTTGATGTGTACAATTTCAAAGGCCCAGGTGTAGCACTTGCTATGTATAATATTGATGAGGTTTGCTTAATTTTATATTTCAGTATGTATACAGCAGTATGCTTTAATGATTTAATTATTTAAAGAATTTGCTTTTGTTGTTTTGGTTGTATTTCAAAATTAGCTTTCCTAATGTGGCAGTCTATTTGGGCATTTGCTGAATCATCAATGTCACTGGCATTTGCAAAGAAATGGCCACTTTATTTGAGCACCAAAAACACAATTCTAAAGAATTATGATGGCAGGTGATTATTATTAATTTATGTCTGCATTTTTATATATATTTGTTAGGTGCTTTGTCTGAGTATCAGAAGTAAGTTAGAGCAGACTCAATCTCTCAATCACAGTTCTGTTGTCAACTGTTTCAACAGTTGGTCTCAGTAGTTTTATTGTGGACAGTATTAAGAATGAGAGGGAAATAAGAGTGGGGAGGCTATAGAATTGGAATAGGGATTGAGAGTGGAGAACCAGGACTCTCAAATTTCCATGGACTTTGAGATATTCAGTTCCATACTATTTCTTTCCTCTGGATTATTGTTGCAAGTTGCAATCAGAATCACCATTGATCAGGTTTAGGAATAAGAAAGTGATATCCAATAAAGCTCATCTTTTAATATATGTTTTTTTCCACTTCGATTCAGTCTTGAAGTGTTACATCTGTATGATAAACTTCTCTGTAATTCTGAGTTTCCGACAGCTTTCTTTTGTTTGTCTGTTGTTATTGGAGACAATTTACAGTTTGACATTGTTATAGATTTAAGGACATATTCCAGGAGGTGTATGAAGAAAGGTGGAGGCCAAAGTTTGAAGAACACTCGATATGGTTTGTGTTGATGTTTATGAACCATTTGCTTTGATGCATTACATATACATATAGATGGTTGACACCTTTAAGTGACTTCAGGTATGAGCATAGGCTAATTGATGACATGGTGGCATATGCACTCAAAAGTGAAGGTGGATATGTTTGGGCTTGCAAGAATTATGATGGTGATGTCCAAAGTGATTTACTTGCTCAAGGTAATATAGATTGTCAAAAACTTATCTTGTATGTCCAAAATGGAAACTTGGTAAGTATGATGATAGTATGTATGGAAACAAACAGTAATTGGTTAATTACCCTGCTTAACATTTCTGATTATCCAAAAGTGGTTCAGTAGCCAAGGTTGTTAAAATTGCAATTTTCCTTGTGAAATTGCATGATTCTATACTTCATGGAAGGGCTTCTATGCTGAATTGGAAGTAAGGTCACTCAGAGGTAGGATTGGAGTAAAATTGTGATTTTACTCATGGGGGAGCATGTGATTATTGACCCCCCAGTGATTTCATGTGGCAAAAAACCCGAATCAGGTGTCAGACCCCAGCTTCGAAAGCCCAAAATGTTTTTTTTCCCCATTTGAAAAACATTCCCCTTTTGCTGCACAACCGCATGTGCTAAGTCTTCACCCATTCATGACTACTTTTCCGGTTGTAAGTGTAACTACCAGATGTCAAAGCTGCTACACCATAGTCGATCTGTGCTGTTAGTCTCACCTGTATTTTATGAATAGAACACCATTGGAACATGCTTGATTTGCAAACAGTGCACCAAACAGTGTGTTCTTCTGTTCTATTCAAATTGCAAGCAAAGGCTCTTAGGCTTTACCATCTTCTCTTCTCTTCTTTTTGCTTGTTCTTCTGTTGCTTATATGTTCCCCCATCTGTTCTCGTGTCTCTTCTCAGAATTGCCAAATTTTTATGGAATGGTCCTAGTGTATAATTAATAATTATAATTATTTCAGAGGATGGAGGACTATATCTTTTAAAATGATTATAATATATAGTTATTCTCTTTTGAATGATTATAATATATAGTTATTTTCTTTTGAATGGGCCTAAGTATTTCATTGTTAATTATTAATAATCATATTTTATAATTATTCTGCTAATTATAATAATTATTATTATGTTATGAGTTTTCAATTTAAATTTGTTTAATGTTGTAATTTAGAGGTTATTTTTTAAAATCTATGTTGTTTTCGATGCATATATATTATATATAAATATAATTTCAGTTTAGGTAGGAATGTAGGATCTTACGGTCCTAGAGTTATGAGTTTTCCCCTTTCAAATCAAAGGTAAAATCTCCATTTTAACAACTTTGGTCCAAGCCATTTGGCTCAATTAGGGTATAAATCAGGATACTTGAAATTGGGATCATACAGGTTGAGAGCTCTGTTTATATCTGTAACCAAAATGTAGAGATGATAACATCATAATTTGCTTTGATTGGATCTTCTAATTGTTGCTAGCAAATATTATAAAATAAATTAACATTGCTAACGGTAAAATTATGAAAATTTTGGTTATCACGGGTTGAATAATCTGTTTACCCAACCCTGTGAATCTGTTGTATCTTTTCTGGGTTAGTTGTTAATTTCATATTTTTTATTCTTGTCCTTTGGAATGTGAAAGAGAGCATTTTAAAATGAAGTTTTATCTGCTATGGTGTATTTTCTAAATGAAAGTTCTTGAATTCTTATGAGCAGGATTTGGCTCATTGGGTCTCATGACTTCTGTGCTGGTGTGTATTACTATTAGAATAATAATATTTTAGCATTTTTTCATCAACATGTTTATCTCTGTTTTGGTTACTGAACATCATACTTTATGAATCCAATATTTTGCAGTTATCTTCTGATGGCAAGACATTAGAAGCTGAGGCAGCACATGGAACTGTAACTCGACATTTTCGGTTTCATCAAAAGGGTCAAGAAACTAGCACAAACAGTATTGCTTCCATATTTGCGTGGACAAGGGGACTGGAACATAGGTACTTTGTTAATTGATGCAAGCTTCAAATTCTGGTGCCTTTTGATGTTATTTGAAAGTTTTCCTTTGTTAACCTCAAGTCGGGTGGACACTTCAATGCTTTTGCATAAGTTTTAGATTGGAGTAAATACTATAATAATATAATTGGATAAATTTTAATCTCTTTTTAATGCATACACATGAAAGTGGCTACCATTTTTTGATGTTGATAAATTAGGAAATGGCCTTCCATACTTATTTGGACTTCCTTTTCGTTTAAGGGTTTTCCCAGATTAGAATGGAACACATGATATGCCATTTTGGAAATCTATTTTGAGAATGGGGCCTAACTATTTTCGAAGTTGATAGTTTTCCCTGTTGTATTTTCTTGTCTTTTGGTGATAACTATAAGTTATCAGCTCTGTGTGGCATTGTTTTTGTAGTGGCTTGGATGCCATTTCAATAGTGAGTAAAGCTTGGGAGTGTCATGGACAAGGACCATTGGGTGGTCTTATAATAAGCTGAGTGAAGGGCAAGAAGAACTGAATAATGGTTTGATTTTGTTTTTTAGTTTTTGAAAAAAGTTTTTAAAAATAGTTTTCAAAAACTGTTTTTAGGAGAAAAAAAAACAAACTTGTTTGATAAAAAAAAAACAGAAACAGTTGAAAGTAGTTTTTCTTTTTAATTTTCTATATATTTTTAAAAACTTAAAACACAATCAGAATATATTATTTTTTCTTTTTATTAATGAAATTTTAATAAATATGACAAGTTTTTCCATTTTTATTTCTTTAAAACAATTTTCAAATAACATCTATCAAACAATTTTTTTTTCTTTTCTTTACAAAAACAGTTTTTGAAAATTATTTTTGAAAACTCTTTTAAAAAATAAAAAAACAAAACCAAACCAATCAAACTCTAAAAAATCAGAACTATTTTCGAAAACTGTTTTAAAAAAAAACTACCAAACGAGTTTTTTAGTTTTTAAATACTAAAACGCTGAAAATAGTTTTATAAAACTGTTGCCGAACAAGCATTTAGGACTTGATTGGTTTGGTTTTGTTTTTTAATTTTGAAAAAAGTTTTCAAGAATAGTTTTAAAAAATTGTTTTCGGGAAAAAAAGAAAAAAAAAACTTGTTTGTTAAGTGTTATTTGAAAACTATTTTAAAGATGTAAAAATGGAAAAACTTATTCATATTTATTAAAATTTCGTTAATAAAAAGGAAATAACAACATATTTTGATTATATTTTGGGTTTTCAAAACAAAAATAGAAAACTGAAAAGCAAAACTACTTTCAGCTGTTCCTGTTTTTTAGTTTTTAAAAACTAAAAAACCAGAACTGTTTTCGAAAACTGTTTTCAGAAAACACTATCCAAACGAGTTTTTTAGTTTTTAAATATTAAAATACTGAAAACAGTTTTATAAAACTGTTGTCAAACAAGTACTGATACTCTTGAATGCCGGTTCTTGAAAATTTGAAGGATCAAACCTGTTATTTAGTCAAAATAGAGCAATTAGTCTTTAGGGAATTGCCATTCTACTATGAGGATTGCACCTCAGTTTCACTCTTTTTTACACTGAAATCACCTGTGTGCATCCTTTTGTTCATGACTTTCCTACCTGAAATCAGTGGTAGATCTTATCATTTACTGGTTTTAAGGCACTTGTCCATACTGTTTTGGTTTTTAACCATGTTGAATGGTATCTTGTGATCCATTTAGTCAACCTCACCTGGTGGAATAAGGTTTTATCTAGAGGTGTTCATAAATCCGGATCTGATCATTCTAATCAGCTCAATTAGATTTGTGAACCAATTCGGATTAATCAGATCAAATCCGACCATAATCGGTTCAACTAACGGATTTGCATTTTTCAAATCCAATGGTACGTGAACCAATCCAACCTATTTATTTATTGTTTTATTTTATATATTTAGTTATTAGAAGGTAAATAGCAAGAAAGTCAACATTTAGTTTAAAAATTTATTTTTAATAACAATTTCATTTAAGACTAAATGGTAAACAAATTTTAACATTTAATTTAATTTATTATTTGCGTAATGACATTAAGTAGGACAAGAATGCATGAAGTCATGAAGATTGAAGACTATTAGTTTGTCTTTTGAAATTTACTTTTTATGTTTTTTTGGAATACTTAATGTACTTTTCTATGTTATTCTAAAAAACACATTGTATCTTTTATTTACACACTTTTATGTTGAATGTTTTATTTCTTATGTTTTATTAAAAAAAATATAAATTTTCTTTGTAATCCGTTCTTGATTGGATTGGATGGGATGACTAATTTTTTCTACAAATATGGTCGGATCTAATCCAATTAAAATTGATTGGATCATATTTTATTTTACCCTCAAATCTGATCTGTGAATACTCTTAGTTTTATTGTTGTTGTTTTCATATTCCGTCTTCCTCATTCTCCAGTTTCTCTGAACCTGCTACTTACATACTTCTCTTTTTATTTACCAGAGCCAAGTTGGATAATAATGAAAAATTACGGGATTTTACTCATAAGTTGGAGCTTGCATGTGTTGATACAGTGGAGTCAGGAAAGATGACTAAAGATCTTGCAATCCTGCTTCATGGACCTAAGTAAGTGGATATCTTTCTTCCCTTTACTTACCTTCATTTGAATAATTCAGTATTACAAATCTCTTTGAAAACTTTGTATTACAGTTTTTTGTTGTTTTTTTATAGTTTTACATTTTTTTGTTAACTTACTCATTCTTGTCTCCTACTTTGAACTTGAAACATTTCCTTTTAAGAATATATTATTCAATGAAATATTTGAATCTTCGAAAAAATTTAAAGAAATTCAATTAAGCCACACTTGTTTGTTAAACCTGTTTATTTATTATTTGAATCTTTTTATTCTGCTTAAAATTAACATGATTTTATTTGTGTGTTTGTACTTATAGTGTATACAAGTTAAACTGGTCTGTGACTCTGTGGCATCAGATTGTTTGACACTTGAGCATGGGGTATTAACCAATATATAAGTGTATTTCTAATTGTTTTGGACATCTGCATTTTTTGCAGGGTATCAAGGGAATTTTACTTGAACACGGAGGAATTTATTGATGCTGTGGCACAAAATCTTGAGAGAAAGCTCCCAGAGCCTGCAGTGGTCTAGGAATTATTTTTGCTGAGGGAAGGAGGAATAGAAGTTGGAAAAGCTGAACACTGGTTAGATGAATGCTTACTTTTTTAACCAGTGATATTTGATAATTGATTCTTAGACTTGCCACTTGCTGTCTCATTCTTACACACCACCGTCATAGTTACGGAAATGGTAAAAATTTCTAAGTATGCTAGACCAGCGGAATTAGGGAAGTACAAAATTTTGATGTGAAAAGAGCAGATGACAGATTTTTTTTCTGTAAATTTGATGGTTCTTCTTTTCATCAACAAAGTTAACTAATTTATGATTTTGCTTTAGATCTAAACCAAGTCAGGGTGAACCACCCCCATATATGGTTCACGTGGTCCACTACTTTTTGCCATTAGATTCATCTTCTCTCATTAAGAAATTCTTCAGACTAGAAATAAGCCGAAACAGCATTGGAACAATCAAAAGTTGACACCTGTGAAATGATTTCACTACAAAAAGAATATTTCAATTAAAAATTTAAATTTTATCCAATTCCCCAAATTACCCTTGACGTACTTGAGTTCAGAGCCTAAGAGTAGTCTTCAAGGTTGCCCAATGCACTCACTCCAATTTTTTTTTTTTTCTCCACTACAAACCCATCATCGTAGTGGAGTTTCAGGTCCCAATTGCTAGGGATTTCACAGATGTCGATGTTGTTGGTGTTGTAGGAGGAGGAAATTGGACATGGCTAAAACCAAAGGTTTGCACTGTGGTTGTCGAAATTCTCACATCGCCATAAAATTACTTCAATTAAACATCACAAGATTCAATTTGTTTCGTGATTTTCACTCTCTGATGCCTTTAACACTCCGATTTAGAGCAATTATCTATAGCGTCGCATGCCTCTGAACGTTAAGTTTAGAAAATGAAAGAGTCTTGAGGAAAGTGTTCAAATAAGGGATAAATTTTGAGAGCCAAACAATTTGGAACTTAAATTAAATAAATATTTCGGAGGATCATTCGCTTAAAAATGGTGGGAGGATACGCGTAGTATTCCAGTGTCTGATTTGTCTTATCATACCAAATCCATGCTCCCTAGATGTATTCCTTTGTTGCATTGGTTGTTGATCTTATATCTCATTGGTGTTGTTGACTGTGGTACCTCCACTCAGCAACGGTTGATTGTGATCCTTGGTTGTCAGCTACATGGCTAATTCAACATCGTCATCCTCAAACATTGCTACACGGTGGTGCAACCGACGTCCTTACACATCTTCAAATGGTTGAAAGAGGGGTGCGTTTGTGTTGGCATCTAGAGATTAATTTCCATAGTTTTAACACATTTTTGAAAGTAATTTCAGGAGAAAGGATATTTTCATAAAAAACATTAAAAGGGGGGTATGTTACTAAACAAGGGATATATAAATATCAAAAGCCTTACAAAATTACCATAAGTACTTATCTGATTAAAACAACTGTTTTTTTTTTAATATCAGTCAATATTATAGGCTTTGATAAATCCAATGGTTGATAGCTGTAGTATATGGTAGATAGGGATGGAGTTAGGAAAAAACATTAGGTGGGTCATTTTAAAAAATTAAGGTTCATATATTCACCAAAATTTTATATGAAGCGTTCATATTTTTAAATATATTATATAAGAAATAATTAAATAATTTTTTAAAATGCTAAATGAATTTTTAAACATATTTTTAAAGATATTGACATTAATAACACATTTTATACTCAACATTGTTTTTTTATTGGTCAATTTGTATCGACAAATGTTAATAAATAATGGTTAAACATTTATAATCAAATGTTAAATATTGTTTCAAACAATTATTAATAAGCAGAGCAACCCACAGGTGACAACAATGATATTAGCAAATACTTCTCATTCCGCAAAAGCAAGTTGGATATCACGGTAAGAATGGTGAGTTTTGCCTAGTTACTGGACCTTCTATTCATACTATTTCTAATACAAGCTTTTACTTTTTTCCCCATGTTTTGTTGATTAGCTTCACGTATATAATTTTTATCCTATCAGCCAATAAAAATTATTATTAGTATGATTTTGAAAGAAATGGTGAAACTTAAAAAAATATACCATACTTGATAATTTGTGATTTTATAGTGTGGAAGTTTTTTACACAGTCAGGTAGTTTTTTAAAGTTGAAAATTGAAACTGTGTAGAAGTTTTATTTGATTCTTGAACGTGAAATTAAGTTGATTCTCACTGACTTTGGTTCTCCAAATACCAAGTCCAAATGAAACAGAAAGTGTGGATTGAAACCTGATCACCACCACCTTCTCTGTACAGATACAAATATTGGTTGATATACGGACAAATACTTATAACTTAAAATTTGGTTCTCCAATTATCGTGTACAAGTATTGTTGCTTTCTCAAAATCATTTTCAACCAGTCACCTCTTGAGCATTATCCATTGCCAATTGTGTTCTCAGTCAGTGTTTACTACAGTTTGAAACAAAGCCAAATTTGCAAATGGCGGGCCTTGTTGGGTTAGTTCGCTGCCACGATATCGGCCTCAAACCTCACGCATTCTTTCTAACTTCTGAGAGACAGTGAAACGTGGTCACGTCCATTTTGTAATATTTCATTTCATTTAACATTCCTTTTTCTCTTGTATCAATTTATGAGGCTATGGAATCATCATCACCACACTTCTAGTCAAACTATATATTAACGTTTAATAAAAAGTATATGTTACCATCATTCTTGTATTCTTAAAACAAAACTTCCTTCTTTTAAATTCAGAATCTAAAATTCCCCAACTTTACATGGAACAAACTTTTGCCTCATCTAAACCTTTTATTAACAAAAGAAGAAAAATTAACGTTAATACATGTAATCGTGTCTTACGTAAATATTATTTGGGATATATTATGCCTCTTTTATTACCTCCGATCCTATATTATACTTAATTCCTAAAAATTAATAATAAAAATTGAAGTTCGATGAAAAGAAATTTGTAAAACATATAAAAAAGAGTTATATATAAATGAAAGTGATTATAATTATAAAATTATTTATATATTTATTAATTATTTTTATATATATTAAATATTTTTTCTTTTGTTAACCTTATTTTATAAATCCTAATATATATATATATATATATAATTTTTAATTAGTTAACATTAACAATATAATAATATTATAAAAAGTTTCAAGAAAAAATATATAATCAAGTACCATGATATATAAATTTTTTTAACTTCATATTTCAAACTTTTGACTTAATAAGAGTACTCTTTTTTACATAAAAATTGTAAATTTATAAGGTGTTTATTTTTTAACACAGAATAAGTGAATATTTAAAAATGTGAAATCTCTTCTGCCTGAGTATAACTAGGATAATTTTAGAAATATTAAATTTCTTTACACTTTTTTTATTTTTCAAGTATATTTTGAGGGAAAAGAAAAGTAGATGAAACTTATCCATTGATGACATCTTTTATTATTGTTGTTTCGATACTAAAATACAAAAATATTGTTTATAATTTTGTTGCACAAATAACTTTTTACTCTATTTTTTATGCCACTAAGTTAAAAGTGGTTAGACAGATTAAAATTATCATAAATTTTTATTTTTATTTCAAAACTATTGATGACATTAAATAATTTTAAAAAAAGTAGTTATATTTTAAATTCAATCAATAAATATCCTTTTATTTTGTTGGTAGTTCAATTAAGACAACTCACTTTAATGGCAAATGAGTCTGATCACAATAGAACTCACAATTAATTAATTGGCGGTAAAAAAAAAATTAATAATAAAATAATCCTATATTTCTTATAATAAGAAAAAATATTTTACAGTTGTTTTTTTAGTTTAAAAATATTATATAGTCCGAAGCCATGTAATTAATTGTAATCAATATACGCATTATTAGTTTTTTTAAAAAAAATAGTGATTATTTTTTATAAATAAGAAATATATGATTGCCTTTAAAAAAATATAATTACTTGTTATTTAAAGATTAGTTGAAATCATATATTAATTTAAAAGTTTAATTGATATATATTAAAAATTTTTACATTAATATTAAATTATAATCCTTCATTGTAAATTTTTTGAATTTATACATTATTATTTTAAAAATTACATAAATAAAAAATATAGTTAAAAATAATATATTAATTAAACTTTTAATTTAATTCTAAATAGTACCAAAGGCAAAGCATTGAATAAGCAGGACCACGTAATGATCTGTGCTCAGAGACAGTTGATGATGAATGGTGAACAGGCCAAAGTCCTTTGAGTTTTCCTCACTTATGTTTCACCTAAATTACCAGTAGCCTATGTCAACCTTTGTGTGTGGAATGTGGTCACCTCTCAGAATCTGAAACAGCATTCCTACCCTGTCTCAAATCTCTTTCACTCAAATGCAACAGCCATGTCTCCTTATTCTCTCTGTGTGAACCCCAAACTGCACACCCTCTTTTCTTTGTCTCACTCTCCTTCAACTCCACATCTTCCAAACCACTTAACATGCAAAGCCAAGTTCCTCTCTCATTCCCACCCATCTCCTCCTTTGCTCCTCAGTGCTATAAAGTCTTCTCCTTTTCTCATTTCCATCCCAAAAAGTCCATTTTTCAGAGTCCTTGCTGCTTCTATACCTGATGCTAGAAGTGATGAACCGCCCAAAAGTAGTGGTTTGGTAAAGACTCTGCAGCTTGGGGCCATGCTTGCAACTTGGTACCTCTTGAACGTCTACTACAACATCTATAACAAACAGGTTCTTCACTTTTATCTTCATTTAGAGTGAAAAGACTCCATTTTTGCAATTATTGGGCTCTGGGGTGAGACAAACTATTAGGTGCTTCAGTAATATCTACATCATATGCATGAGTGTTACTATTTTTTTCTTCTAAAATTGAAGAACATGTATCATGTAGAAATTGACCATGACCATAAATATGTGGTCAGGATTACCTCATGAAGAGGGAAAGGAACACTGAACTTGGGGACAAAATTTAGTGCAATTGTTTTAAGTTTTTTCAGCTTGATAATCTGTGTAGTAAAAAATGTTTGTTTAAAAAAACTCCAATTCTAGAATCAAAAGCACTCAGGGAATTTCATCAAACTTGTTTCTTTTGGTTTTCTAGTTTAGACGGTAAAATTTGATGTTTCAAACGCAGGCCTGCATTAAGAAATGTGGGGCATTCGTTACTTTTTCTTTTTTACTTTTCTTTAAACTTTCTTTTGGTTGTTCTCAATTGCAATGCACTGATGATTGTCTATTAGGTTCTAAAAGTCTATCCATTTCCAGCAACAATTACAGCATTTCAATTTGGCTTTGCATCGTTGGTGATTAATTTAGTCTGGGCTTTGAATCTCCATCCCAGACCAAACATCAGTGGTTCACAGGTATTTTGAATTGTAAGGTGAAAAAGGGGTGGTCCATAATTTGGTGGGGTTATAACTGTAATTCCAAATTAATAATTAATAATTATATTTGTATTTACAGCTTGTAGCAATCCTTCCACTTGCTGTGGCTCACACAATGGGGAACCTCTTGACCAACATTAGTATTGGCAAGGTTGCTGTATCTTTCACTCACACAATCAAAGCTATGGAGCCTTTCTTCACTGTTGTTCTTTCTTCCCTTTTCCTGGGTGAGGTAATTAATGTGTCTTGACTTTTTATCTTATTTTTGTTGTAATATTTAAATTTTTTCCCTTGAGGCTATGCAGACTTGCACTTATTGCTTGTAGTTAAATGTATTAGAGGGATTGAGTGTCTTGTAGTTAATATTTTCAGTTTCATTTTTTTTTAAATCGATACATGCCTCGTGGATAGATGTAATTAGAAATCAGCACTGTTGGCAGTTGGGTGCTTTAGTGTTCCAGTGTTAAGTTTGAGTATGACTTAGGTGCTAGACTACTAGTTAGGCATTTCTCCCCTGAAAATGACACTTTTTTTCTGTTCAGATTAGGAAGTCTAACACTTTTCAATATACTGTTAATAATACCTTTTATGGTTAGAATTTATTGAAAATTGATTAAAATTCATTAATTAAGTTTTACATACAAAAATTGTAATTTCCAAAATTTCTTTACCGAAATTAAAGATTCCTTTAAAAGATTGTGTCGAAGAATAATATGTTGCTATTACTTTTCTAAATATATCGTTTAGATTGCTTTAGATACAAATTTCAATCACAGATAAAATTAGTTCCATCAAAATAAAATTTATTAAATTCTAAGTTAACTCTGATTTATCTTCCTTAAAAAAAAAATCAAGTTTGGTTACTTTACCCGTTTATGAATGCCTACCGAGGTTGAATGGCACCCTTGTTGCTGTCATCGAAAGTGATTGAAATTGGTGCAACCAACAATCCGAATAATTCTTAACCATTCGATCATACTTTGAATGTGGTCCAATTCCAATGAAATATAGATGAAACACTTGTGTCCTCTTCTTTTCGTTTAGTTTCTCTTTTTTGTCGCCTTATTCACTTAGACATAATCATCCTTATGGATTTTGTTAATTTCCTTTAGTTCAAGGTTTTCATAATAATCTATTTACTCAATTTATATCATGATATATTCCAAAATATATATATTTTTATCAGTTGTGTAACTTTGTCGTATTTAATTTTACCAAATTTCAAGTTATTACATTAATATGTATGTGTGTGAGAGAGAATGGACTGACTCATTCAAAAATTAATTATTTATTATAATCATTATATTTTAATAAAATAAATGGCGATGATGAAGATTAAGTGAATTTTTCTTCTATCTATCTATTTATATATATATATATATATTTTTTTTTTTTTTTTTTAAATTTAATATAAATATACTCATGTCTGAGATTTTTATGGTATCTTCATCCGTATGTGTCCTAGGTACCGGTACTTTACCCAGACATGTTTTGCTACATACCACATACTTTTATCTTAATCCTGCATTTCTCTGTCTGGATGGCTGAGAGAAATGAAATGATCTTAATAATATGTCATTAATTAATAATTTTTTTTACATAAGAATATGAAGGCGCTACCAACGTGGAGTAATATGGTTGAGTGATAGTTTTGTTCTCTAAACATGTGTCACAAGTTTGATTTTAATTCATGTATGTGGTAAAACATTTCTTGAAAGAGGTTAATTACTTAAATTAATCTATCTCCATATCTTGAAGGATTAATAATTTTTTTTTAATGGCACAAGAAGTGCACATAACAAAACCAATACAAAGAAGCTGACATCTGAAACAAGCGTCAATCACATTGTATTAAAAAAAAGAAAAATAGCATTTGTTTCCTTTGACCAATATTGTCTTGGTTTTAACATAATGTAACTACACTTAGCTCAATCAACTCCACCCTTCTTGAGAATTGATTATTGATTTTTAACTTGTTGTTATACTTTGATACATAATTTAACTATACTTAGCTCGATCCACCACATTATTTAGAGGAATTAATCATTGACTTTATATTGAGGAATGTCCTGGGAAACTAAACAAAAAAACAGAATATGGAGGCACCATAGTTCTTTATAAGCAGTTGAAGGCAGAGAAGTATTTTATTTATATGAGAATTGGATAGTTTCATAAGTCATCAATCACCAACAATTTCAAGACAACAGCAGAAGTAGAAGTTGGACCATAGTATTGTTACGGATAAAGTTAAATAATAGTATATGAGAATCTCACTTTATAGGTTGAGTTGATTTGTAAGATTATATTAGGCCCATTGATATTCAATAAACAGGTATCTCCTAACCTACTTTTAATAGAATTTCGGAGTTTGGACTGTCCTACTTAATTAACATATCAAAGTTTGAATAATCTGTGTATATAAAGTTATAAACAAGACTTCTTACTTTTCTTAGTGTTATGTTAACTGTCTCAATTGTATAGAATATGGTTATCATGATTCATGAATGAAATATAATTATATGAGAAGCTACTTTTTACACTGACAATTAGCTAGAAATCGTGGTAAGTATATAAAAGTTAACAAATCTACCATATCTTACGGTTTGTGATTAAATGATAAAGTAAAAGTGTTTTACAAAATATGTGTATAGAATATTTACCCATTATGTAATTATATCTTTCATCAGCAATGCAAAATAATAGCTATATCAACATGTACTCTTTTGCATATTGTGATAGTCAATACTAATGTTTCTATTCAATCATGGCAAAATTCAAAATAATCTAAATTTTTTGGTGTTTTGATGATGAAATGAACAGATGCCTACTTTGTGGGTGGTTTCTTCCCTTGTACCAATAGTAGGGGGAGTGGCACTGGCATCAATGACTGAAGTCTCTTTCAATTGGTAATATATGAAACTAAAACTGTTGCAGGCACAGAGTTACCTTAACAATATTTGTCGGAGAGGTAGTGTTGATTCTCTGTAGTTTGACATGTTCTGTCTCGAAACAGGATTGGGTTCACCACTGCTATGGCATCTAACCTTACCAATCAATCACGGAATGTTTTAAGCAAAAAACTGATGACTAATCAAGAGGTAAGGAATTTTCCCAGATCAGCATAGTGCAGTAAGTCCATTGTTGTATGACATAGTTACAAAATGAAGTTGTTGCTTGTATGCCTGTGCATGCGGCATGAGTTTATGATAGGGTGAGAGTATTCTTATTTTGAAACAATCTCCAATAGAATTGAATTTTTTAACTACCTTGCATTACTTTTTTATATTTGCTTATTTTTAGTTTGGAGGGTATTTATTTGTGAAACTAGTTAGTACTTTACCTATTCGAATTTTTTTTAACAATATTCTGTTAAAATTAAAAGGAAGGCTCATCATTTGAAGCATGTTCCTGACAGGAAACTTTGGACAATATCAACCTCTACTCAGTTATAACCATCATTTCCTTTCTCCTGTTGTTTCCGTGTGTCATACTCGTGGAGGGTATCAAGTTTACTCCTTCACACCTGCACTCTGCTGTATGTATACAATAATAATAATTATTATTATTATTATCATGAAAATTATATGCTGTATGTATACAATTGAGGAAGAGAAAATCTGCCTAACATGCAGTATGCTGTTGTTTCTTGTATAGGCAAGCCAAGGGCTGAATGTTGGAGAGCTTTGTGTCAGATCAGTTTTTGCTGCATTCTGCTTCCATGCATACCAGCAGGTGAGGCCTTCCAAATATTCTTTTGTTTTGACTTTTTATATTGTGAATCGTGAAATTTCTACTTAAGCTTCGTGTGGATAAACTTTTTTTTTTTTTTTAAGAAAAATGTTAATTGTTATTTTGTTTATTTTGTTATACATGCTTTGTGTGGATAAAATTCTGTATAAGTATTTATAAGAAAATAAAATAAAAAAGAAATTTTGCTACACCGTCAGCGTCACCCCTTTAATTTTTCAAAACTTATTTTTTTGCATTTGCATTTTATTTAGTAATTTTGAATTAACCAACTTCTAGTTCTCCTTTCATTTCTGAGCTTCCAAATAGTTTTGAATGTTGACATAACATGTATCCTTATCAAAGATGACAGTAAATTGCCATTTTCCCCAGACATATTCACGAAACTGTTATAAAATTAAAATTCATTATTCTCGACTCATGTAACATGTTCTATGAAATATTCTGACTGGTAATGGTAACGGTAACCATCATAGTGTTTAACAATAATATACGGCACCTACACAGACAAATTTTGTAAGTTCTTATTGACATTTGAATCGTGAAATGTTAAATTCTGAGCTCCGTGATTTATGTTAATACTTAATTGTTTTATTCGTTTGTGGTTGATAAGATACTCATAAAAATATAAAACAGCTATAAAAAACTCATAAAATAAACCACCTATTTAATGTTAATGATTCAACAGTAGAGGTACAAAATGATGACGTTTAGTCATAGTGGAATTACATTGACATGTCTCATTGAGTATTATATCAAGTATAAAATTAGAGTTTAATTTTTATAAGACTTTTAAATTATTAATTGGTAAATCAACAGATTTATCATATGTTTATTAAATTATATATAATTTCACTTTTTATTTTTTATACTAATATTTTAAGTTAAAAAATATTATACTAACACTTTTTATATATTTCAAAATATTACACTAATATTTCTTTAAAGTCTTAAACTAACATTTTCTCATAAAATACATAAGTCATGATTAAAAGACAAAAATAATGTATGTATAATTAAAAATAGTTTAATTTATAAACAATCAATCATTTTTTATAAATTTGTTAATTTTACACAATTCATGCATACTAATTAACTCATTTATTTTTATACCAAATGTTTGGAGCTGATTAAATGTATTTGGTGGCAGATTTCCTACATGATATTACAGATGGTATCACCTGTGACCCACTCTGTTGGAAACTGTGTGAAGCGTGTGGTTGTCATTGTTTCCTCAGTTATCTTCTTCCAAACGCAAGTCTCACCTGTTAACACTTTTGGTAAGTCTCTCATCTCATAGCCCATTATTTGCAGCAAATGTCCCACAAATCTTTTGGTGCATGCGTGTTTTGTTAACTTTCAAGTCTCAAACATGTATATGTGAACTAATATTTCTACAACATAATTTCTTGTGGTGCACAGGAACTGGTGTTGCACTTCTTGGAGTTTTCTTGTACTCAAGGGCGAAGAGAATTAAGTCGGTGCCAAAGACAAACAGAGGCAACTTAACCCTTCCAACGAAAGAACAATAGGAAAAAAAGTAAATACTATAGACATAATAACAGTCATTGATTTTCTTTTTTCATTTTTTTTTATGGTATCAGTACTCCTTATTAATTAGTAATCCCCACGCGATCAAAATGTTGATAAATAATCCAAAGAGGGTTAGGAATGTGTATGTTTATAATCCACATTATCATGTAATTGATTATAGTTTTAATAATAAATTATTATTTATTTTTATCATATTTATGTATTTTGATAAATGGTTTAGTTGATAAAAAGTAAATATAAAATATTTACTTTAAAAACAAGTATAAAAAATTTACCTTTTATCTTCATTTATAATTTTATAAATCTAACTTTTTATCCTCATTATTTATTATTTTTTAAATCTAATGATTAAGGTGAGTTATGTACTATAACCATTAAATTTCAACTAAATAAATTATAAAGATAAAGAATAAATATTTTATATTTACTGTTAAAGTTAATGAATTTCATGATCCACAGTATGCATACTATATTTCAAATCTCATTATTTATATATCACTCTCATGATTTGTAATACGCATAAATTATGATATATTACAGGTCATATAATTCATAATCATATAATTATGGATCTTGACATCCTCAGTGTCTCCTATACAACTACAAATCTCATGATTCACAATGTGTAAATGTTATGTTACAAATATGTTGATGCATAATATTGTATACACATATTGCAGATTTTTAGATATGCAACATTAAATAATATTAGCTTAAAATGGTTGAGGACAATTTTGAAGTTTTAAAATACGAGGGTCCAAAAAGAAAAGCAGGGGTGCAAAAAGAAAAAATCCCGTATTGCATCTTACAATCTCATAACTATGAGTACTTGTATAACCAAAAGTAGCTATTAGAATACATGTTCGTGTTAAATCAATGTTTGATTCATAAAACGCTTGAGAACCGGATATAACTCAAAACTCACTAAACAAGTATAAAACCAAGTGCTCTTAATTATTTCTCAAGCACACAAGTTGTTTTCAAAATATTTGAAAAAACCACTTTGAGAAGTCTCTTATCAACACTATTTATTATGTACTTTTAATTATGAAAATACTTATACAAGTAATTTTATGATTAAAACACGTCATTGGACGAACTACTACTAATCCGTTCGGTGAGTTTGTAACTCCCCTTCCAGCAGAAAGAAATTCGCTAGCATGACTGGTGATATATGCTACAGGTTCCTTAGTATGATATATTGACATGCAATCACCCCAAAAAAAAAGCCATCACACATAGAATACCACCTAACCCTTGAGCTTTGATCTCATATAAATGAAGAGTCAACAATCAGGCACGAAATGTATTGTTAATTTAAATTTCTAGCTTACATGATAATTGTATGTATCCATGGTTGTAGAACAAGCTCCGGGTGAGGTCTTTAAATCAAAACATGTAATACCTGTCGGAAAGCTGCCTTAATTTCGGTCACCCCTAGCCCTCCCATAGTTGTGACCTCTTTGGGGCTAGAGATTACTGCAACTAAGGCAGCTGTTACCTAAAGAATTTATTCCTCCGTGCTTGATGGCCCCTGGTCAGTAAATGAAGAGGGCCCATGAAGAGGTATAACGGACTGGAGCCATGGCTATCATCATGTGTTATATAGTACACAAAAAAAAATCATGTGTTTTCAAATTCTTAGAGTGAAATCTTCACTGACCTTCATCTAAGGTACCCACAAAGCATTTCTCCAATAAGAATTCAGCATTAACCCAAGCGTGGTATTTATCTGATTCAAGAATTAAGGAAAAGACAGAAAGTAATCCTAACAAAACAGAAACTTCGTGCATTATATAGATGAACAGCATCAACACGACAACTTGAACTTGAATCATAGGCATATGGCATATGCATAAACAAACAGTAAGTAATAACCAGTATAGAATAGGAATAACCCAAAAATGTCCCCTTTGCAAGTACTTAGAAACCTGTTTAGAACTTACTTGAGTGTGAATGCCTGACAGCAAAAAATAAAAATTCAAAACATTCCCCAATCATAAAAATCTTGAATTATTTTATAGAGTTTAATACTAAAACATTGTTAATGAAAAAAAACTTTTATATTGACAATTAATCATAACCCTTCGTTTATATGACTTTTAGAGTATTAATTGAAAAAGTCAACAAACTATATATAAGGGATTGTAATTAACTGCTTGTGTAAAACTTTTTACATTGACTGTGTATCAGTGTTTTTTCTCTATTTTATATACTAGCTCGATATCCAAACATTTTATAAATGGTATCCCAAGCATTTAGGAAATAAGATCTCCACCTCCTTACCAAACAGCTCTAGGGTAGCCTGGGTAGGTCAATTTATTTCTAGGAAGAGAAATTATGCAAGCTCCAAATCTAGATTATATAAACTTTGGGACGTACCTCCAATTCCTCGTGTAGAACATATCTAAGATATAAGAAAAAATGTTAGAAATCTACATATTCATCACCCACAGCAATATTTCTCATGTTAGAACTTAGAAGTATTTCTCAAAGTTGACTAGCATATCCAGTGTAGTGCATACACAGAGAACTGTTCAGAAAAAAATCAGCAACTGAATCAGAGAAGAAAGTAAACGCCTCCAATGATAACATTAAATTAGGAGACAAAATGAAGGACGCCAAAAACTTAATCACAAAAAGGATACTGAAAAGAGAAGTGCAATCTTTTCCTATTGCCTTCATCAGCATATCAACACCTGCAACATTTTTTTTGTCACAATATGATTTTCTGTTAATATTAGCATTTTTATCAAGAATTTTATGTTTTAATAAAACCAGTAATAGGAATTTAAAGCTACACGTGAAGTTGCTGATTAAGTTGATAGCTATACCTCCAGGGTGAAACTTCATATATGGAGATATATTGTAAACACGGCCTTTTAATACAGTCCACATTTGGCCCTCTGTTTGGTGTTTTCTAACTTCATCCATAGAAATAAGTCTCCGGTTTGACTGCCCTTTCAAACCTGGAGCAAGATAGATACGATTTCAAATTGCATTACCTCTTATTCTTACAAGTAACAATAAACAAGTAAAGAACTAATTTATAAATTTAATAAAAACAAATTGCATTACCTCTTATATGTAAAAATACTATTTTCCAGTGGCATCTTTCACCAGTTAGATGATAAAAGTAATATCTTATAAATGAATACACACATGGTCTGCTAGTTTTTAGTCCAACAACAGAGCTCAATATAATAAGGAATTAGTACCAATCTGTCAAGACCACTGCTTAAATCATGAAATCACATCATTTACGCTCTCACAACCTTCTCCCAAGCTGGATATGTGTGAGAAATAGAATACAGGAGAAAACAGAGGTAACTTTTTGTGGAATATTTTACCCCAATAAAAATGATTATGTTCCATTGGTAAAAATAGGTTTTGCAGCCTATATCATGGTAGCAGTCTATTGAAAGCAACTCCACTATCCTATCCCAATCCTTATATAGCACGGTTTTACTAGACATAAAATATACAACATTTTTTTTTTGCCAAGGCATTGGCAACCAACTATGGTAATGTTAGAACAAGGGAACCGCAAGTGCATCCAAAAACTGATAGCAAAATTCATGCAGCTTATTTTCTAGTTTCAAGAATAACAATCAAGCTAACACTTGACTCTTTCATGTGTTCTCCTCTTACAAAGCTCTAAGCTATTGAAAAAATTTCAAAAATGAGCTAACGAAGAATGATTGCATAGTAAAAAAATCAGTATGAAAACCTGCAAGATCTGGATGAGTTTGGGTAAGCTTGAGCCAGTCCATTTGACTGTAGCCTTTCTCAAAAGGAACTTTGGCCCGAACCGCTGGCTTCCTAGCAGAATTCTTCTGTTCTGGCAACTTATTCAACAAATTTTTGGCCTTACTTGGTACTAATTTTGTTGTGGTTTGACTGGATTCACTTGGCTGACTTGAAGAAGTATTAATTACAGTGAAAGACAAAGAACCAACCATAGCCTCCTTGGAATCATTGGATAAACCACCCTTCTGCAAAACACTACTATCACGACCAGTACTAGTTGCATTTGAAGATTCTTCTTGAATGGAAATATCAGAAATATCTGAAGCAAGCTTGTTTGTTTCAAGATCAACAGGTGCACTGACCTATACACTCATGGTAACCAAATACATGAGACACATGCATCATCATAAACACAAAACACAGTGTTATGTGTATCTGAGTCAAATAAACAAATATCAGCATAAAAAACAAAATGGCATTCATGCTTATTACCTGACAAAATGTGAAATCATTATCAATGTCCATCATAGAGTGAGTGAAGATTATGTTTCAGCAGCTGCAATTGAATTTTCATAACAAAGAATCAGATTAAGTGCAACCAAGGTGGTTGAATCAGGATACATATCATGAATATGAAGGCCCATTTTCCAAATCATGAATAAAATTGTATCTCAAAAGAGACAATGGTGCAACTCAAGCCTCAGGGTGCCATGTGATGACATTTGTCACCAGGAGCCAAGCTTTGTTAGGACAGGAGGGAGACCGGACACATGAACCACCCCCCCCCCCCCCCCCCCCCCCCCACACACACACAAAAAATGTTTTAAATTATATATACTGTATTGGAGTTAATAGGCGTGCTTCAGTATAGCAGCTATCAATGACTCATGGTTTAAAGCTTTGGATGATTAAGAAAGGGTGGGACTATTGTTTATGTATCTTATGCGACAATTATTGGGTTCTGGAGGATGATTTTGGCAAGAGGTGGTTTTCAACTTTTTATTGAATTGAATATTGTGATGTGTAGGCTGGGTATGTTTTATTTGGGATTGAAATAAGGCCCATTTTGTGCTCCTGTATTGTTTCTTTATTAATGAAATTTCAATTATAATTTATAAATAAAAACATATATTTGTGGATATTTGTAGTATAGATATCTAATAGAAAAATTAATTTTATATTAGAATGAGGAAATTAAGTGCTAAATATATACTTATATATATGGTTTAATTTATGTGACTACTTAAAAAATTGTTTTAATCTTGATAATTTATGATAAAATCACGTTGATGTCACTGTAATTTAAATTTTTTTACCTTCTTAATCAATAGATTCTAACACAACAAGATATCTATGTGTGAAACAATGTGCTGTGGTTAGTATAATTAACCATGTCTTTAAAACTGAACTTGTGACCGAACCGATGAAAGCAATAGTTCACAGTTAACTAGTTCACCTGTGATTGAACCAGTCTTAATAAAATATTTTTTTTTTATTTTTAGTAGTATTATACTAAATAATATTAAACAAAAAATAACTTAATAACATGATATTCACGATTTTTAAAAGTCAAACTTTCCTAAAAAATTTGATATTATTTATCATATACAGCTGTTGTGCCAATATATTTTGAATAAAAAGTTCAATAAATACTATTTAATTTGAAATGCCTACAACTATTAAATAAACTCAAGAATCTTTTGGATGTCCAATAACAAGTATGCTATTATACATGGCAGGGGCAACTCCTAATTCATTAATTCACTCAAAATTCTACACTATCTTGGCCAAATCCACAACTAACATTAAACAGATCATGATACTTTTTGTTTAATAAAAAACCCTTTGTTATTTGCAATTGATATTATTCAATTCCAATTTCTTCTGGTAAATTCAAAATGAAAATCTTAAATTACAAATTGTTCAGAGTCAATTCAAGCCGTTATGCAAATTAGAGTTACGCAAACACTACCACTTCTAACAAAACTGGTCTTTGGGGAAAAAACACACACTAATCTACTCAATATATGTACAAATTGAACATAACTTCAACTTGGATTGCAAATCTAGCAGAATCAACAATTCCCACTCCCTAGAATAAAAAAAACAGCGAATAGCCAAAACATAAACCAGGCATGTCCAAAACAGGACAACAAGCCAGTGGTGGCACTGCTGACGATGAATAAAGGAACAGAAGAACACATGTACCTAATGCGGGGCTTGCAGCAGTTGAGATATGATGAGCACGGAGAAGATGTGAGTCGCCAAAGAAGGACCACAAGACGGAGAAGATGCCAGTCACCGGAGAGTCACACAAGCAACGCAGCAGTAGCAGTGCAGTGGAGAACACTTAGAAGTTGGAAATTTGCAACTGCACATAGAAGGGAGAACGATCTCGTTGAAGGCAAGTTTGAAATGGAAAAAGTTAAAAAACCGTAAAAGCTGAATGGCGTCCTTTTTACTTTTTTTTAATGAAAATTAAACCAAACAAGGGATCTGGGAGAACAGGTCAAATTCTTGCTGATAGTTATATACTTCTAAAAACTACCTAAATATAACGGATTTGGATGCGAATATGAATCACTGGATGGATCAAAAGGCTGAAATTAAAAATAAAAAATGTATAAAAATATATCAATTTTTTTATTCTTTCTTCACACTTCAACAGATCTCAACTTCATATTACCATTGATCTGGACTTCATCTTACTTTTTTTTGGTGAAGTACTTCATCTTACTTATTGTAACACTAGGTCATTTATTCACCAAAAGAAAGAACTCTAGGTCATATATTCGCACCCCACACTCAAGCTATTCTGAATTCCAACAAAAAGCATACATCTTTTTTGGTGGATCAAAAGGCATACATTTAATTCTGAAAAGAATGAGCGAGATTAACAACTTGGTCTTATAATTCATCATAAATGCATTTAGATATACCCTTTTCTGCAAATATTAATTTCTCCTTTCCATAAAAAAATAACATAAAGTCATAAACACGTTTTTGCATAAAGGAACATAAAAAACAAAATTACAGTGAAAATTAAAAACATTTATTTATACTATTTATCACAGTTTAATAACTTTTTACATTCAATTTGTTTCTTTCAACAAAAAAAAATTCAATTGGTTTAATAAGTTATACTTATAATTCATCCGGATATTAGTGGATGGCCTTGCATAAGGACATAAGGCAAATGCGACTGTGGAAATATTGGTGAGGTCAGCATTGTATTTCATAGGCAGCAGCTGAGCCAGAAAAGGTGAAATCTAAATCAATGGTATTATGTAGTTGAATTTTATTTGAGGGTTGAAATGTCAAAAGAGATAACTGGAATTAATATGTTTTTATTCACTTTTCAATTTTAATTTCAGTCATATGATGTATCCCGAATCATATTCCTGCCGGAGAGGATCCAAACTCAAATATAAATATATAATGCTAAGTTATAGTATTCATAGACTTAATCTTACTCTTCTGTTATAGGATTACAGGCATAGTTTGATTATGCCTGTCATCGCTTAAGTTGGGACAGATATGGAGCAGATATGCCATGTATGGTATTACAAAATCTGTTAGCAATTTCGATGCAACAAGCATTAGAAAGTAAGGGAAAAGAAATGAAAAAAAGAGAGGTCCTTTCATTCAATGATTAATTAAGCTCAATCATTCTTGGAAATTAGAGATCCCTAGTTCTACTTATGTGCCAATTACAGGAACAGATTCTTGAGGATGAAACATTAAGACATAAGGAATAAGTAATTTGTGCATAATCGTAAGCAATTACCTAACGGATTGAAGGAAAATCCTCGCGAATCGAAAGCTTTTTCCTCGATTAGGGTTTACCTGATAACAACAACATAAACACATTGAGAATGAACCGCAAAATAATGGGAGGAGAATCGTAAGCTATTACCTAGTTGATTGATCGCCGCAAATTCGAAGCTGTTTCGTTTGTTAGCCTTTTGACGGGTGATGATAGTAAAAGTTACAATAGATGGCAGATAAAGGTTATAAAAATTTGTCATTTTTTTATTTCTTTGTTGTGAAACTTTATATATAAAATATTGTTTATAATATTTTTTTTTCCCTTCTTTATTTCAAGACTAGTTTAAGAGTAACATAATTCGATTTATAATCATAGTTTATTATATTTGATCAAATTTAATTAAACAAAAAAATTATAAATTTTAGAGATTATAATAATTTGATTTATTAAAATCAATAATTTTATAAATATGCAAATAAATTTTTAAAAATTTATAATATTTTATTTTAATAATAACTAACAATACAAATTAAAAAATAATTTATTATATAAAAATAAAATTTTACGATAAAATATCTCCAATAAATATATTTTAAGCTAATAATTAATAAATATAATATATTTGTTAATACTATTTTAATAAAAAAATGAAATTTAGGTTCATGATTTGCTTGAGTGAGAAAGAAGAAAAAGGAAAAAAAGCTAATAACTAATAAATATAATATATTTGTTAATACTATTTTAATAAAAAAATGAAATTTAGGTTCATGATTTGCTTGAGTGAGAAAGAAGAAAAAGGAAAAAAAGCCACATTTAAACCAAAATTATTCATTAGTATAGTATTAAATATTTTTAAGAAATTTAACAAAGCATTGCTGATATTTTATAACGTTAAACTGGGGGTGGAGTTTCCCAACTGAGTTGGCCCAACTAAGGCAATTTTGTTCTCTGTGATAACACTAACTTAATTGTGCAAATTCTCAGGATAAGCAATCAGTTTAATTTTTTTTTACACTTCAAGCGTCAACTCAGACTTGGTTACTTGTACGGAATTATTTTTCAAATTAAACTGGTTCTGCAACTCAGAGTGAGCAACCAGTTAAGGTGCTACCATTTTAAAGTAGAGAAATACAACATTTTAATTAGAGTTTAATTGGTATAAACTAATAAATCAATCATGATTTTTCATTTATACGATTTTTAAAATAGTAATAAGTGAAATCAACAAATCTATTATAAATAAATTATTGTGATTGAATGTCGGTCTAAAAATTTTTACACTAACAATGTATACCAATTAAACTCTTTTAATTATAGCAGCTAAATAATTTCTATTTGGTACTTTAAAAAATTATTTCAAATTAATGCTTGTTTGAATTATCAGTCCAAACTACGGAAAGGTTGATTCTCGGTTTAGTGAAAGCGACACTTTTATATCTTTATCTGAAAAACTTTTGAAAATTTCAAAGGAAAACATGAGTATGTTAAAATTATGATTTGAGTTTTGAAAATATATGAAAGTTAGAAACATGTAACTATTAACTTAAAATTATGCTGCGTTTGAAAAACAGACTAGTTATCACTTTGTTAGCTTCTATCAAATTTGTAATTAGATACTTAAATTTTCTTTTTTAATTAAAATTCTAATATCGATTTGGTAATTAAACTTGGTAGATGAAAAAAAGGAGAAGGCGGCTGATTTATATTTTTTTAATTAGATAATTCTGTCAAATTGTTGTTATGAAAAATTAATTACAATTTTGAGAGATTCTCACCAAGTCAATTTAAACAAAGCAATTGTCCAACTGTGTAACACATTAAAATACAACAGAAAAGCTCCAATTGGTGTGCTTGCAACATGTTCCACAAGCATTAGTTTCCAGTTTGTACAGATAATTAAGTATCTTTGATGAATGATCCAACTAGAAAAATTACAAGATCAAAGAATGAATGTGATAAAAGTAGAGGAATACAACATTTTAATTTAATTATAGTAAGTGGATAATTTCTGTTCTGATTGTGTGGGAACAAAGAACACGGCTCTATATGAAGTCGAGTTTAGCAAAATAACAAAAAACCACAATATTCGTTACTAGGTTCGGTTCATGTTCATCTATGCGATTTCCAGGCTTCAACAAAGCCCCTCAAAATATACATTTGCCATGAATTCCACTACCAGATCCTAAATTGCCCGTCTTGAAGCAACAATGTAAGCAGTCCAAACAACATCAGCATATATTTATATGTAAATAATGGTCAGGATGGCCAAAATCCTAATCCGCACCGGATCATATTCCTTCTTCCTCGGGAATCATCCCTTCCTCCACTTCTGATCCTCCACCATATTTTCCATCACCCTGGGAGGAGGGTGAGTTTCGGTATCTCGAACCTTTTTCTTCTTTGCGTTGAGATGAAGGGGATGATTGACCCTGTCCCATCATTGATCGATGAAAACTGTTAACTGGGGAACGTTCGCGAAATGCCGGGGCCCTCTCTTGTCTATGAGGACTAGGACTGCGGTTAAAGCTCTTATTGCGGTCACTATCCCATCCACCACCGCGTTCCATCATTGCCTTGTGAAAGCTGCCTTGGGAATACTGAGCTGGTGCAGCCCTTTCAGGACTACGACTACGGCTGCGTTCACGTTCTCGGTTGCTGCCTTTGAAGCGATCGCTCCAATTAGATCCCTTGTCTGGGCTCCGACCCCGATCATTCCTATGCCACACAGCAACACATTTGTAAATTGTAACAATTACACCAAAACATGTACAAGAAACCTTCAACAAAACCGGGTATTGCATATAAGGATAATACTTTACCAAAATATCACTACTAATAAACAAAACTAACCTCTGAGAGTCATAGTCAAACCCACGGCCTCCACCTCTGCCAGATGAAGCAGTCCCCCTCCCTCCATAATTTGAATCATTACCTCTTCCACCATAACCTGCTTCGTTACCCCTTCCACCATATCCTGAGTCATTATTCCTTCCACCATACCCAGAATCACCACGTCCACCTCTTCCACCAGAAGAACCCCATCTTCTGGATCTTCCCATCCCACCACCACCCCTTGATGACATATCACGAAGTTCTGGAGGTACCTTCTGGTTAGCACCTTCCAAAACTTTGATGAGATCCGAAGCATATTTAGCATCCTGGTCACCAAAGAAAGTGTAAGCTAACCCAGTGGCTCCAGCTCTCCCAGTCCTTCCAATCCTATGAACATAATCTTCAACTCCTGTAGGGAAGTCATAGTTTACAACCACCCTGCAAAATATTTATGGACATTGTCAATTACATTTAAACAGAATAATGGAATAACAAACAACACTAAAATGGAATCGGCACACAGATTCTCCTGTTAACTAATACATGGGCCTCATATATATACATACATATATATATACATACATATATATATATATATATATATATATATATATATATATATATAGCATGTATAAAATATGAGAAAGGTTTATTATTGTGAGAAATAAGAAAAATTGATAATAACGGTAAAATTAAAATAACATTTTAAATTAAAACAACTCACTTAAAGATATCACATGTCTCCTTCACCGTAACTTACTCACACTCTCCAGCCACCAACGGTAGGAGGATGTGGGTTTGAGAGAGTGAGGACAAGTTAGGGTAAAAGAGACCCTTGAGGGTTGTTTTAATTTGAAACATTATTTTTAATCTTTTGGTTATCATCAAGTCTTCTTGTTTCTCCCAGTAAACCTTTTTCTCACTATATATATAAATAATAAAAGAAAATAATTAACAACCTAATGTCTTTTATATCCAATCCACGGGCGGCAACATCTGTTGCTACTAGCACAGGAGACCTTCCAGTTCGAAACTGATTCAATACATGATCCCTTTCAGCCTGAGATTTATCACCATGAATAGCAGCGGCTCCAAATTGACGTGTAAGATTTCGAGCAAGCTGATCACACATTTTCTTGGTTGAACAAAAAATAATTATCTTTGATCCTTGATCCTGTGACCGCAAAATATGTTCCAGCCGTCTCTGTTTATCCATTGATGACAATACTTCTACATGCTGATATAATAACAGCAAAACACATAAATTACGATGTCTAAAAAGAAAATTGGCATAAGAGTGAAAATGGGCTACAAAGATACACAAAAGGGAAAAGAACATTGCACCAAGATATAGCATAAGCAGAAATTAAACCTGAGTAATGGACTTGTTAGCAACAAGCTCATCTACATTGCCAATGTTCACCTGGACAGGCTTGACTAGCAAATCAGCCGCAATTTTCCTAACCTCCTTTGGCCATGTTGCGGTAAACATTAGAGTTTGCCTGCGATTAGGCACCTCATTCACAATTTTCCTGATTTGAGGTTCAAAACCCATATCGAGCATCCTGTCTGCCTCATCTAGCACCAGGTAAGAGACCTGATGAAGACTAATTCTTCTCATCTCAAGAATATCGTTCAAGCGACCAGGAGTGGCTACAACAATATCTGCTCCCCTGTCAATGTCTCTCAGTTGAGGACCCTTTGGTGCTCCTCCATACAAACACTGGAAAGAAAAAAGAGAAAACAATATAAATAAAAACTAGCAAATTCAATCAGTTAGTTTTTCGTTAGCCCAGTTTAACTCAAACGAGATATGAACAACAGGCACATTTCCAGTTTGAGGTGTCACAGTGTAAGACAGTTCCCAACAACCAACACCTACCCAACATGGGTCCCACTTTCTCATTAGGTGTCTAACAAAAAAATCATTTTGTTAACTTAGACACTTGAACTGACACCTCTGCATGGATAGACTATGTACAAACTATTATTTTTATTTTAAAATAAAAATTTAGCTTTCATAACAATCAAACGTCTGTGCTTCATTCATATAGAATATAGATTATGAAGCCTAAAATTAGACATGACAACTGGACAGGACAGGACGAGGAAAGGTATAGCATTCCCCATTCCCATGTGACGGTTATAAAATGTTATACTCATTCCCGTTCCATGTGTAAGGATATACTCACATCGTCCCCTTTCATTAAAAAAATTATCTTATAAAGCTATATATATTTTATTTAATTTTAAATATAAAACTAATTTTTTATGGTGTTAATTTGAATATCATATAATGATTTATAATATAAATTTGGCCTACTATGACCAAAACATGAAGTTTCACAAAAATACAATATTTTGCAGGGATGGGGCAGGTATTTCCATATCCATCCCCACCCACCCCTGTCCCCATTTTAAAAATCAGTAATAACCATACCCAATCAAAGTGCCCCATTGAAATTGGGACAGGTTCGGGTGTGCCCATGGGTCCAGTTATTGTTGCAATCCCTACCCACAATTATTATGTGTATGTTTGCTTACATGAAATATGCCAATATAAAAAAAATAACTGCAAACTGGTTAAAGAGCAAAATAGGAAAAACATATAAAGAGCCTATTACAGCAGGCAATTCAATTAATGAAGGATGATACTACAAACAAAATGTGTTTCACATTCTCAAATTTGCGAGTGCAACAATAATTTTCAAAAGGTTACCCATGATGATTGATTGATGCAAAACAAAAATAATGAGATTAAAATGAGAACAATTACTTACTGCACAAGCAATTCTCGATGATTTCCCAAACTTCACAGCTTCATCTTGTATCTGTGTTGCCAGCTCCCTTGTTGGTGAAAGTACCAATGCCGTGGGGCCCATTTTGGAGTTATTACCACAGCGCTTGAGATGAATAAATGCCGGAATTAAATAGCCCAAGGTTTTCCCTGAGCCTGTTTTAGCAATGGCAACTATATCTCTACTTTGAAGAGCAATGGGCCATGACTGTGCCTGAATTGGAGTTGGGGCTGAGAAACCAGCATTTTGTACCTAAAAAAAGGAAAATCCAGGAGATTGGTTTTCTTTGGGACTTATAGAGGAGTTAATGCCGGAAGAAGCATCATCCCTCATATGCAAGCCACCAATGCTTGCTGATGCAAGGTAGCGCATGAGGAGGCCTCTTCTTCCGTACAGACCAAGTGGCAGACTGAATATGACCAACAGCAGTCCCAGCCACGAACTTGGATGATTCGGAAAGCCCTTCAAAAACTTGGTCCACCATAAAGGGCGCTCCAAAGTCCAAATTAAATGCTAGCCCCACAAAAGAGGGCACCACAGCGTACGACATTAGCTCCTCCCCAGGAGCAAATATCGCACCTACGACAAAAAAAGTAAAGATGGCAAAAACATTATGAGCCTGAAACTTGGAAATTGGAGCTTCAGGAATCAGAGATTTGCACAAGGAGAAATTTTGTCAGATACCTATGAAAAGCTTGGGTATCCATCCTATTAACTGCCACTACTGAAGATAGACAGTAAAAGAATAAAAAAGAATAGAAGTTGATACCTCTCTCAGAATCTCCGATGGAAAGCCAGTAGACCCAAATGATGAAAGGGGTGGAGGTACGTTATCTCCCTACAAAAAAAAAATATGAAAAATTTCAATTCAAAATTAAAATTGGAGCAAAATCCAAAAGCAGGAATATCATTCAGTTATATGGAATTTTCCAAACATATTCTAAGAAGATTTAATAAAAGAACTTGTGTCACCAAAGTAAAATCTTAGTAACAATAATAAAACATGTAAATGTATATCTGTACTCACAGTCACAGTTATTTCATGCCGATGTCGATAAGACTCTGGAGATAGTCCTGCTCCAGCCTCTGAAGACCCATGACTTCTGACAGAAGAATTAACATTCCCAGCAGCATTTGTTCCATTTGGCATGTCATGAGAACCATAACTTCCACCTTTGGAACTCTAAACAGGATGAAAGACAGAAAGGATAAATCCCCCAAACAAACTATGAATGAGAAAAATACAGTTATTTTCAAAAATATTATTCCTTTTTGCTCTACCAATATGATGCATTCATTTCCTACACAAAAGTAATGAAGATGTAGCATCCATTCAATGAAATAACTGTTAAACTCGTGACTTAACGTTTTAGTTCAATATAGTTCAGCTCCATCACATTCCCTACCTGTAGTCATATCTTCATATGGATGTAATTACAGTGATTTGAAATTAATTCAAAAGTAGATAAAAGATCATCTATACAAAACCACAACCAGATTATAGAATCCTATATCCAACTAACTACATAGCAAGAAAATCTTCGTCACTGATCATGTCAACTACTCTAAATAAACCAGTTAAAAGCAATAAATAGAGTTGAGCATTAAAACCTGATTATTCCGCAATCCAGCTTCATTGGACCCACTACTGCCATTTCTATCATACCTATCACTGAAATCAGGACTTCGACCACGTTGCAAACCTTGAGCCGATTGTTGAACCTGGACAGAAGAGCTAGGCACTGAAGAAGACTTTGGCAGGGCAGCTGAGCCCGAGGGCCTCTCATACTGGGTGACATTAGTCTCAGGATTCCAAAAGTAAAGATACCCAGTCTTGCCATCTACAAGACCCCGCCACGGTTTAGGTAGTGTCGGATCTGGTGGAGCATACCGCGGACCCATCGAAGAGGCAGTTGCTGTGGCAGCCATAGCAAGGACACCGGCAATACAATTCTAACATCACACAATAAAGTATAAGGTTTAGTAACGACCAACGCATAAATTTCAAAATTAAAACTCGCTAGGGACAAGTCGCAATTAAATCATAATATTGACCGAGGGAAACTATAAAGGCGATTATATTTCTCATGACAGGAACCCTCGTTTAGCAAAATCAACAACCTCAAGTTGACAATGCCGTCCGCATAACATCCATTACGAACGAAATCAAGCATTCGTTCGTAAACCTAAATTAATCCAGCGAATCTAAAATGTTCACAAAACGCACGCTAACAAACCGTAATCAACACCAACACCAATAGCATTCACAGCTACGGATTTTCACCAGAAGCTAAAACAAATCCTAAAGTAAAAAGTAAAAAAAAAAGAGAAAAAACTACGAAGCTGAAAAATTATAAGTTAAACATAAAATTACGCGGCAAAATCGAATTCAGAAAACGCAAATCTAGGCAAAAAATCGATAGCAGAAGCACAAATTGAATTCCGAAAACGAAGCCCTAGATTCAATCAAAACGCAAGCAGTACTCGTGCGTGAGCATACCGTACGAGTTCACACTCAGATCTGGTCGATTACGGAATGCTGTATGTAAACACGAAATTAACGTAGAAAATTCGAAGAAGAAAAAAGCTAACGAAGCAAAACGAATCGAATCTTATTATACCGATTGAAGAACGAGAAGTGGCCGTAGATTCTGCGAGCTAGGAGCGTGTTTCTCTCTCTCTAAGGTTGAAACTCGGATTCAGCTTCTGGTTTAAGTCGCAGAGCCTCACAGCGCGCTTCAAAAACTGGGAGGAAAAAGTGAAAACGAGGAATGAAAGAGGAGGAAGAAGAGGGAAAGGGAAATGAATGGAAGGGCTTATTTATACGAATCTAATGTATTTTATTTTTTAAGGGAAAGTGAGTGGGTTAGGTTAGGTTTGATGCGTGACCATGGTTATGGATTGTTGACCATGGTTAAGTTTCGTCAGGGCAATATGTCATTGCATCGCGTTTTAATTTTGCTCGAGACCCGAGTGGACATACCTGCATGGCGCGACCCACCTTTTGATGTACCAACTTTTACACATATTTATTTCAATTTTAATTATTTTTGGTTTAAAACTTAAGAAAAAAGTTTAATTAAATAGTATTTATATTTAATTTTTAAAAACTTGTTTTATAATATCAAATTATAAATTATATTTCATAAATATGTTTTTCATTAGATAATATAAAAAAAATTTAATTTTAAAAAATTTTAAATTATAAAAATTAAATTTAATAAATAATTTATATTTTTTTAGATTTTAATATTTTACTTTGACTTATAAGTAATTTTTAAGTTAAAAATAAACTAACTTAATAATAACCTTAATGTACTATTGTCTAATTGTTTTAGGTTGTAGTTATTTCATATTTACATATGTTAAATTAGTTTTCCATTTTCTTTTTCTACTTTATCTTAAACGTATTTGAGTATCTGAAAGATGTTAAAATTAATGAAAAAACTAAAATATCAAGAGACATTTGTTTTAGGTATTTTTTTCATTTTAATAAAAATAGAAAACAATAATAACATCTTCAAAAATTTTAAATAAAAACATTTCATAAAATAAATTAATAAAATCATTTCATAAAATAAATTAATCAATAATGATTATTTAGATAAATAATAATTTAGATACTTAATTAATAATAATATTATTTTGTTATCTGATTTAAATAAAAAATTATTAAAATAAAAATTTATTAGAACTTAAAAGAAAATAAAGAATTAGTTTGAATGTTAAAAACAAAATATGATAATTTATAATTAAACTAAAAGATTAGAAGTTTATTATAGTGAGATTATTATTATAATTTAGATAAGTATTTATTGTATTTTAATTTATCATCCTTAACAATGATATATATAAATATAAAAATTTATATATATATATATATATAAATATAAAAATTTATATATATATATATATTAATACTATATTTATAGAAAAATATATTTCATATAAAAATATAATGTAAAATTTAGATAAGATGATCTTATATTTTATTTAGTCTTATAAATTATATTTAAGATAATAAAATAAAAATAAAGATAAAATAATATATTAAATTTTGTAATAAAAAAATGACATGAGAATGAATCAAATAATTAAAATATTAAGTTGTTATGAATTTTAAATGAAAAATAAGTTTATTTAAGATAATATTTATTTTGAAAAAAAAAATATTTTATCTCACTTTAAATTTAAATAATAAAACTATTTTTTTATAAGAAAGAAGATAGATCAATTTAAATTATTTATATGGATTAAATGGCAAGAAGAATTATAAATTGTTAATACTTATATAAGAGACTAATTTATTGTTCAATTCAAGAGGTTGAGTTGAGAAAGAGAAGAAAAATAAGAAAGAAAAATAAATTCAAAATGCAAGTAAAACATTTTTTTAACATCCGTAGGTAATATGATTCTTTTAGGATTGCTATTTCTTAGCTTTTTTCATATAAAAGAATATTTGATTAAACCTATCTTACATGCCATGAATCAATTACTTCAAACGTATTTACGTGTACAAGGTATATATACATTTTGCCTGATTGAATGGTTTTATTTTTACTTCAATTGCTTTAAAATCCTTCATTTTTTAAGCATGTATTATAATTGTATGTGCTTGGTTCTTATGTGTCCCAAAATAGGAGTCATTAAAGTTTAATTAATGTGAATTACCTTTTGGAAATTGGCTTTAGTTTAGGATGTCACGGCCTTTTAATTGTTTATGGAATTATAAATTGTTTATGATTTTAAAATTATTGTTAATATAGATAGTATTTATTTTGAATTTAGTAATGATTGTTTGAGAGATATCTATCTCCGATAAGGGTGCAATATTAGATATTTTTCTTTGGTATGGAATGAAATTTAGTTACATCATCTTAAATAGAAAAAGATTTGAGATATTTCTAAAAATCTTTAGGGAAAACAATGACCGTCATATTGTATAGAATACGAGTTCTTAAATATTTTACAGATCTATTCTTATAAAATATGAATAACTTATCGCAATGAACATCATATTGCATAGAATAAGTTCTTAGATATATTATTATAAAATATGAAAAACATACCAAAATAAACCAAATTTTATTTTATATCTCCCGAGAGTATAGGGGGGTTTGGTTTTTATAACATCATTAGCAATTAGAAAATTCTCTTTTAATATAAAGCTATTTGTGCATCTATTTTACTATGAAGAAACAATTACCCCCTTATAGATTATATATTAAATTACTATATATATTTAATATTTTTTTATTTTTGCATTTATTCTACCAATCCCATAGGTTCTAGATCCCTAGGATGAATATCACTATATTTAATGTGAATTTATGTACGTGGATCGGATATTAATTAAAATTATTTTTCATATAACCTTAAATTATTATTAGAGATGATTTTGAATTAAACTGTATTCTTACATGCATAAACATTTTATATTATTGTGTTACCATGATTGGATTTTTTCAAATTTTATGCATATTAAAAACAACATTATTTGTAAACCTCTTTAAAAATTGTTTTCTTCACTAGGATTATAATATCACTTTTTTTAACAATGAGAGGGGAGAGAGCAGGGAAGAACAGGCAAAGAGCTGGGGAGTGGTGCGAGCTACGACAATGTTGGGAGAGTGAGCAATGAAAGAGAGCAGGGAAATTTTGTGCCAAAGCATAATGACACTAGTTGAGGTAGACAGTTGAATGGGAAAATAGTAACTTTTTACTTTTTCACTAAATTTGTAGAAAGCTTTGGGGAAGAGAAAATGTGAAAGATCTTTAGCAAATGGGATCAGATATGTGAAGTATTCATTCCAAGAAGAAGAAATAAGTGGGGAGAAAAATATGGATTCGTCAGGTTTGTGGATGTTTAGAATGAGAAGAGTTTGGAGAAGAAGCTGGATACCATTTATATAGCTGATGGGAAGATAAATGTCAATATACCAAGATTCAAGAAGGAGGAAAAACAACAACTAAGTGACAAGAACAAATTGCAAAATGGGGGCAACATACAAGTGACAGGGACAACAGAGGCAACAAAAAATAACAAGCCAGAGGTGGGCAGCGTATCATATGCATAATTGGTGAAGGATGGACAAAAGAATGTTAGAGGTGTATGGAGGCACGAAAATGGTACAATAAAACCAGTGAAAAGCATGGAAATTAAAGTAAGTATGGTAGGGAAATAGTGGCTAAAAGAATGTTGGTGGGATATCTGGAGATTTGTCATCAACACAGGATTTTCCATATAATATCCCAACTGGAGAAGAAGGAATGATAAAGTTAGTCTATATGGGGATGATAAGGTGTTAATTCAAGGGGCTAAAGAATAATGACTGAAAGAAATGCTTCAAAAGCAAGACCAAAACTGGCCACAGTTTCAGTCAATTGAAAAATGGAGCATTAACTGTGCTCCTGGAAATAGACTCACCTGGGTCAGAATATATGGTCTATCACTTCACGCTTAGGAGGATGATAGTTTTAATCAAGTGTTATGAAAATCCAGATGTATGATAAAAGTTGATGAAAGAACAGCCAATATGGAAGACCTTCAATGTGCAAAGGTCCTTTTAAAAACATCATCATTTGAACCAGTTAATTTTTCTGAATTAATTGGGATTAATGGGGAAGATTTTAGAGTGTTTGTCTTTGAAGAAGTAGGACATCCAAATGCCTATTGCAACTGCATCCATTGGAGAGCAAGGGATTACAAAGATGAGAACTCATCGGTGTTCAGCTACAAGAAGGGGGAACGTTTATCAGAAGAGTCTGAATGCAAAGGGGAAGGATGGCCTGGATCAAAGTTCATAGAACATATCGAACTTAGAGGGGATCAAGGAGAATTCAGTGAGGAAACAACAATCCAATGCAGTGAGAAGACAGAGCAGACATATAACTCGACTGAAGCGGGAAAGGAAAATTACAGCAATACGGACGTAGGGAAACTATGGAATTTAATTATTTTATTCATAGAATGGGTCTTATAGATTTACCAATGATTGAAAAGAGATTCACATGGTTCAGACTAAATGGGACAGTAAAAAGCTAGTTAGACAGATACTTGGTCACATTAGAGAAAATAGAGAAAAAATAGAAGGGTATGGGAAGAACTAATAGTTAGGAAAGAAAATAGTAACATTATATGTTGGTGTGTCCTTGGCAACTTTAATTGTGTAAGAAAACCGAAAGAAAGGCATGAAACTAGGAAACTATGGAATTTAATGATTTTATTTAGAGAATGGGTCTTATAGATTTACTAATGATTGGAAAGAGATTCATGTGGTTCAGATGAAATGGGACAGCAAAAAGTTGGTTAAACAGATACTTGGTCAGATTAGATTGGTTATCCAAATGGGAAGAGTGCACAATATGTACTAAACAGGAATTTTTCAAACCAGTGTCCGATACTACTGAAAAACAAAATCATTAACTGGGGCCCAAAACCTTTCAAGGTCATGGATTGTTGGTTTCAACATAAGGATTTTGTTAAAGTTGTGTCAGAGGCATGGACCTCTCAACGGGTGCAAGGATCAAAGGTTTTTATTCTCAAAGAAAAGCTGAAAGAATTAAAAGCAATTCATAGAGGTTGGAACAAGAGTCAGTTTGGAGATATTAAAACTAGTCTTCTGCAAACTGAAATACAGCTTAACAAGCTTGATTTGAAGAATGAATCATGTATCTTGTCTGAGGAAGAATAAAGGGAAAGGAATTAACTTCAGCAAAGATTGTGGGAGTTGGCTATAAGGAACGAGTCACTGATACACCAAAAATCACGCAATTCAAAGTACTTCCACAAGATCATAAATTGGAACAGATTTAGAAACTCAATTAAAGGAGTTCGTATCCAAGGGGCGTGGAACAAAGACCCTTCAAGTGTGAAGGAAGAGATCAAGATATATTTTGAAAAAAGGTTTTTAGATCATCCCTTCCCTAGGCCACGTCTCGATGGGGTTTGGTTCCAATCTATTCCCAACCAGTAAAATGATAAATTATGTGCATCTTTTGAGGAGGTAAAAGTTAAGGAAGCGATTTGGAGTTGCGCTAGTGATAAAATCCCTGTGGTCCAGATGAGTATAATTTTAATTTTATCAAGAAATTATGGGAGGTAATTAAGGAAGATGTAGTGAAATTCATTAGCAAATTTCATTCATCTGTGAGGATTGGCGCTGGGGCAATGTGTAACTACTTCATTGCTCTAATCCCTAAGACTCTCAATCCACAACATCTGAATGAGTATCGTCCTATTTCTCTAATTGGGTGCATGTACAGAATTATGGCGAAATTACTGGCAAGGAGATTGGGCAAAGTTTTGTAGAAAGTCATAGATAATTCGCAGAGTGCTTTCATTGCTGGAAGGCATCTTACACATAGTGCCTCGATTCTAAATGAAGCCCTTGACGAGGCAAAGTGAGGAAGAAAATATGTTTTGTGTTTAAATTGAATTTTGAGAAGGCATATGATTCTATATCATGAGACTTTCTCCGGTTCATGATGACTATAATGAGTTTTAATGGAAAATGGATTAACTGGATAATGACTGGACTCACATCTAGTAGGGTGTCTATATTGGTAAATGTCTTGCCAACAACTGAGTCCTCACCAAAAAAAGGCCTTAGACAGGGGGACTCGCTGACCCCTTTTTTGTTTACAATTATAGCAGAGGGTTTAACTAGGTTAGTGAGGTAGGCAATACAGAAAGAGTTGTTCACTCCATTCCGTAGAGGAAAAAAAGTTCCAGTATCGATTCTTCAATATGCTGATGACGTAATCTTTCTTGGAGAATTATCACACAAAAACATAATGGTAACTAAAGCCATTCTCAGGTGATTCGAATTAGCATCCAGCTTGAAGATAAACTACTTCAAAAGCAATTTTGGTGGGGTTGCCTGTCAACCTCAAAGGTACTTACTTCACTTGGGTGCTAAATTGTAAAATCCTCAAAATTGCATTCAATTACTTGGGAATTCCAATTGGGATATACGAGGAAGGTGGTTACATGGGATCCCATAATAACAAAGTTGGAAAGCAAAGTATCAAGCTGGAAACATAGATACTTATCGTTTGCCGGTTGCCTATGCCTTATCAAATTAGTACTAACTTTCATGGCTTTTTTTTATTGGTCGTTTTTCAAAATGCCTATAGAAGTTGGCAGGAAAATCATTAGTATTCAGAGAAAATTTCTATGGAACTAGGAGGGTCCAAATACTAAAATTACGTGGTTGAGTTGGAAATCCATGTGTGAAAATAAAGGAAAAGGAGGTTTGAGGCTGAAAGGTATATTTTTGTTTAATGATGCACTCATAGGGAAGTGGAGGTGGTCTCTCATGAACTAACAAGGTCTCCTGTGGGAACAAATTATTTACTTTAAATATGGCAGATGGAGAGGTTTAGTGAAAGGTGAAGACAAAAGACACATGCCAACCTGGTGGAAAGACTTGAGAAAGTGTTGTGGTTTAAACAATGAACATCAGTGGTTTGATAGATATCCAGAGTGGAAGGTGGGAGATGGATCTAAATTCCAATTTTAGCAAGACAATTGGTTGGAAGATCAAGCCTTAGATACAAAATTCAGTTGTTTGTTCTCAAACTCAACCATTAGTGATGACACTTTGAGTTCATTTGAGCACTGGGAAGGGGGTATGTGGGTATGGCAGATCGAGTGGCGTAGGCAATGGTTCACCTGAGAGGAAGACGTGGTAAACGAATTTAAAACATTCGTAAACAGGGTGAGAGTTGGGATAGATAGTGAGGATACATGGATCTAGAAACCAGATCCTACTAGAATTTACTTTGTTTATTTCTCTTATGTAGCTTTGCAAGATTGGTTTTCAAACGAACATCAAAAGCAAGCCTTCCAGACTTTGTGAGAAATCAAGGCACTGCCTAGATCATTATTCCTAGCCTGGAGGATTCTTAGGGGGAGACTGCCAACGAAAGACAACGTAATTAGAAGAGGAGTGCACCTGAATAACATGGAATCAATGTGTGTCTTCTGCAACTGGGACATGGAAACAATTGACCATCTTTTCATCAACTGCTGGCTGGCACAAAAATTGTGGAATACACAATATAGAAGGATAGGAATTGTGGTGGTCAACACAGGAACAACAGGGAGTCATCTATTGCAGCATGAGTTTTGGATTGGTCAACACAAAACAAAACCCTGGTGGATGGTGATCTGGGTGGCTGTTGTGTCAACTATTTACAATTCTAGAAATAGCAAAATCTTCAGTCATAAAGAACTTAGCTAGGACATCATTGATAGGAGTGCACTGTTTTAATCTTGGAGCTGGATAAAAAACAACTACAGTGAATTTCAAGAATCTTACACTGCTTGGGAAATAAATACAAGTGCATGTTTGGGGCTGAACACTAACTAATATGCTGAAGAGGGCCCAGATGGGGTATGCTGGTATATTGAGGCTGATTGGTTAACACCTAGGTGGAAGCTGCTAGTAGTGTTAATCTGGTTTTCAGTCAAATATATGAATGCACGGTATCTGGGGCTATGTAACTTGCTCCAATTATATGTTTTTTGGATGCTAAACATGCTGCTGGAATCAGGTTAATACTACTGCAGAGTAAGATAATTTCAAGCCTGGCTGGTGATGCAATTTGCTACTATTGTTACTGGTGATGGATAGAATGAATATGCAAGGGGATGGAAAACTGATGCTGGAATTAGGAGTAATGATGCTGCAGAGTTAGGGGCTTCAAGGCTGGTAGGTGAGACAAAATGTGATGCAAATGCTGCTAGTCACTAGCTGTTGTGCTATCTGCTATACCAGAAGCTAGTCAGTATTGCTGTTAAGTTAGCCCATGTTGACGGCTTTTTGTGCTATTTTGGTGCTGATTGGTCCTGCAATATTGATCTTTTATAGGTGCAGGTGCTGGTCCGATGGTATTATATATTGCTGGTGTAGTGGAAAGGCCCTGGTTGCTGGTTGTGGAGTTTCAATGTTGCTCTTGATAAGCTTAGGATAATGTTACCTGTCCCTTTCTTGTTATGTTCTTGATTTGATATTTGCGTGTATTTGCAATATTTATTGTGGTTTTGTATGTGTTTTGACTGGTGTTTTATGTTTTTTCCTTGTATTTCAATCTACTTGTATATGACTCGTATTATTGCACCTCTTGTGCCCTTATATAATATCATATTGCTTAAAAAAAACAACAACTAACATTATAATATCATTAAGAGTGTTGTTCTTAAGGTAGGAAGAAGTTTTTGCGAGCAAGGAAACTTAAAGATTTAATTTTTTATTATTTAAATATTTCTTCTAGTTTTAATAACAATCTTAAGATAAATCCTTTTGTCGTTATTTTCATAATATTCTCTTAGAGAGTTTAAATTTGATAACTATGTTTTGTTTTTTTATGTATCGATGTATATATATATATATATATATATATATATATATATATATATATATATATATATTTACCATATTTTAATATCATGCAAATATTGTAGACCTTTTAAATTGAAAATTTTGTTTTTTTGTAAAATTTTCTACTCATTTTATTATGGATTGTTATTGTAACAAAAGGTGCTAAAGTAACTGTAAAAATATATTTGGTTATAATTTATAAAACATTTTATATGAAAGTATTTTTTTAAAAATCAACTGAAAAAAAAATCTATGTTTTCCAAAATTAAAATCATATAAAAACTTAATAATAACATTATAATTATAACAAGAATTATACATAAATATTTTATAATATTTTTATTAAAATTGATTAAATCTAATAATTTTATTTTTTAAAAAATATCAAGTAAAAATAAATATATTTTTAGTATTAAAACTTCAAAATAAAAATTACTTTCAAAAATAAAAATAAAAATAAAAAATATTTTATCAAACCTAACATTATATATTTTGTTAATCTTAGGGTTTTAACTGTTACACTCAAACATTTTCATTTTTACATCTTTAATTACATTTCCAATTACCCCTTTTGAAACGTAAAAGTGGTAAAATAATCAAAATATTAAGTAAATAATTAAATATTTTAATATTATAAGCTGCTCGTTATTTCCACCCCGTGGCCCATTTTCTGGCAAATATTAAGTAGGAAAATAATTTTTTCATGTGTGTATTTAAAAACATTATCTCATAAAAAAATCAAAATAATTATGACAAATTAAGAATCCGAATTTTATTAATATATATGTATATATATATATATTAAAAAAATTATTCGGAAGTATGATATTTCCCTTAATTTTAGCAAAAGTTTCTTGTACTTACTATTAGTGCTGTCAAAATAGGTCAATCCAACCCTACATGTTTCTTGTTTCCAGCTTAATCTACTGGTACAACTCGATCCATCACGAGTTAGTGGATAATATAGTGCAGTTTACCAACCTACAAGAAAATAAAAAATGTTATCTTTAAAAATTATCTTTAAAATTACCTGTTTTATTAAGTCTTTATTGAAAATTAAGAAAAATTATTTTCTATTGGATTATGTAATATAATAATTTAAAATTCAAACAATGATTACATAAAATAAAAGCTCTTTTAAGAAAATATTAGAAGATTCTATTTTTTAAGGACCTTTACTTTTCGGGAAAGCAATTTTTAGAAGATTCTATCTTTTTTATAAAATACTTTCTGAAGTTAAATGTATATTTCAAAATGTAATTTTTAAAACTTGTATTTTTTAACATGACATCTAAGAGTTATATTATGAGAGATTTTGGGAATAATTTCAAACGTTGGAATGGTTCCTTTTTTCTTTTTGAGGTTTTTTAAATTTTGTTAAATGGACTCTTTTTTTTTAAAGTCAACTCATTTTAATTTAAAAAATAACAATATGGAGGTTAATTCTAGTAATTTTTTTTTATAATTATATTCTTAATTCATTCTTATGATCTTGATTATTTTTGTAATATAAAAAATAATATTTTTTAAAAATTGATTTAACTACTAATTAAATAGCGATAGAATCAAATCAATCAATAAACTGTAAACTAATATTTTCATCAGTTAAATCATTAGTCAATTTTAAAACATTGAAAATAAATGAAAAAAGAGATATTTTATCATTATATTGTAGAATATATTAAATAAAAAATATATATTTAATTTATTTTAAAAAGTATTTAAAATAAATAAAACAATATATTATCACAAATAAAAAATATATATTTAATTTATTTTAAAAATTATTTAAAATAAATAAAAAAATATATTATCACTACGCATAGGCATGATTAACATGAGCCTATATAAGACCTATTAATTTGGTTAAAAAGTTGTTTTCTTCTAAAAATCTCATTAATTTGGCAAAAAAATGTCTTTTTTTTTAGTTTTATTAGTAGAAAAATTCAAAAATTATATATATAAACATTATCACTAAATAAAAAATTTAGTATACATTATGAACACATTTGGATAATCTTATTTTATAAAATATTTATTATATTTATTTTATAGTATTTTTTACTAAACTTCTATTACTTAAAAAGTGTTATTTTAAAAAACAATTAGCATCTACTTTTCTTTTTGTACCTCCTCTCAAGACACTGATTAATATATTTTTTTTAATATTAATAATTTTATCTTCTAAATTGCATCTTCACATATCCATTAAGATTTCCAAGGGACGAAAAAGCAAAACCACAAGCGAGAGTGATCTATGCATCTCGCTCTTGGCAAACAACTGATCATCTGCAACAGCCATCTGGGAACATCTGACCTTTGTGAGAAATTAAGTCTAATTGAGTCTCGACAAACAAAAAAGTCTAGGTTTGGATAACTGTTTAGAGGCCTCAAAATCACATTTGCAAACAGATCCAAGTCCCAACCCCTTGCACTTTATACATGCATGGAAACAAATGCTACAGAAATTTACACACCAGCCCAATGTATCTTTTGATAGGGATGGATGAAAATATATAAAATTGAAAAAAAAAATTATTTGAATTAAAAAACGTATCATAGTTGCTGCTCATCACAGCCATAATTAAAAAGAGAAACTTAGAAAAACCAGCATCAAATGGATCACTTAGTAGATACATAAATAGGTATTAATAAAATAGTTACCTTATGAAATCAGAAATTAAGATTTTTTTTTTATTTGAAAGCGTTGCCTTTTTTTGGCAACAAAAATTGGGTGAGAGGTATCTGTCTCTAATATTTCAGGTTATATAAGAAGATCCTAAATGTTTGGATTATAAATACAAAACCGGAAATAGGTAGTTTCTTTAGGCAAAAATCATCGATATTTAGCCGACATATTTTTTACTAAGTCTAGAATCCGAAAGTAATCAAAGAAGAGAGATGATTCTTTTCCTTCCAGGCCATCCCGGCTGACCCTGTTGCTACCAGCCAGGTTATTACATGGACTACCACCAACAATGAGATCAAAACCTCCAAAGGTGCTCATCAGCTGCTCCAACCTATCACCATCTAGCCCCCGAACGTCATCCATATCATACAAATTACCTTTCTGATTTGTTTGTTCCCACCAACTTCTAACAATATTCCTATTCACCTCCGATTTCTCAACAGACACGACATTCTTGAGAGGAATGCCAAGCCTATGAAGAGCTACCTCTGCCCCGCCAATTCCAGAAAAGAGAGAAAGAAGATTGATACCATTAGGATACATTTCCTTCAGAACTGACAAGTGATATGCCACAGTGTCAACCTGAAATAAACTGAACCAAATAAGGAATGCGAAATTTATGGCAAAACATAAATGCACTAAACATTAGTTTCATTGAATCCATCAGAAAATTTCATAAAAAAGAAAGCATGCTAAAGCTGCATGATTTCTGGCACTTTGAAACATTATTCTTCGTACAACAAACCATAGCCTTAGCTGTGGTCTCTCACATAGGTCAAATAGTGTTCTGTCAAAAACAATTCATTATAGAGAAAAGAGGTTATTTACATATAATCCTTTTTAACAGGCTAATTCTGTTTTTGCTTGGTCTTCCTCTATCTGATTACTCTGAATATGCATAAAAATTAAAACATAGCTAGATAGTTCTGAGTAGAGGCGGGAGCCCTCAGGATATGCATGATATGGGCAACCGCCTAAGGCCCCAGTTTTAGAGAGGCACCAATTTTTAGTCTTATAAAAAAAATAAAACAATCTTGATTATGAACAAATTATCGATGATTTTGAAATAAAAAAACTGCAAAAAAGACGATATTTAAATGATTATACGGACATCATTCTTTCGGTTTGTCCAGGACACAATGTCAGGCTTAGTTCTAGTTCTAAGCAGGATTGTATCTCTTTATGACAGTTAAATGTCCCGAAAGATCTTTACTATTATAAGAGAATTATCAAACCTGGAAGGAATTGCCAAGTGACTTGTATCTGTCAGTCCTACTTATTCCACCTCCCCTGGTGTGGTTCCTTGGGAAGCCCAACAGTGTTTCTACTTCATCCGGCTCTAATGGAGCAACCTTGTTCCTTCCAACCCAAACTAGATTCCATTTCCGACATTGATCAAGAACATACTTTTGAACATGCTCAGGTGGAACTCCATCATAGTTTTCTACAGCTTTTCTAATTCTTTCAGTCAGTTTTGCACTGCCAATGCATGTTTGCAAACAATTAAGCTTGGTCCTAGTGTCCCATGATGGCCACCACTTCCTAGTTAGGGGAAAAGCCTCATGTATAGTGAGTGGTGGGAGTGGTAGAAGCGGGAACCTATTTTGGATAGGGAGATTGTGAATATAGCCCCTTTTCCTGGCTGCAGCACAGAAATACTTTGAATCTACAAACTCAGGCTCCACATCATACAAGAATCTTGAAATTGTTTGCCAAACACCTTTCGGTGCTAAGGCCACATTCTCATAATAAAAGTAAGGAGGCCCAATGGCATCTTCCGGAAGCCTTCTCTGTGTTATGAAGCTTGACTCTGTAGGTACACCAAACCCAATCATTGGGTTTGGAAGATGAACAGCTTCCTCATCATCTTCAGTTAGGATTTTCTTCTCACATCCCCTAGGTTTTTTCCTTCCCAACACTTCACAATCATAAAATCTTCGTTTATTGGACTTAGCATAGTCATTGTATCGTAGCTGCAAAAATAATGCTAAAATAACTTACACATGTAACAGATAAACGAAGGGGAGAAAGCAACAGAAATTGATGGCAGACAATTTTAAGGAAAAAATTACAGAAAATTGTATTCACTGAATTTCTATTTTAGTCATCCCGAGATACCAATATGGCAACATGCTACATTGCTACCTTTTCTTCGGGAGGTAGAAGGGCGTCTTCAGCCTTTGCCATTTGAGCAACACCTATAAAATCTACCAATTCTTCAAGTGAGGAATTTGGGCCTGCAGTATTTCATTAGAACAATGAGCCAAGCAAATATGTAAGCTTATGAACACAAACAGAGGTCATGTGAGGTTATTATTGTGGTTGACCATGTTAATTTTGTTGAGATGCTATTTGGTAAATAACATTTTCATTATTAATTAGTTTATTATATAAACTTGACAAATATTCTGAAACAATAGCACTCATAAGTCATGATTGTATACCACACATGATCTATGGAAGCTATGTCTGCATGTAAATCCTCATTAATGTCAGCAATTAACTTCATAAAAAATGTTTCTTGGTTGATTTGAAGTAATTGCAGTATATTCATAAGGTGATTATAGATAATGTTCATCATCTATTATCTACAATAACAGTGGTTCCAATCCAAACTAAAACGAATTTGTCTATCATATGGGCATTGAAAAAACAAAACAGGTATCTCCAGGCAAGGGAAATGAGTGATGAAAATAATGGATACTGGATAACATTGATTTATTAAAAAAAAAATCCTAATATAACTTCAAAATCATGGTCTTTTGCTTTGCTTTTAGTGACTTGCAGTTGCAGCCATACTCAACTGATTGATCTTGATTTATATGAAATTAAATGTAGTGTTGGATCTTTCAAAAATGCCATGCTTGCTCATCATGAACCTGGATACTTAACTAAAGCATATTATATTATATAATACAAGGTGTTTAGACGACAATGCATGTTCTTTATTCTTCAATTAATCCACTCGTAATCAACACATTTGAAATTACAAGTATTCAAATCCTAATGCAAAGGAATTTGGTATGCCTAAACAGTATAAAGTGTAAATCCAGAAGAAAAAAAAATGCTCTCGCTGATGCATTTTAGCTGTGTGACTTGTGTCGAGCACATATAAATACCCAACATTCTAACAGATAACACTAAATAGAATGTCAATCCTTAAACCACCTAGAAAGCAAATGGAATCAGGAAGCACTTTTTTTATTTATCTAATGGCTCAATTGCCCAAGGGACACAAATCAAGGAGCTTGAAATCAATTGAATATGGTGAATCATTGTTAGGAATTTTCTATACTCAGAGAAAGTATAGAAGAAATTTCTTGAGAAATAGCAGAACAAGAGAAAATAGAACTAAGATTTGGAAATGGAGTCTTCTGTATGATGGTAGAAAGAATGGATTACAAAGGAGCTCTCTCCTTTCTCACAAGGCTCAATCCGTGTCACAACAATGGAAATTAGTCACGGACTATAACTAGAGATGGACATTTGAGTTCAAATCCATGGACTACCCATAAAACTCATAACGCGGTACATGAGTCTTAAAATTTTAGATTCATTTAGATATACAGTCATTTTAGACTCGTCTAACTGGCAGTTTTAGCGGGTTAACCTGCTATCTCTGCATAATTAATTTTTTTAAAAAAAGTATTTTATATTATTTATAAAAATGGGACGTCATAAGTAAAAATTAAAAAAAAATTCAATACTTCTATAATAACATTTAAAGATTGAGATTTTATATTTCAATGCACTTATACTTTATTTCTCTGTATTTTAAATTTAAACTATTATATTTTATATTTTAGAATTGAGATTATATTTAATTATTTGTGATGACATTTAATATTTAACTATTACGTAATATGTACTCTAACTTTGCTTAATTATTGCCTTGTAATTCATTATGGAGTGATTTTAGATCTATTTTGAATTTTTATAATAATTAAAAATGAGACATTGTTTTTTTCTTAAAAGAATATTTTTTTATATTTTATGTGGGTTGGCCCACAGGCCTCAGCGGGCTTTGCGGGACGGTTACAGGCTCAAACTACACCTGCACTCTATTTCTCCTTGTATGCACTAATTACATGTCTTCGTTCAGCACAGGGCTGTTCTTGATCCTATCTCCTAACAATCATGCAACAAGCAACAATAATAAAATAAAAAATTCTATCATTTCTGTGAAATAACAAGCTAACAACCCACATTAACATACAAATGGATCATAAAAATGCACCTAATCTCTCTACAGCAATTAAAGCCTCCTCCTGCTTGAACCCCATTTTCACCAAAGTCCCTAAGGTACCATCACTTTTAGAAATAGTTTTTATAATTTCCTGCAAAAAATACCAAAAAAAATAAACAAGCAGTATCTTATAATACATAACCTGCACCTAGAATCCTAGATTGTTTGATAGCATAAGCAATTCCAGACCTCCCTCCCATAAGTATTTGTAAAAGAAAATGGAAGTATGATGACATTTCATTTTTCTTTGAAGTAGGAAAATGAAATTATTCTGCAAGTAGAAGCATAAACCATCCTAATCTGTCTCATGTTTGAAAATAATGTCATGTCAAATTGCATGTTCTATAGCACTTGCTGAAATCACCCTGTAGATGGCATGACACTAAAGACACAATAACAAGATGAACCAAATCATACAAACTCTAAACAAAAATATTAAAGCACAAAGAGCAGAGATTACTTCATCATCAGAAAAAATATCAGTATCTGAGAAATCATCCCAAGAGCTCCCTGCATTCTCTGAAGAACAAGGATCTGGCTCAATTTGCTGCTGTGGCTGGGGAGAACTTTCTAGAGCCTGCAAAAGACAATTCTAAAGATTTCACAAAGAAATCTAGAAAAAGTATGTAAAAGATTAATTGTAACATTAGCAATCAAAATCTTATTTATAGTAAGTAAATGGTGTATTAAAGATGACACCAAGAAAAAATCGAGGAAAATTCAGTAAAATGAAAGAGGTGAAGGTTGAAACAAAAGCACAACATCCTGGATCACCGGGTAAGAATGTGGAGAAGAACCAAAACAGAATGGTTCCACCTACTCAAAACTAAGTGGGGATGCCGCCTACTACTAAAATCCCAGTTTTTGCAACAATGGTTGCGTTGTATGTGCACCAAAGAACCAAACAAATCACCCATTGAGGTTGGTAAAGGCACACTATAGTTGTAAAAAGAATTTATAATCCCAATACTCAAATTTCCATATTGCCACTTTTATGCTGATCAAGCAGCTCATCTAACCCCACCCTAAATCTAACACAAATCAAGAGTCAAGATAGAAGCAAAATTCCAATCATTTGTAGAGTTTCTTGGTGACGCAATCTCATAACCCCTTTCAGAAGAAATTTTATATTAAAAGAAAGAAAAAAAAATTAAAAAAAAGGAGAGAAATGAAAATACAGGAGGGGAGGTAATTAATATAATAAAGCTCTTCAATCCTTGATTCATTTTTTAAGGGGAAGTCCCTCAAAGAAACAATGGAATGAGCACTTGAACTAGAAGCCTTAGAAGCTTACCAAAAAAATAAACAAATATCTAGAAGCCTTAGAAAGAAAAAAAAAGATAATTCTTGATAAGAATTTACTCCAATTCTTCATAACTAGAAGCCTTTTTAATATATTTTTTCTTCATGTTGATGCTATTACTTGAACAATGCTAAATGAATTGAAAGATTAAAATAAGAAATTGTTATCCTCTTTGAAAGAGGCAAGAATAATAACAAGTAAATGAAATCAGTAACAATTTAAATGCATAATTCATTTTGAAAGCAGTTTCCTCCAAGTTTGAAAAATAAATACAGTATAATCATCAGTCTATTGCTTATGTTTCATATAATATATATTAAAGAAGCTATTATTTTTTATAATAAGGTACTCAGAATTTTTCATTTCATAAACAAAAATATCATTGCAAATTGATCGCAATAACATGTCTGAAATAACTGCAAAATTAGGATAGGTAGATGCACAGTTATCGATCTCTAATAGAAATGTGTGGCAGCAAATTCAGAAAATATAATAGTCGGGATAGCAAAAAGTGGGATGGCCACTATTTTAAATGTTTTAAAAAAACAAACATAATAGCATATACTACTCGTCTAAATACTCAAAAACAAAACAAAAAACCCAAAATTAAAGAAATTCAAGATGAATAATACGTCACAGTTTACACACAATCACGACAAATCTAGGAGCATTAAGACCATTGTAATGATGTCAAAAAAATGATGGTGAAATTATTAGAAAAAGAATATAAAAAAATAAATAAAATTAGCAAAATGTAATCTTGGAAGACTAAGAGAAGAACCTGTCAAAAAAGAGTCTTATAAAGTGTAAAGGATCAGTGGTCAAAACAGAGGTAACTCGGGAATATTTTACCCGAGCAGAACATGTGAAAAAAAGTCTTATAAAGTGTGAAAGATCAGAGGTCATAAACAAAACAGAGATAACTCTGGAATATTTTACCCAAAAGTACCCCAAAGAACAGTGTTCCAGGGGTAAAAATAAGTTTTTGGAGGATAAATCATGATAGCACCTCTACAACGCCATAGCACATGAAAAGCTTCTATTTTTCCACTATTGGAAACCACTTCACTCTTTATATCCAGTAGCAGTCCATAGCCACTCTTTTCCATGCTCTGCTATGACACTATTGACTGCTATGGATGTATCCAACCTTGCTCTTGCACACACACAAACTGTTTTCAAAATTTGAACTTGGGACCTCCAAGTCACAAAACAGCACCTTACCACGCAAAAAGGTTCACACTCTCCAGATAGGCAAGATGGCCCAAATATATTAAAAACTACTAATCAAAACCAGTAATTATTCACATCTTATAATGTAGATTGTAAGATGTTAACTACTCCACAATAAGGAAATGGAAATGTTTCTTATTTTACAAAATGGAAGGTGAGATTACAGTAGACAAATTTGTTATAATACAATAATTCAATAATAGCTCAAAGAGACAAGGTCAAAATGATTTATTAAAATATCAGCTCACCTTGTATGTGAGAAGTTCTTCAAGTAGTTTATCTTCATTATCCTCACCTGGATGTTCATCAGAAAAATATTGTTTGTGAACTTTATGAATCAAATCAGAATTTTAAAGAGAGTAAAGCAATGTTTTTACCATATTCTTGAATTACTTTAGAAACCATTTCTCTAGAAAATCCCATGCCAACAAAGTGGTTAAGTACCTTGGAATTAGCCAAAACTGCAGACGAGCTTGCCTTCAGGGGGAGAGAATAGGACATTAGTAGCTAAAAAATCTCCATTGTACAGTATAATTTCTACATGCATGTTTCTCAAGAATCTATTTATCCATTGGGTTTAAAATGCTTTATAGAATGGCTAATTGGAAAAACCACCAAGTTGGCAAAGAAAATGAAAAGAATCCGATAAGCACCAAAGCACTTAGGAACCCTCCCTTAAAACCTAGCTGTTAAAGAGGGAGGCAAACACTTAACTACTCCATCAATCATTCCACACCACTTGAAACAAGACTTAGGAACTCCATAATACCCAGGTCCCTATCAGAGTCCCTTTAGTTATAGCAGAACAGAGGTCTTGTAAAAAAGAGAATGAAAAGAATCTTACATATTTAGATGTATTCAATAAAATAAAGGAAGTGACAGTAACAAATTAAAGGTATTAAGGTAACAGTTTGTGCATATTTGAAGATAAAATTATAAACCTTCTAATTAGCATATTCCACACTCCACAATAGCCTTAGAATATAGAATCACATATATTAAGGTTACCCAAATACAGGAGGGGATGCAAAATCAGTAAATAAGTCCACATAAGAACAATAGAAAAGAAGAAATTTGATTCATGAGAACTAGCTACGATTAAATAAGCAACATACACAACAATGACCAACCATTTTCCAACTAGGTGGGGTTGTTTCAATTGATCAAAAGACATAATGTTATATTGAAAAATTAAAACAAGTATGACTTCCACAAATTCAAAGTTGTAAAATAGACATTATACATGAAAATAAATTCTATACAGTTTCAATTCTCAAGATTATTGCTTTCTGCACTGGCCAGCAATGTTAGGTTATGATTTTGGTTTATCATGGTTAGTTGGTTATCAAGTTACACAACAATTGGAATGAGAAAAGTCTCTAAAAGCTTACCTCCCCGGACCCAGTAAGAGCATCTCCATTAGGAACGGTTAAACATGAAGATGAAGACTGGTAGTTCTCAATTTCAAGCTCGTCTTCAGTGTTCCAATCAAAATTGTCAATCTCTGCACCAGAATCATCCCCTCCCTGCAATAATTGTTCAAAAAGAGAAGTAAAAGCTGAGTAGCAGCAATTAGCAAAAAGAAAATAAGAAACAAGAAAAAGAAAGAAAGAAAAGATAATTTTTAGAACCACATATTCTGCCCAAGAAAACTAAAGGTGCAGTTGTGAATGAGGAAATATGTAAAGAACTAAAATATGCCCAGCCATGGGCATTTTAAAATTGACAAGTAAAACATACCATTTTGGATCTCTCAGCTTCACAGAATACAGATATTTTGGCTGCCCAACCACAAACATGAGAGAATCAGCATCACTCAAAACTAATTACATTTAAAATTGGCAGTCACACCAAACTATACAAGTGAGGCATTAACTCAAACCATAGCAATAAAAAGGAACAAAAGATTCAAGCATAAGGATTAAGGATAATGGATCACACCACATATTATATAAATGGAAAGGGATGCTACATTAATGAAAAACAATAGCTGATTGGGCCTACAATTCTGCTACCTAGAGAAGATAAACAAACAAAAAACGCAATCTAGGATTCAAGTGATTTTCTACCATCTTGGATCAACAAGCATTGGTTATCCTCCAAAAATTTCAAGGACAACAATTATGAACCCTATACCACATACAATGATACCATAAACGGAAAAAATAATTAAAAAACACGAGAAAAACATGAAATACAAATTTCACTCATTTCCCTTGAGCAAAACAAACAGCTCTGCATTTTTTAAAAACTCTCTTAAAAAGAAATAATTATTTTTCTAAACTAAGCTAATCAAAAGTATAAAATGGCATTGTTTTAATTAGTTGTGGAAACAAGAAATAAAAACAAAACATTTTCTAAAATCAATCAAGCCATAACGTTTTAAATAAATAAGCCCATTTCGTGAAATTATGCAATCCTGACATAGATGATTTCAAATGAAGACTTTATGTCAGTAATAGACTTCCCCAAAATGATTCTTTTCAAATAGAACAAAACAAGGAGACCCCTTTCCTGAAGTCATGAAGTAAATTGCGCATGACCTCAAGCATAATAATTATTCTTTCAGTCATTCAGTGCACATTTCATGGAAAACAAAGCTCCTTCGTCAAAAGGACCGATAGTCTCAGGATTTCGGAGACAACAATTTTGAACCCCATAGCAAAATGAAAAAAAACATATGAAACTCTTAAGTCTAGGAAAAATATGGAAAACAGAATTCCTCCATTTCCCCGAGCAAAACAAACAGCTACGCATTTTTCACAAAAAACAATTATATTTTGCAACTAACTTATCAAACAGACAATAAAAAACATGTCAAACCCTAGAGAAACGTGTTCGTCACCAATTACACACAATATTTTTCAATTTCAAACAACACAAAAACATGTCACGGTTGCGGAATCACTACCAGTTGGTAAAATGCAGAAGCGCAACCACAGAAATGGAAGCGCCCGCAAATGCACTTTCACAGCTTCACTTCTGCACATGAAAAACGGGCGTCAACACAAATTCAAGTACAATTACACAAAATTAAACTAAAAAAGGAGAAAAGAAAGAACTCAAAACCCTTGCTCATGGGAGGGAGAACAAAATCTCCCAGGTGTAGCGACTGACGAGTGAGAGAGAGTTGAGAAAGCAGGCTTTGAAGTGTGCGAAACCGTAAGATGGACCGAGTCACAGTCCCTCGATCGGGTACAAATTCAGGGACAATGCACAATGCAACAATTAAGAGCATTGAAAAACTTTCCACACTCGCACTTCCTCTGTCAAAGATTCAGTGTTTTCACTCTCCTTAATCAGTTAGATCAAACGGTAAGAAACTATAGTCAGAAAAAGGAAATCAAATGGAAAGAAACGAAGGAGCACAGTCTAATGTCAATATTTTTCACACTCGCAAACTCTCAACCGTTTGATTGCAATACCAGTTCTAAAGCTGACTCACTTTAGAAAAGTGTAGCCGAAAAAAAAATGAAATGAAAAGAAATGAAACGTCTGATGGGCGAGTAGGATTAACTCAATCATACTCAGGGCGTGAGATAGGTGGAAAAGAAGAATCTCTTCTTTTTCACTTATTTAATTAATATAAGGAGATAAGATTGAATGACTTTAATGGTGATGTGATGTGATATTAATTTATTTTATATTTTTAAAAAAGTTTAAATAGTTTTTGTTTTAATATTTTATATTTTTATTAAAATATTTTTTAGTTTTTAATAATTTATGTTTATTTTATTAAATTAGTATCAATTTAAATGTTTAAAAGATGTTTAAAAGGTATTATCTAATTTTTTAAATTTTTATATTTAATTATTTTTCAATCTCCAATTTTTTTATCTTGTTTTTAGTTTTTATTGATTTTAGTATATATACACACACAAATAGTCTGTTATTAAATAATGATGTTATTACAAATAACTTGTCAAATTGTTAAGTTTATTTTATCATATTAGTATTAACTGGAATGTTTATTATGTGTTACATGGTTATTAAATTTTTTTTAAGTAATAATTTAAGTTTTAATTAATTGTAACTTTTGAAAATAAAATCTAGAGTAAAACATTTAAGTTCTTAATCAATTTAAGTTAACACTGATAAAGTATAAGTTATTATACTTTAAAAAATATAAAAAAAATTGGACACGAAAGGTTAATTAAACTTTAAAAAATAAAAAAACCACATAATGCTTCATATCACCACTAATTTGATGAAGCGGACAAGATGACGTCAATTTATCATATCATTAGTTAATTAAATATGATTTTTTGTTAATGATAAAAATTATTTGTAAAAAAATTAGGGAGATTAAACAAAATCACATTTTAATAAGACTAAAAAGAAAGTGTCAAAAATTGGTGAAAAAGAAATAATTAAGCCTATTAAAATAATTCATCAATTTAATTAATAACAATATTATTTCTTTTCTAAACATGCTTTATAATGGAAAATTATTTAAATAATTTTTAAATATATGAATTGTTTTACATATAGTTTTTAAAATGGAAAATTATTTAAATAATTTTTAAATATATGAATTTTTTTACATATAGTTTTTAAATATTGAAAAATAAAATAGTTCTTTAATATTAGTTAACTATATTATTTTTAGAAATAAATTAATGATTTTTTACTTTTAAAAAATATTTATAAAATTCATAATTTCGAAGACTAATTAGGAAAAATTAATATTTATTATATTACAAATAAAAATATGAGAAAAAGGCATGAATACGGATAATATAAAAAATTTTACAAAAGTTTTTTTATATTATATTTGTTGATTTTATTGATAGTTATATAAATAGTGGACGGTGTGATTAGACACTAATAATTTATTTAAATCAATAGTATATGACCATTAAACTTTAAAAATATAGATTTTTTTTTAATTACAATTTATCTTTTTAAAATTGTATATCATATGTGATTTATTTATTAGTTAAAAACTTATTTATTAAATATTACAAGCAGTTTTTTATTTTTATATGCATATTAAATTTCTAATATTTTTATTTTAAATTAAATTTCAGCAATTTTCAGTAAACTGTTAATAGTCAAAAATTATTTTCTATTAAACTTCAATTATTTTTATAGTTAAATTAACGTATATATTTTAAAATATTGGTTTATTTTTTAAGAATTATTATTATATATAATAAATATTTATCATAGGTAATGCACTGACTTAAAAAGTTAGTATTGTGTAAGAAATTTAAAAATAAACATATTTTCTTTAAAGCATTTGGTAGAGATAAGAGAAATGGATGGATAGGTGGAAGAAATAGGCTAATAAGTCAAAAAAAAAAAAAACATTGTTGCATTAAAATAGGATGGAAACAGGAGATTTTTTAAAATTAAAGTGGATGGTAGATAAAAAAAATAGAAAATATAATTTTTAACTTTTTATTTAATATAATAACATTTATTACTTTATTTGTTATATAATTACAATATTATTATTATTTTAAAAACAAAAAAAAAAGTGCGTGTTTGAGAGTGAGATAGTGAAATATCGTTTGATGAAATTTCACTAAGTATCCATTTTCACTAAAATATCTGTACATTGGAGCGGATTATTTTTACAATTGACCTCATTACTTTTGCATGTCTTTCATTAACCAAGGAAAAACGTATGAGGAAGCCTAAATCAACTCAAATCACTGCTCTCTTGTTTTTTTATATTTTAATTAGTACGATGACCCTGCATTTGCACGGGTTGCACACTCATTTCTCAGTAAGTATCCATTTTCACTATTATATGTCAGATGTATATTATATTTATAAATAATATATTTGAGATATAAGATAATAAAAAAAAATAAAGATAAAATAATATATTAATTTTTGTTAAATAAAATTAAAATATTAAATTATTATTATTTTTAAATAATAAAAATAAGTTAAACTAAGATAATATTATTTTAAAAATAATAGTAAAATAAGATAAAGAAATATTTTATCCTATTAAAAAAATTATAAAGAAGATATAATAGAATTTATACTTAAACTAAAAGATTAGGAATTCACATTTATATTATATTTATAGACAATATATTTGAGATATAAATATAATATAAAATTTATATAAGATGATTATATTTAAGATAATGAAAAAAAAAAGATAAAATAATATATTATTTTGTTAAATAAAATTAAAATATTAAACTGTTAGAATTTTTAAATGATAAAATAAGTTAAGCTAAAATAATATTACTTTTTAAATAATAGTAGGATATGAGAAGGACAAATTTTATCTTATTTTAAATTTAAATAAGAAAACTATAAAGAAGACATGATAGAATTTATACTTAAACTAAAATATTAAGAATTTGTTATTATGAAATCATTATTATACTTGTTATATTTGAATTGTGATTCTTAATAATGATATGAGAAAATATTTGTTATATTTGAATTGTGATTCTTAATAATGATATGATAAGATATTTGTTATATTTGAATTGTGATTCATATAAATGTTTATTATATTTTGCATTATATTATATTTATAGATAATATATTTGAGATGTATACATAATATAGAATTTAGATAAGATTATCATATTTAAGATAATGAAAGAAATATAAAGATAAAACAATATATTAAATTTCGAGAGATAAAATTAAATTTATTACTTTAATATATTATAATATATTAAACTATTACAATTTTTAAATGATAAAAATAAGTTAAACTGAGATAATATTACTTTAAAAATAATAGTAACATAAGATAATATTATTGTTCAAATAACATTTTCCACTTATATAACTCTTTGATAAAATCCGTTTTCTTTTTTTCTTATTATTGAATTTTATGAAAAATTGAAGAAAATATTATTAAAAAATCATACGTAAAAACAATTCTCATCCTTGGTCATAAAGTAGAAAAAACCATCAAACAATTTACAACTTCAATTTCATAAGTTAGTGAATATAAGTTTAACAAATACAAATATATAAGAGAGCCAATAAAAACTACAAAATTTTAAAAGTGCTATCTGATCATTGAATAATCATGTGCTCATGTTTAGAGCCACATAACACAATAAGGTCTTCCTTGTAAACCATACAATTAGCTTTGATATTTCAATAATTGATTTGTCATGGTAAGACTTAAATTAACATCACAAAATCAATACACTGCACAGATAATGCACTATGTAATCTTAAGTCACATTTTGTGGTTAGAAATGCATTATAACATTTTCTACATATAAAGTTTAAACATACTAAATCCCTTATTTTTGTTTTTCCCTTTAGGTATGAAACTCACCCATAGTTACATACATACATTGAGCTGACAAAATTTTCTACAAAGATGAGAAAATTACTGGCATAAACCACTTAATTAAACTCACAACATTAACTATAAATATGATGCCTAAATCACACCATCCAGCCAACACATGTTTGCCAAAACACTGCAATGTAACACGCAATAATATTAGAATCACTATCTCATGTAAGAATCTCAAAATAAAAAATATCTCACATAAGTAAAAGTCAAAAAGGTTTAAAAATAAAATAGAGAGAAAGTTCCACAAAAAAAAAAAAGAATCTAGCCCACGTTATTCAAGTTCTAGGAAGAACCACAAAGATGAAACTCAACAAAAAGAAATGAGAATCTACCTGATAGGTTGGGAGCTTAACTCGGGCTTTTCATTGAAGACATAAAAGATAACTTGATTGGTGTCCTTGTTTGACACTTGAAGCTGCTTGACAAAAAGCAGAGCTAGCCTTAAACAAATGGGACAAGGCTGGGTCAAGCAGCATGCAATAATCCCTGTAATATCCATGACATAGTGTGACTAAAACTGTTCACATAGTGTGACTAAAGCTAGATGATGCTTTGTAAAAAAACATAGGGTAAAAGAAGGTAAAGGTGACTCTTACAAATAATTGTAAAGACTAAGTGTGCAAATAACAAATGATGATGTGCTAAAAGAAATTACCTAAACCCAATCTGATCCAATCTGAACAAGTTAGATTAAGTTTAGTTAATTAGTCATAAATTTTACAAATTTATTAGAGGCAAAAAACATTTTAAGCAGCAAATTTTTTGTTTAACTACACATATCATCCATTAATTCAAGACCTTTGGTTAAACTGAAATAATCCCTACTAGATTATTTATACTTTTGGCAATAATGATCATAATAAGTTAGTAACCATAATATAATATTTTTAAAAATATAAATATATGTCATAACTGTTTTGTGATATCTTTTTGGTAGAGAAGAGTGAAATATACAATTGAAATAAAATAAATGTCTGAAAAAATAGAAATAAAAGGTATTTGGTGAAAAATAGCTAAAGAAAAGATAAATAAGAAGATAGATAGAGAGATATGTAAAAAATGCGATAAATAATACACTATTGTAATTACTGATGCACCAAAAATCACACAATTCAAAGTACTTCCACAAGATCATAAATTGGAACAAATATAGAAACTCAATTAAAGGAGTTCGTATACAAGGGGCGTGGAACGAAGACCCTTCAAGTGTGAAGAATCAAGATGTATTTTGAAAAAAAGGTTTTCAGATCATCCTTTCCCTAGGCCACGTCTCGATGGGGTTTGGTTCCAATCTATTCCCAATCAGTAAAATGATAAATTATGTGCATCTTTTGAGGAGGTCGAAGTTAAGGAAGCGATTTGGAGTTGTGCTAGTGATAAAATCCTTGGTCCAGATGAGTATAATTTTAATTTTATCAAGAAATCATGGGAGGTAATTAAGGAAGATGCAGTGAAATTCATTAGCAAATTCCATTCATCTGTGAGGATTGAGGCAGGGGCAGTGTGTAACTCTTTCATTGCTCTAAACTCTAAGACTCACAATCCACAACTTCTAAATGAGTATCGTCCTATTTCTCTAATTGGGTGCATATACAAAATTGTGGCCAAATTATTGACAAGGAGATTGGGCTAAGTTTTGCAGAAAGATAATATTTAAGATAAAATAATGTATTATTTTGTTAAATAATACAACTGGGACATGGAAACAATTGACCATCTTTTCATCAACTGCTGGCTGGCACAAAAATTGTGGAATACATGGTGTAGAATGATAGGAATTGTGGTGGTCAACATAGGAACAATAGGGAGTCATCTATTGTAGCATGAGTTTTGGATAGGTCAGCACAAAACAAAGGTGATCTGGGTGGCTGTTGTGTCAACTATTTAGAATTTTAGAAATAGCAAAATCTTCAGTCATAAAGAACTTAGCTATGACATCATTGATAGGAGTGCACCGTTTTAATCTTGGAGCTGGATAAAAAGCAACTACAGTGAATTTCAAGAATCTTACACTGCTTGGGAAATAAATACAGGTGCATGTTTGGGGCTGAACACTACCTAATATGCTGAAGAGGGCCCAGATGAGGTATGCTGGTATATTGGGGCTGATTGGTTAACACCTAGGTGGAAGTTGCTAGTAGTGCTAATCTGGTTTTCAGTCAAATATATGAATGCACGGTATCTGGGGCTATGTAACTTGCTCTAATTATATGTTTTTTAGATGTTAAACGTGCAGTTGGAATCAGGTTAATACTACTGCAGAGTAAGATAATTTCAAGCCTGACTGGTGATGCAATTTGCTGCTATTGTTGCTAGTGATGGATAGAATGAATATACAAGGGGATGGAAAACTAATGCTGAAATTAGGAGTAATGATGCTGCAGAGTTAGGGGCTTCAAGGCTAGTAGGTGAGACAGAATGTGATGCAAAATGCTGTTAGTCACTAGCTGTTGTGCTATTTGCTATACCAGAAGCTAGTCGGTATTGCTGTTAAGTTGATCCATGTTGACGACTTTTTTATCTATGGATATATATATATATTTACCATATTTTAATATCATGCAAATATTGTAGACCTTTGATCTTGAAAATTTTGTTTTTTTGTAAAATTTTCTACTCATTTTATTATGGATTGTTATGGTAACAAAAGGTGCTACAGCAACTGTGAAAATATATTTGGCTATAATTTATAAAACATTTTATATGAATTCTTTTTTTAAAAATCAACTGAAAAAAATCTATTTTTTCAAAAACTAAAATCATGTAAAAACTTAATAATGACATTATAATTATAATAAGAATTACACATAAATATTTTATAATATTTTTATTAAAATTGATTAAATCTAATAATTTTATCTTTTTAAAAAAATATCAAGTAAAAATAAATATATTTTTAATATTAAAACTTCAAAATAAAAATTATTTTAAAAAATAAAAATAAAAACAAAAAATATTTTATCAAACCTAACATTATATATTTTGTTAATCTTAGGGTTTTAACGGTTACACTTAAACATTTTTATTTTTACATCTTTAATTACATTTCCAATTATCCGTTTTGAAACGTAAAAGTGGTAAAATAACTAAAATATTAAGTAAATAATAAAATATTTTAATATTATAGCTGCTCGTTATTTACATCCTGTGGCCCATTTTCTGGCAAATATTAAGTAGGAAAACAAATTTTCCATGTGTATATTTAAAAACATTATTTCATAATTCAAAATAATTATGACAAATTAAGAATCCGAATTTTATTAATATATATATTAAAAAATTTATTCGGAAGTATGATATTTCTCTTAATTTTAGCAAAAGTTTCTTGCACTTATTATTAGTGCTGTCAAAATGGGTCGATCCAACTCGACTTGTTTCTTGTTTCCAGCTTAATCTACTGGTACAACTTGATCCATCACGAGTTAGTGAGTTATACAATTCAGTTTACCAACCTACGAGAAAATAAAAGAGTTATCTTTAAAAAAGACATCTTTAAAAGTTATCTTTAAAATTACCTATTTTATTAAGTCTTTATTTACAATTAAGAAAATTTATTTTCTATTGGATTATGTAATATAATAATTTAAAATTCAAAAAATGATTACATAAAATAAAATTTTACAATTAAAATAAAACATAATTAAAAGTGAATTCAATTCATGGTAGTCAAGTTAGCCTACGAGTTTTGGTTTTAGTTCGTTTTAATGAGTGTACTTGGTATCATAATATTTTCTTACTTTTATACAATGTTATTTAAAAAACAACTTTTATAAATAATGTAATATTAACAACTAAGAGAGTCTTTCTTATGACCTTGTGAGAAAACAAGGGAAGAGAGGAATAAATGTTTGTTTGACTAGATTTTTATAAAATTATTTTTAACATATTAGTATTTAAAAATTAAAAACTCATTTGATCATTGTTTTTTAAATATTTTCCAAAACTACTTTTGCTTTTCACAATGATATTACTATAAATATGTATAGATTTTTTTTTTATTTTGTATTTTCAAAATAATTTTTAAATAATACTTATTAAACAAGTTTTTTATATTATTTTTAGAAACTATTTTTTAAAATTTTTTTTAAATACTACAAAATAAAATTAAACGAATCAAATCCTAATCACCATTTTATGTTTAGTATACATTGGACAATTTCCAGATATTGAGCAAAGAAAAAAAAGGAGCATAATTGTGGATTCAATTTTTTTTTTATAGTAGCAAACAAATAATGAACCTAGCTAGTTTTCAAACTAGGTTGAAACTTATCTATAATTTACTTACAGATTCTATTAAAAACTTATCTATAGTAGCAAACAAATAATGATTGTTTATTTTCATCTTACTACCTTTTTACTTTTCAACTTATTAATTTAATAACTATGTATTTTTTTCTCATTCGAAAATACTTTTAAAAAAACTAAAACTTCTTTTCAGAAAATATTAGAAGATTCTATTTTTTTAGGACCTTTACTTTTCCGGAAAGCAATTTTTAGAAGATTCTATCTTTTTTATAAAATACTTTCTGAAGTTAAATGTATATTTCAAAAAGTAATTTTTAAAACTTGTATTTTTTAACATAACATCTAAGAGTTATATTATGAGAGATTTTGGGAATAATTTCAAACGTTGGAATGGTCCCTTTTTTCTTTTTGAGGTTTTTTAAATTTTGTTAAATGGACTCTTTTTTTTTAAAGTCAACTCATTTTAATTTAAAAAATAATGAAAATGGAGGTTAATTCTAGTAATTTTTTTATAATTATATTCTTAATTCATTCTTATGATCTTGATTATCGTAATACATTAATAGTAAAAAAATAATATTTTTTAAAATTAATTTAACTACTAATTAAATAGCGATAGAATCAAATCAATCAATAAACTGTAAACTAATATTTTGTTCGGTTAAATCATTAGCCAATTTAAAAACATTGAAAATAAATGAAAAAAGAGATATTTTATCATTATATTGTAGAATATATTAAATAAAAAATATATATTTAATTTATTTTAAAAAGTATTTAAAATAAATAAAAAAATATATTATCACTACGCATGATTAACATGAGCCTATATAAGACCTATTAATTTGGTTAAAAAGTTGTTTTCTTCTAAAAATCTCATTAATTTGGCAAAAAAATGTCTTTTTTTTATAGTTTTATTAGTAGAAAAATTCAAAAATTATATATATAAACATTATCACTAAATAAAAAATTTAGTATACATTATGAACACATTTGGATAATCTTATTTTATAAAATATTTATTATATTTATTTTATAGCATTTTTTACTAAACTTCTATTACTTAAAAGTGTTATTTTAAAAAACAATTAGTATCTACTTTTCTTTTTGTACCTCCTCTCAAGACACTGATTAATATATTTTTTTTAATATTAATATTAATCAACACATTTGAAATTACAAGTATTCAAATCCTAGTGCAAAGGAATTTGGTATGTCTAAACAGTATAAAGTGTAAATCCAGAAAAAAAAAATGCTCTCGATGATGCATTTTAGCTGTGTGACTTGTGTCGAGCACATCCCCTAGGTTTTTTCCTTCCCAACACTTCACAATCATAAAATTTTCGTTTATTGGACTTAGCATAGTCATTGTATCGTAGCTGCAAAAATAATGCTAAAATAACTTACACATGTAACAGATAAACGAAGGGGATAAAGCAACAGAAATTGATGGCAGACAATTTTAAGGAAAAAATTACAGAAAATTGTATTCACTGAATTTCTATTTTAGTCATCTCAAGATAAAGAGAAATAAAAATGGACACGTACCTTTCCCTTCCTCCCCAAATACCAAAATACCACGCTCTCTATCGGCATTGGCATAGAGGTCCCAAAGCCTGTATGTAGAAAAAATGAAACACATCTAATTTAATATCATCATACGAAATATACAACTATAATTCAATACCATGATCTTCAAAAAAGAAAAATATATATCTTGCAAATTGTTCCTACCTAAACAGTTCAAAACCATTTTCTGTTCCTTTTGCCAGAGACACTGTTTGACGACGTTCGCATACGACAGGAGCCTGCAAAAAAGACTACGATACTCAAGTCAGAAAGTACTCAACTCTGTAATATGATAAAGAGAAATAAAAACGGACATCTACCTTTACCTTGCTCCCCGAATACCGAAATACCACGTTCTCTACCGGGATTCGCTTGGAGGTCCCAGACCCAATATCTAAAAGCGTACAAATTTAGTTATGACAGTTAACAACACCATCCATTTCAGTTTAGGTTTAGTAGCTACGATAGAGAAAATGAAACACACATCTAATTCAATATCATCATACACAATATACAACTATAATTAATACCATCATCTTCACAAAAGGAAAATATATACCTTGCAAATAGGTTCTACCGGAATAGTTGAAGACCATTTTCTGTTGCTGTTACCAGAGATTACGTTTGATGAGGTTCAGACCTGGAAAAAAGAAAAACTCCGACGCTCAACTCAGAAAGTGCTCAACTTTGTAATATGATAAAGAGAAATAAAAATGGACACGTACCTTTCCCTTGCTCCTCGAATACCGAAATACCACGCTCTTTATCGGCATTGGCATAGAGGTCCCAAAGCCTGTATGTAGAAAAAATGAAACACGTCTAATTCAATATCATCATACGAAATATACAACTATAATTCAATACCATGATCTTCACAAAAGAAAAATATATACCTTGCAAATTGTTTCTACTTAAACAGTTCAAAACCATTTTCCGTTGCTTTTGCCAGAGACACTGTTTGACGACGTTCGCATACGACAGGAGCCTGCAAAAAAAACTACGACGCTCAAGTCAGAAAGTACTCAACTCTGTAATATGATAAAGAGAAATAAAAACGGACATCTACCTTTACCTTGCTCCCTGAATACCGAAATACCACGTTCTCTACCGGGATTGGCTTGGAAGTCCCAGTGCCTGCATGAAGAAAAAATGAAACACACGTTGAATTCAATATCATCATACGAAATATACAACTATAATTCAGTACCATGATCTTCACAGAAGAAAAATATATTCCTAGCAAATTGTTCCTACCAAAACAGTTGAAAACCATTTTTTGTTGCTGTTCCCAGAGATACTGCTTGATGAGGTTTTGACCTGCAAAAAATACTCTGACGCTTAAGTCAGAAAGTACTCAACTCTGTAGTATCATAAAGAGAAATAAAAATGGACACGTACCTTTACCTTGCTCGACCAATACTACGCTACCGACATTGGAATGGAGGTCCCAGTGCGTGTGCAGAAAAAATATAACAAAATTAGAAGACAAAGATAAATATCTAAAATCCAAACATGACCACATCGATAGTGAAATACCGATAATTCATACATAATCACAAATAAAAATTCAGAGTTGATCAAGACATAACATAAACATATAAAACTCAATTTCAGAAATAAGACATCTAGGCTTATTAGAACATCTCTTCCTAAACCATTACTAATCGATACAACATATCAGGTATTGGGTTGGCCAGACTCAATATCTAAAAGTGTACAAATTTAGTTATGACAGTTAACAACACCATCCATTTCAGTTTAGGTTTAGTAGCTACGATAGAGAAAATGAAACACACATCTAATTCAATATCATCATACACAATATACAACTATAATTAATACCATCATCTTCACAAAAGAAAAATATATACCTTGCAAATAGGTTCTACTGGAATAGTTGAAGACCATTTTCTGTTGCTGTTACCAGAGATTACGTTTGATGAGATTCCAACCTGGAAAAAAGAAAAACTCCGACGCTCAAGTCAGAAAGTGCTCAACTTTGTAATATGATAAAGAGAAATAAAGATGGACGTACCTTTCCCTTGCTCCCCGAATACCGAAATACCACGCTCTCTATCGGCATTGGCATAGAGGTCCCAAAGCCTGTATGTAGAAAAAATGAAGCACGTCCAATTCAATATCATCATACGAAATATACAACTATAATTCAATACCATGATCTTCACAAAAGAAAAATATATACCTTGCAAATTGTTCCTACCTAAACAGTTCAAAACCATTTTCCGTTGCTTTTGCCAGAGACACTGTTTGACGACGTTCGCATACGACAGGAGCCTGCAAAAAAGACTACGACATTGAAGTCAGAAAGTACTCAACTCTGTAATATGGTAAAGAGAAATAAAAACGGACATCTACCTTTACCTTGCTCCCCAAATACCGAAATACCACGTTCTCTACCGGGATTGGCTTGGAGGTCCTAGTGCCTGTATGTAGAAAAAATGAAACACACGTCAAATTCAATATCATCATACGAAATATACAAGTATAATTCAGTACCATGATCTTCGCAGAAGAAAAATATATTCCTAGCAAATTGTTCCTGCAAAAACAGTTGAAAACCATTTTTTTTTGCTTTTCCCAGAGATACCGCTTGATGAAGTTTCGACCTGTAAAAAAGACTCCGATGCTCAAGTTAGAAAGTACTCAACTCTGTAGTATCATAAAGAGAAATCAAGATGGACACGTACCTTTCCCTTGCTCCCCGAATACCGAAATACCACGCTCTCTATCGGCATTGGCATAGAGGTCCCAAAGCCTGTATGTAGAAAAAATGAAGCACGTCTAATTCAATATCATCATACGAAATATACAACTATAATTCAATACCATGATCTTCACAAAAGAAAAATATATACCTTGCAAATTGTTCCTACATAAATAGTTCAAAACCATTTTCCGTTGCTTTTGCGAGAGACACCGTTTGACGATGTTCGCATACGACAGGAGCCTGCAAAAAAGACTATGATGCTCAAGTCAGAAAGTACTCAACTCTGTAATATGATAAAGACAAATAAAAACGGACATCTACCTTTACCTTGCTCCCCGAATACCGAAATACCACATTCTCTACCCGGATTGGCTTGGAGGTCCCAGTACCTGCATGTAGAAAAAATGAAACACATGTCGAATTCAATGTCACCATACGAAATATACAACTATAATTCAATACCATGATCTTCAAAAAAGAAAAATATATACTTTACAAATTGTTCCTACCTAAAGAGTTCAAAACCATTTTCCGTTGCTTTTGCCAGAGACACTGTTAGACAACGTTCGCATACGACAAGAGCCTGCAAAAAAGACTACGACGCTCAAGTCAGAAAGTACTCAACTCTGTAATATGATAAAGAGAAATAAAAACGGACATCTACCTTTACCTCGCTCCCCGAATACCGAAATACCACGTTCTCTACCGGGATTGGCTTGGAGGTCCCAGTGCGTGCATGTAGAAAAAATGAAACATACATTGAATTCAATATCATCATATGAAATATACAACTATAATTCAGTACCATGACTTTCACAGAAGAAAAATATATTCCTAGCAAATTGTTCCTACCAAAACAGTTGAAAACCATTTTTTGTTGCTGTTCCCAAAGATACCGCTTGATGAGGTTTCGACCTGCAAAAAAGACTCCGACGCTCAAGTTAGAAAGTACTCAACTCTGTATTATCATAAAGAGAAATCAAAATGGACACGTACCTTTACCTTGCTCGCCCAATACTACGTTACCGGCGTTGGCATGGAGGTCCCAGTACGTGTATGCAGAAAAAGTATAACAAAATTAGAAGATAAAGATAAATATTTAAAATCCAAACATGACCACATCGATAGTGAAATACTGATAATTCATACATAATCATAAATAAAAATTCAGCGTTGATCAAGACATAACATAAACATATAAAACTCAATTTCAGAAATAAGACATCTAGGTTTATTAGAACGTCTCTTCCTAAACCATTACAAATCGATACAGCATATCAGATATTGGGTTGGCCACACCCAATATCTAAAGTCGTACAAATTTAGTTATGACAGTTAACAACACCATGCATTTCAGTTTAGGTTTAGTAGCTACGATAGAGAAAATTAAACACACATCTAATTCAATATCATCATACACAATATACAACTATAATTAATACAATCATCTTCACAAAAGAAAAATATATATCTTGCAAATAGGTTCTACCGAAACAGTTGAAGACCATTTTCTGTTGCTGTTACCAGAGATTACGTTCGATGAGGTTCCGACCTGCAAAAAAAAAACTCTGACTCTCAAGTCAGAAAGTGCTCAACTTTGTAATATGATAAAGGGAAATAAAAATGGACTCGTACCTTTCCCTTGCTCCTCGAATACCGAAATACCACGCTCTCTATCGGCATTGGCATAGAGGTCCCAAGGCCTGTATGTACAAAAAATGAAACACATCTAATTCAATATCATCATACGAAATATACAACTATAATTCAATACCATGATCTTCACAAAAGAAAAATATATACCTTGCAAATTGTTCCTACATAAACAGTTCAAAACGATTTTCCGTTGCTTTTGCCAACGACACCGTTTGACGACATTTGCATATGACAGGAGCCTGCAAAAAAGACTATGATGCTCAAGTCAGAAAGTACTCAACTCTGTAATATGAAAAAGAGAAATAAAAACGGACATCTACCTTTACCTTGCTCCCCGAATACCGAAATACCACGTTCTCTACCGGGATTGGCTTGGAGGTCCCAGTGCCTCTATGTAGAAAAAATGGAACACACTTCGAATTCAATATCATCATACGAAATATACAACTATAATTCAGTACCATGATCTTCACAGAAGAAAAATATATTCCTAGCAAATTGTTCCTACCAAAACAGTTGAAAACCATTTTTTGTTGCTGTTCCTAGAGATACCGCTTGATGAAGTTTCGACCTGCAAAAAAGACTCCGATGCTCAAGTTAGAAAGTACTTAACTCTGTAGTATCATAAAGAGAAATCAAAATGGATAGGTACCTTTACCTTGCTCGCCCAATACTACGCTACCGGCATTGGCATGGAGGTCCCAGTGCATGTATGCAGAAAAAATATAACAAAATTAGAAGATAAAGATAAATATCTAAAATCCAAACATGACCACATCGATAGTGAAATACCGATAATTCATACATAATAACAAATAAAAATTCAGAGTTGATCAAGACATAACATAAACATATAAAACTCAATTTCAGAAATAAGACATCTAGGCTTATTAGAACATCTCTTCCTAAACCATTACTAATCGATACAGCATATCAGATATTGGGTTGGCCAGACCCAATATCTAAAAGCGTACAAATTTAGTTATGACAGTTAACAACACCATCAATTTCAGTTTAGGTTTAGTAGCTACGATAGAGAAAATGAAACACATCTAATTCAATATCATCATACGCAATATACAACTATAATTAATACCATCATCTTCACAAAAGAAAAATATATACCTTGCAAATAGGTCCTACCGGAATAGTTGAAGACCATTTTCTGTTGCTGTTACCAGAGATTATGTTTCATGAGGTTTCGACCTGCAAAAAAAAAAACTCCGACGCCCAAGTCAGAAAGTGCTCAACTTTGTAACATGATAAAGAGAAATAAAAATGGACACGTACCTTTCCCTTGCTCCCCGAATACCGAAATACCACGCTCTCTATCGGCATTGGCATAGAGGTCCTACAACCTGTATGTAGAAAAAATGAAACACGTCTAATTCAATATCATCATACGAAATATACAACTATAATTCAATACCATGATCTTCACAAAAGAAAAATATATACCTTGCAAATTGTTCCTACTTAAACAGTTCAAAACCATTTTCCGTTGCTTTGCCAGAGACACCGTTTGACGATGTTCGCATACGACAGGAGCCTGCAAAAAAGACTATGATGCTCAAGTCAAAAAGTACTCAACTTTGTAATATGATAAAAAGAAATAGAAATGGACATCTAGCTTTACGTTGCTCCCCGAATACCGAAATACCACGTTCTCTGCCGGGATTGGCTTGGAGGTCCCAATGCCTGTATGTAGAAAAAATGAAACACACGTCGAATTCAATATCATCATACGAAATATACAACTATAATTCAGTACCATGATCTTCACAGAAGAAAAATATAGTCCTAGCAAATTGTTCCTACCAAAACAGTTGAAAACCATTTTTTGTTGCTGTTCCCAGAGATACTGCTTGATGAGGTTTTGACCTGCAAAAAATACTCTGACGCTTAAGTCAGAAAGTACTTAACTCTGTGGTATCATAAAGAGAAATCAAAATGAACACGTACCTTTACCTTGCTCGCGCAATACTATGCTACCGACATTGGCATGGAGGTCCCAGTTCGTGTATGCAGAAAAAATATAACAAAATTAGAAGATAAAGATAAATATCTAAATTCCAAACATGACCACATCGATAGTGAAATACCGATAATTCATACATAATCACAATAAAAAATTCAGAGTTGATCAAGACATAACATAAACATATAAAACTCAATTTCAGAAATAAGACATCTAGGCTTATTAGAAAATCTCTTCCTAAACCATTACTAATCGATACAGAATATCAGATATTGGGTTGGCCAGACCCAATATCTAAAAGCGTACAAATTTAGTTATGACAGTTAACAACACCATCCATTTTAGTTTAGGTTTAGTAGCTACGATAGAGAAAATGAAACACACATCTAATTCAATATCATCATACGCAATATACAATTATAATTAATACCATCATCTTCACAAAAGAAAAATATATACCTTGCAAATAGGTCCTACCGAAACAGTTGAAGACCATTTTCTGTTGCTGTTACCAGAGATTACGTCGATGAGGTTCCGACCTGCAAAAAAAAAACTCTGACGCTCAGGTCAGAAAGTACTCAACTTTGTAATATGATAAAGAGAAATAAAAATGGACACGTACCTTTCCCTTGCTCCTCAAATACCGAAATACCATGCTCTCTATTGGCATTGGCATAGAGGTCCCAGAGCCTGTATGTAGAAAAAATGAAACACGTCTAATTCAATATCGTCATATGAAATATACAACTATAATTCAATACCATGATCTTCAAAAAAGAAAAATATATACCTTGCAAATTGTTCCTACCTAAACAGTTCAAAACCATTTTCCGTTGCTTTTGCCAGAGACACCATTTGAATATGTTCGCATACGACAGGAGCCTGCAAAAAAGACTACGACGCTCAAGTCAGAAAGTACTCAACTCTGTAATATGATAAAGAGAAATAAAAACGGACATCTACCTTTACCTTGCTCCTGGAATACCGAAATACCACGTTCTCTGCCGGGATTGGCTTGGAGGTCTGAGTGCCTGTATGTAGAAAAAATGAAACACACGTCGAATTCAATATCATCATACGAAATATACAACTATAATTCAGTACCATGATCTTCACAGAAGAAAAATATATTCCTAGCAAATTGTTCCTACCAAAACAGTTGAAAACCATTTTTTGTTGCTGTTCCCAGAGATACTGCTTGATGAGGTTTTGACCTGCAAAAAATACTCTGACGCTTAAGTCAGAAAGTACTCAACTCTGTGGTATCATAAAGAGAAATCAAAATGAACACGTACCTTTACCTTGCTCGCCCAATACTACGCTACCGGCATTGGCATGGAGGTCGCAGTGCGTGTATGCAGAAAAAATATAACAAAATTAGAAGATAAAGATAAATATCTAAAATCCAAACATGACCACATCGATAGTGAAATACCGATAATTCATACATAATCACAAATAAAAATTCAGAGTTGATCAAGACATAACATAAACATATAAAACTCAATTTTAGAAATAAGACATCTAGGCTTATTAGAACATCTCTTCCTAAACCATTACTAATCGATACAGCATATCAGATATTGGGTTGGCCAGACCCAATATCTAAAAGCGTACAAATTTAGTTATGACAGTTAACAACACCATCCATTTCAGTTTAGGTTTAGTAGCTACGATAGAGAAAATGAAACACACATCTAATTCAATATCATGATTAAATCAATTAAGATCAGATATTTATTATATTTGAATCATGATTTTTAATAATAATATAAATGTTTGTTAGATTGAAATTGTGAATCTTAATAAAGATATAAATATACGATTACTTGACTCAAAATGTTTATGAAACATTTGGTATATAGAATTATTTGTATAATCTTATCCTTAAAATTAATGTTTCTTAGAAATTATATTTATTAATAATATTCATGTTTATGAAGAATATATAAATATATTTTATATGCCTAGAATATTCTTAAAACCAATGTTTCTGCTTTTTTTTTTTAGACAATCAAGTGTTATTTTAGTACTAATTAAAATTGGATGAAAATGCTTCAAAAGAAAGGAAGATAAAAATTGATAGACATTACTTTGAGAGAAAATTGTTCATTATGATGTATTTTTTATTGGATAGTTTATAAAATATATCTAAATTAATATTAAAAATCACAGTTAAAAATCTTACATTAATATAACATTATTTATCAATTCATTGATGTATTAATTAACATTTTAAATACTTTTAACTAGAAAAAAATAAAATTATTTGATATTGTCATTATTGTTACCGGTGAATATACAAGTGCGGTAGTACCTTTGTATTCGCATTTCTATTAATGTTAGAAAGAAGTTATAAAATGTTTAGAAGGGTAAAACAATTATAAAATATGAATACTAAAATGTCTTATTCACATTATATATTATGGATAATAGAAAAATTATGGATGTTAGATATAAAAGTTTTAAAGTAATTTTATCATTAAGGTTACAAGGTTGATCTAGTGGCAAAGTTGATGTTTAGAGAATTAGAGGTCCTAAGTTCAAATTTCAATTTGACAAAGTAGTTTTATTTTTCCATTTTTAAATAGGTACAAGGATATAATATGTATTAATAAAAGTGAAAATGAAAAGGAGATATTGTCTTTATATATAATAAGTATAGATAATATATATATAGAGAGACAAAGAAATTATTGATATTAGATATAAATGTTTTAATGTAACCTTGTTATCAAGGTTATAAGGTTGGTGGCAAAGTCAATGTTTAGGAAGACAAAGGTTATGCATTCAGATTTCCTTTTGCCAAAATAGTTTATTTTTTAATTTTCAAATAGGTATAAAGGTAGAATATGTATTAATATAAGTGCAAATAAAAAAATGTATTGTCTTTATATATAGTATAGATAATATATATATATATATATATATATATATATATATTATAGATCATAGATTATTGATGTTGGATATAAAAATTTTAAAATAATTTTATTATTAAGGTTATAAGGTTGATCTAGTGGTATAGTTGACGTTTAGGGAGTCAAATGTTATGAGTTCAAATCCCCTTTTGACACAGTAATAATCATTAATAATATATAATTATAATAAATAAAATCACATTTACGTCAAGAGTCTTTGGTATCAACTAGCTGGTGGAGGAGTTGAGCTGCAAAGGACGTGATATTTTGTATAATGTCAGACTTTGATACATTTAGAAAGCTAAAAAAATGTTAGTTTTCATGGGGCAACTTGATAGATGAACACTGGATAAAATTAAGTTATTGGAATTGTCAAACACCGTGATTTGTGCAGCAGTAATTGACGTAACGTAATTTTAGGATGTATTTATATTTGATGTGCTGTATTCATGCAACAGTTGTGTGTTGTTTTTATTAGGATCATTTATGTTTAATTAATTCCATAATTATAGGGATCTGTTTTAGGATTGACAGTCTGCATTTCCTAAAATATGTAGCTGACTCATATATATTTATAGAGGTTAATAACCTCATAATAATAAGATAAGAAACTATCCTATTTCTTCTAAATTTCAGATGGTATCAGAGCACCCGATCCCTGGGAGTCTCTGACCGTGCCGTCAAACCTAAACCGCAGCCTTCATTGCTGCGCGACCTATAACCTAAAATCGCAGCCTTCATTGTTGCGCTACCTTTAAGTCTTGGTGCTAGCCTTCATTGCAGCAGAATTCTCTACCTTAATCTCACCTTGTTATGGCTCAAGTCGTGAACCTGGAAACTGGGGACAGCCCTCAAACCGTTGGAGAAATGCAGAATATTCATCCAACTTATCGGTTAAATGGGAAGAACTATTTCAAATGGTCCCAAATCATTAGGACCATCTTGAAAGGAAAAGGGAAGATCAGTCACTTAACCGGTAATGCACCTAATGAAACTGATCCTAAATTCAAATCATGGGATGAAGAAGACTCTATGATTATGGCATGGTTGTGGAATTCGATGATTCCAGAAATCAGTGATACCTGTATGTTTCTGAAATCAGCAAAGGAAATTTGGGAGGCAGTTGAACAAACTTATTCTAAGGCGAAGGATGCTGCTCAAATCTATGATGTAAAAGTGAAAACCGTGGCTTCCAAACAGGGAAATAAATCAGTCACAGAATATGCCAATCAACTCAAGTCTCTATGGATGGAATTGGATCACTATCGAGTTATAAAAGCAAAGTGCTCAGAGGACTCAGCAATTCTAAAGGAGTATATTGAACAAGATAGGGTCTATGATTTTTTGGTAGGCCTAAACCCTGAATATGACCAAGTCCGAGTCCAAATCCTGGGAAAAGAAAAAGTTCCAGGGCTTAATGAAGTGGTGGCCATTATCCGGAGTGAAGAAAGCAGGAGAGGGCTGATGCTGGAAAACCCAACCATCGAAAGCTCTGCAATGATAGCCGAAGGAGGAACAATTATGATTGCTAACCAAAGAAAAAATTGGGTTCCCAGTATGGAGAAAAAACATGAGGAGGCTTGGTGTACTTATTGTAACAAGTCGCGCCACACAAGGGAAAAATGTTGGAAATTACACGGAAAACCCCCAAGCCGAGAATGGGGGCTGAAAGATGGAAAGACCTCAAGCAGAGAATGGGGATCGAAATGAGAAAACTCAAGCCGAGAATGGGGGCCAAAAACCCCAAGCCAAGAATGGGGGCCGAAAGGAGGCTTACACAAAAAAGGAGGGCAAGGACAAGCATACATTGCTAATGGGCAAAGTGAAGAATCTGTACAGTTGAATCATGAAGAAATAGAACGGGTAAGATCAATTCTTAGTAAATTGGAGAAGCCCACAAGTATAGGTACATGCTCATTGACATATTCTGGTAAGTTTCCATTTTTGTTTGGGCTCAATGTTTCAGATACACCATTTACACATTACTGGATATTAGACTCTGGAGCCACTGACCATATGACCCCCTTACCCAAATACTTCTCCACATATTCCCCATGTCCTAGCAACAAGAAAATTTCCACCGCAGATGGAACCCTTATAACTGCAGCCGGACAAGGAGAGGTCCAAATAAGCCCATCCATGACTTTAAAAAATGTCTTTCATGTCCCTAAACTATCTACCAACCTGATTTCTATACAAAAACTCACCAAAGATCTTTCATGTAATGTTGTCTTTTACAGCAATGCTTGTATATTGCAGGACAAGAACTCGGGGAGGACGATTGGACATGCTAGAGAATGGAATGGCCTATACTACATGGAGAATCCTAATCTGCCTACCAAGAGTCTTATATCTACATCCACCATGACCAATAAAGAGAAAGTTCAACTTTACCATTACCGGCTAGGACATCTGTCATTCCGAGTCATAAAAGTGTTGTTTCCTTCCCTGTTTAAAAATTTAAATGTGGAGAGTCTCCATTGTGAGGTGTGTGAGTTTGCGAAACACAAGCGTGTACCTTTTCCCATTAGCAATAAGATGAGTTCTCTCCCGTTTTCTCTTGTTCACACTGATGTATGGGGTCCTGCTTATGTTCCTAATATCTCAGGTGCTAAATGGTTTTTAACATTCATTGATGATTGCACCCGGGTGACTTGGGTGTTTTTATTAAAACAAAAATCTGAAGTCAGCTCTGTTTTTATCCAATTTGTCTCAATGATTAAAAATCAATTTGGAGTTAGTATCAAAAGAATTAGGTCTGACAATGCCAAGGACTACTTTAATCTTGTACTAAACTCCTTTTGCCAACGGGAAGGGATAATCCATGAGTCCTCATGTGTGAACACACCTCAACAGAATGGAATTGCAGAAAGGAAAAATGGGCACTTATTAGATCAAACTAGAGCTCTACTTTTTCAAAACCATGTTCCTAAGAGATTTTGGGGGGAAACTCTTCTTACTGCCACCTACCTAATTAATAGGTTACCCACTAAAATTTTAAACTCAAAAAGTCCCATGGAAGTTCTATCCTCATTCTACCCACACTTAGACCCTACAAATAAACTCCAACCTAGGATTTTTGGGTGTGTATCCTTTGTGCATGTTCATAGTAATGAAAGGGGAAAGTTGGATCCTAGGGCTGTTAAGTGTGTCTTCTTAGGGTACTCTACCACACAAAAGGGGTACAAATGTTTTCAACCCCTCTCAAAAAGATTCTATGTGTCAAGAGATGTCACCTTCAATGAACAAGAAAGTTACTTTAAACAGCCTCATCTTCAGGGGGAGACAGTAAGAGAGGAAGATGAGACTCTCATGTTCCCAAATATGATGTTCGGACCTGAAATTGTACCTGAAACTAAGGGAAGTATTGAGCATTCTGCACCTGAACCACCTGAACCAGTGAGACCTCCTACATCTGCACCTGAACCAATGAAACAGCCTGCACCTGCACCTGAGGCCATTCCAAGATCCGGCAATGTCCAAGAATCCAACCCACCGTCACTGCATGAGGTAACACCTTCAAATCCTATAAATTTAAGTGATTCTAATGAACTCTTGTCTGAAAATATAGAAGCATAGGTGGACCAAAATCTGGACTTGCCCATTGCCCTTAGAAAGGGAATTAGAACATGCACCCAACAACCACGTTACCCATTGTCAAATTTTTTATCCTTTGAAAAATTCTCTCCTACCCATAAAACTTTTCTCACTAACCTCAACTCCACACACACACCTTCCTCTGTATCTGAAGCATTGACTGATAGGAAATGGAAACATGCCATGAATGTGGAAATGGAGGCGTTACACAAAAATAGAACATGGGAACTTGTCATCTTACCTCCTGGAAAAAAACCAGTTGGATGTAAGTGGGTGTATACAATAAAGTATCGGGCCGATGGGACAATCGAACGTCACAAAGCAAGGTTGGTGGCTAAAGGCTTCACTCAAACCTATGGAGTTGATTACTTGGAAACATTTGCCCCGGTTGCTAAGATGAACACGGTCAGAGTAATATTGTCATTAGCAGCTAATAATGATTGGGATCTGCAACAATTTGATGTGAAGAATGCCTTTTTGCATGGAGATCTTGAAGAAGAAATATACATGGAATTGCCACCTGGTTACAACGGACATGTTGCTGCTGAAACTGTTTGCAAACTAAGAAAGGCTCTATATGGGCTGAAACAATCCCCAAGAGCATGGTTTGGAAGATTTACCAAGGTCATGACAGGTTTGGGCTACAAACAGAGCCAAGGAGATCACACAGTATTTATCAAACATTCAGTTTCATGGGGAGTAACACTTTTATTAGTGTATGTAGATGATATTATAGTAAGTGGGGACGACAAGCAGGAACAACAAGTGTTAAGTGAATGTCTTGCCACTGAATTTGAGATCAAGACGCTAGGGAGACTTAAATATTTTTTGGGAATTGAAGTGGCTCATTCCAAGAAAGGGATCTTTATATCTCAACAAAAGTATATTACTGACTTGCTTAAAGAAACAGGGAAGACAGGCTGCAGACCAACAAACACTCCAGTTGATCCAAATATAAAATTGGGAAGTATGGAGGAGGATATTGCTATGGACAAGGAGATGTATCAAAGACTTGTGGGCAGGCTTATCTACTTATCTCATACTAGACCAGACATTGCTTTTGCTGTAAGTCTAGTTAGTCAATTTATGCACCAACCAAAGAAAGCTCATCTACAAGCTGCCCTTAGAATTGTTCAGTACTTAAAAGGAACCCCTGGAAGAGGAATTTTGTTCAAACGAAACAAGAGTGTAAGTCTTGAAGCATATACAGATGCGGATTATGCAGGGTCAGTTGTAGATAGAAGATCAACCACGGGATACTGTACCTTCCTTGGTGGAAACTTAGTCACTTGGAAGAGTAAAAAACAAAGTGTAGTGGCTAGATCAAGTGCTGAAGCGGAATTTCGGGCAATGGCTCATGGAATATGTGAACTTCTATGGCTGAAGATTATATTGGAAGACTTGAAGATAAAGTGGGACGAACCTATGAGATTATACTGTGACAATAAATCGGCAATTAGCATAGCCCACAACCCGGTGCAACATGATAGAACTAAACATATTGAAGTTGATAGACACTTTATCAAGGAAAAACTTGACAGTGGCATGATTTGCACACCATATGTGTCTACTCAGAACCAACTTGCAGACATCCTTACCAAGGGACTGAACTGCAGTAACTTTGAAGGAATTATATCCAAGCTGGGAATGGAAAACACCTATTCACCAGCTTGAGGGGAAGTGTCAAACACCGTGATTTGTGCAGCAGTAATTGACGTGACGTAATTTTAGGATGTCTTTATATTTGATGTGCTGTATTCATGCAACAGTTGTGTGTTGTTTTTATTAGGATCATTTATGTTTAATTAATTCTATAATTATAGGGATTTGTTTTAGGATTGGCAGTCTGCATTTCCTAAAATATGTAGCTGACTCATATATATTTATAGAGGTTAATAACCTCATAATAATAAGATAAGAAACTATCCTATTTCTTCTAAATTTCAGAGGAATACTACTAAACTAGGAAGATTAGGGAACAATAGGGAAAAGGGATAAATTCATTCTCTGCCTATCCGAACAGTGGGGAGACTAATAAAAGAAGGATTCAAATGACCTAATGAAGGAAAGCATAAAATAACATTGTCAATAACACTAAATTTAGTAAAATTCAACATAGATATCTTGCATCCAGATTAAGCCTCCTATATGAGAACTACCCCAACTAGGAGTGACAACGGGTCGAGGCGGGTAGCAAGTAGTGTCTACTCTGCCATACCCGCTACCCACTTAAAACCTATCAAGTACTCGTTATAAAAATATTGTGGATATCCACGGGTACTATAAATATTTTTAAAACATATTTTTGAGAAAATGTTATTTTTTTACGTGAAATTTTATCAAACAAATAATTTATTTCTTGAAAAATCTAAAAATAAAATTATACTAGTAAGTTTCTACAAGATTAATTGGATCTAAAAATAGATAATATAATATATTTACAATTATTTAATATAAATAAAATATTTGTTTTACATTACTGACATATTTTATAAAAACTAATTTTATGAATTATTCATCTTTGTATAAAAAATAACACTGATAAAAATAAAATTTGACAATTAATATTTTAAGTTGATTTATTTAACAAAAATATTATTTTATTTAAATTAAATACGTGTAATATTTTAATTTAGAAGGTACCGAGTACCCATGTGTATAGGTATTATGATACAGGTGCCTGTGTCCGTTAAGGAGTGGGTAAAAAAAAACTCATACCCGTGAGTGATAGGTACCCATTTAACTTACCTATGCTGGTATTTTCACGGGTTTAATCCACGGATTTCCATGGGCACATATATTTTTGTCATCCCTAAGCCTAACGGTACTTGCATACGCATCAATTTCAATGGAGAATGGCTTTGATAAGTCAGGCAACATCGAGATAGGAACTAAAGTTATTTTGTTTTTTAATGTTGTAAAGGCCTTTATGGTTGTGTGACTCCATGTAAAATTATTAGACTTTAACAATTCGGTGAGAAGAGTAGTGAAAGAGGCTTGTTGTTGAATGAACTAACAATAAAAACCAGTGAGGCCTAAGAAACCTCGTAAAGACGTGAGGGAGCATGACTCCTGCTAACCTAGGATAGTAGTAATCTTCTCAGGATTAAGATTAACACAACCTTGTAAAATAATATGGCCTAAGCAATGAATTGACTTAACAACAAATACACACTTAGTTAACTTAACATAAAATGAATTAGATAAAAATAAATCTAGAATAATCATTAAGTGAACCAAATAAGAGTTTAGAGTTTTGCTGTAAATCAATATATCATAAAAAACCAGAAACAAATTGTCAAGTAAGGCTTGAGAAGATCATTCATGATCACCTAGAAAGTAAAGGAATATTGGTTAGCCTAAAGGGCATGACCAAAAACTCATAATGGTCATCACACGTTTTGAAGGTTGTTTTGTGAGTGTTGGGTGGGAAAACACGAATTTGGTGGTACCCTATTGATAAATGTCCATTTTATACAAAAATTTATATCTTTATGACATTTATCTGACCAGGAATTAAAGAAAATACTTTTTATAACCCAACTTTAATATAAGATTTCAAAAATATTTGGTAAATAAGATTATTTTGAAAAAAAATGTTGAAATTTGTGCATTTAACTCTTGATTTGTTGTTGAAACCCACCTTAGAACAAGCATGAAACAAGGAATAAAAGCGAGTGATATGGTGCTAACAAACGAGTTTCGGTATTGTTTCATGTGATTTGTAGGGTAACAAGTCAAGTCTCAACCAATAGTGCCCAAGGACCAAAAAAAGTCACTAATTCAAGCTAAAATTCGCTAAGCCACAAGGAGAATCAAACATTAAAAGTTGCTTAGCGAATAAATTTTCACTAAGTAAAACCCCTAAGAAAAACTAGAAAATCTAGGCATTCGCCAAGTGAACCAATTTTTGCCTAGCAAAATTCTAATAGAGGGCGTTTTCATCAAGCGATGAATCATTCGCTAATTGAATTTCCTTAGTTAAAGGCTATAAATAGGTGGCAAGTGAAAAAGGGAAGGGATCCCCCAAAAATTTCTTGCTGAGGAATTAGGAGAAGATTTCAATAATTTAGTCCTTTATTGCTAAGGAATTACGATAGGAAAACCTCTAACAATTTCAGGACTAGATGAATGAACTTATGTAAGAGTTAGTAATTACATGTATTTTGAAGTAAATTAAACCCCTTATCATTTTGCATTATTATTAATATTTATAAAAAATCATAAAAATATAATTTATTTTCCAACTCAAATTATTTATGTATTTTTCTTTATAAAATATCGCAAAAGGTTTTTACAAAGGACGATTAAATTTTAAATGATCTTCCAAGTTCCTAAGGATATGACCTGATATTTATCAGATACTACATACAACTTATTAACTTGCCAAAAGTTGTGTAGAAAACACGTAACACCCGATCTTAGGTTTAGCTTAGTAAAAAAATCTAGTAGAGCCCAATTCATCCAAAGTTGGGATAGCAAAACAATTCTTTATGGTGACTACTTTTAATGCTTTGTAATCCATACAAAACCTCGAGTTCCATTTTTTTTCGAACTAGCAAAATGTGTGAGAAAAAGGGACTGTGACTAAGGATAATTATGTCATTTGCTAACATTTTCTTTATAATAGTATTCATATCTTCTTTTTGGGAGAATATGTGACGATAAGCTTTAACGTTTATTGGTAGAGAGTTAGGGATCAAAGGAATTTGGTGATCATGGAAGCGAGGAGGTGATAATGTGTGTGTTTTGGTGAAGAAAGTAGTGTATTTTGTGAGGAAATTTTGAAATTCTAAGGGTAAATATTTATAGGGTTGTGTGATTTGGGTTGTACTAGCTACTGGGGTTTGCAGGTTTATGGTTTGTAGAGTAAGTAGACAAAAGGAGGCAATAAATTTGGTGTGAATGGAGTGGAAAAGTTGTTGGTAGGAAGATGATGTTGGGGAAAAATGTTGAGTCTATTAATGTAATCCAAGCATTGTTAGGGGTAAAAGAGAATTTAAGAACAGAGCAATCTGCTGAGATGGGTCCGAAAGTAGATAGTCATTCCAATCCCAAAACAATATCAACACCCTCTATAGGAAATAGGTAAGATATGATGTTAAATTAATGTCCTTGCAGTGAGAGGAAGACTCGAGAACAATACCCCGCACAAGATTGATGTTCTCCATTACCTACCATGACTTTCAAATTGGGAGTGGGATCAATCGACAAAACCAAATGAGTGGCAATTTCGCGCAATAAAATATTATGAGAATTGTTTTGTCAAGTAGGAATAAAACTTGTAAGCCATCAATATGACCATGGAATTTGAGTGCCTTCGGGGAAGATTGACCCAACAGAGCTTGAAGTGAGAGTTGAAAGTGTATTATATTAAGATCAGCGAAAGTAGGCATGTGTTGTCTAGTTCAGGATCATCCTCTAATAAAAGAAGGAAACGTCTATTAGCACACTTGTGAACTTCCATGAACTTTTAATCACAATAACATCATAGACCTTAGGCCCTTGTTTCATGTATATAGGTAGAGGATATTTTGTTATAGGTAAGGAATTTGGTTGGGTAAGTGGTTGGGCAGATGTGTTTAGAATAATGTGAGTGGTAGGGTGCAAAGGGCCACTAGTGGGACAAAATGATCTTGGTCTAAAGTCGTGTATTTTTTCTAAAATGGTAAGCTCACATTTAATTTTAGGAATGAGACTCGAAAGAAAACAATTTAGTATAGGACATCCATTAGTACTAGCTAAGAGCGTAACCTCTCATATAGAACCCAACCACATGAATACAATTTTCAAATGGAATATGATAGTATGATAAAAAAAATGTTGTGCCTGAAGCAACCACTCTAGAGGGTCAAAATCATCAAAAGGGCTAAGGTCAATGTTGGGAGTTTTTATGGGGACCAGGGATAGTAAGGGTGGTGGTGGAGGTAGGTAAAAAGGTGTTGGGTGTAGTAACAAAGGTGGGAAGGGGTAGAAGGTGTGATGTGCAATTAGAGAAGAGATAGGAATGGTAGAATAGGGTACGTGGGGGTTAGATGTGGCCACTTGTTGATAATGGGGAAAGTGGAATTGATAGGGATGATGAAAATATGATAGATCTAAATACTTATCTTGAAGGATTAAGATTGATGATTGCAAGACATCCTAGAATGATTCAATAGTTTTCTGGAATCAGGAGTTTGGGAAACTTGTTGTTGCTATTGGTCATCCAACTGAGTATGCATTTCTATAAGCTTCTCAGTGAGGACAAGGAGTGCCTTGTGGAGATCCTTGTTTCTGTTCGAGGAGGCATGAAGAACATTGATGAAAGCACTAAATGATAGATAAACACTACAAAAAATTAAGTTACTAGAATACTGTTAAGTTAGGAAGATTATGAAACAGTAGGGAAAAAAGGTAATTTCATTCTCTACCTTTTCCAATGGTGGAGAGATTAATAAAAGAAGGATTAAAATGACTTAATGGGCTACCCACCAAAAAGGCCCTTCCAGGAAAACATAAAACAATATTGCCAATAACACTAAATTTAGTAAAAATCAACATAGTAACATTGCAACCAGATTGGGTCTCTTCTATTTCTGGTTGGCCTACTAACACAAGTATCAGATGTTCATACCATGTCCAAGGTACACAACTTAGCTTGTGAGAATGATGTGCGACATCCAAATTCTTATGCAAAATGGATTATGAATTCACTCTATTGTATTATGGGACTGTGAACCTTGTTTATACTTAATGCATTCCTTCCTAACAAAGGTCCTATCACAAGGGTTATGGTTAGGAGGATTGAAGATGATATAGCAAGAGAGGAGAGAAGAATACCTCACATTCTCATGGACATCAAGATATTAGAATTTAGGCCATAGTCTTCTTTTTAATCCTTGTAATTTACGTTTTTTTAATTCGGAACTTGGAGGTGTGTTTAGCTTCATTTTTGGCCTTGTATTGTGGCCTTTTATTTATTTTTATTTTAGGAGGTCTTACTAGTTTTTTTATGTGGAATGTATATAGTATATTGTGTCTTTTTGGACAAGCTTAAGCGTGTGGTTTTTGTCAACCACACCCCCTAAGTTAGTTTCATACCTCTAACTCACATATGAATCATGAGAGACATGTGGGTCCCCTTGGTTCCCCCTTAAGTGACACCAATTCTCTTTCTCCTCCAAGGTGGCACCTACTTGGCCATCCTTGCTGCTCACATTTTTGAATTGGAATTGAGGTGTCATGTGGATTCCCTCCAAAATTCAAATTCAGAATTAGAGGGAACCAATACCCTTGAATACAGGACCATGTTTGGATCTTCATTATCTTGATCATGTACTAATTGTGTTTAACACAATTGACACTTGATTAAGCTCTTGCTTGGGCCTTGATTCAATGTTGGACATCCACCCTCTCTCATCTCCTATAAATATCCTCATCCACCTCCTTGTACCATTTGACACTAGAATGAATAGACTTTCCTTTTGTGAGCAAAATTTGAGTGTCTCATTTCTCTCCTTTTGAGAGTTCTCCATGGCTTTTATCAATGGCTCCTTCCTTTGTGACAAACTCCTTCAATGGCTTATCTCTTCTTAGAGTGGTGCCACCACCATCATTCTTACCTCCTCCACCAATCATTTTCTACCTTGAACCTTCTAAAAGTAGATCAAGGGAGAAACATTAGCAATGATGCATCATTTTGAATCTAGAGCCTCCTTCTAGAAGTTCATCTTCTTCCTTTAATCTTTTAATTTTTGAATTCCTTTCTTCTTCTTCATCTCAACTCTATTTTTCATTCTAGTACTTCCTTGTTGTTTATCATTTTCTTTGTCTTAAATGCATGTCTTGATCGTTGTGTTGTTTAAATTCTTGCACATATTATATGATGTTTATTTTCATTTTTTTGGTTCAATCTTCTAATTCTATCCATTGAATCAATTTTTTTGTTTAGGATTCGTAATATTTTCAGTCTTATCCTTTAGTGTGTAGATTCTTATGGATTGAGTTTGCCTAAGAAGCATTTTACCTCTAATCTACACCGTTGTGATGAAATCCATAGCGTTGTGGTAAAGTGCTTTAGCCTCAATTTTACAATTCCTTTGATACAAATCATGTTCTATTTTCGTTTTTCTTTTAGGACTTTATTATAAAATTCTATATTCTTAAGTTTTATCTTAGTAGAAGTCATGTTTAGTCATACTGTGTTTATATTAATATAGTTTCCTTGGCTTATAAAAATTTCAATATGGAATCAATATAAAAAGGAAAAAAACTTATGTGAAGTTATAAGACAAATATAGGTTTAAGTTAGTTTTGATCATGGTTCTTAAAGCTTAGGCGTTGAACCAAGATTTGATCTCTGTTTTGTTTAGTTGTGTGAAAAATTGGTTGTTTACAAAATTAGTTAAAAATTAGAAAATGGTTTTGGCCGTTTGGTTGATTTATAATGTTTTTCTAGAGAATTTTGAATTTTACTAAATACACCTTTTTTTTTTTTAAGTCAAGCCTTTTAATTTTAAAATTAATGAAAAAGAGGCCTAACCTAGAAATATGTGGGTTTCATAATTACGTTTTTAATTCATATTTTTCTTACATATTGTGACTTATATCTTATGATTTATGAAATATGTATGATTCATGATACTTTTATTTCTAATATTTTAAATATTATAATATATTTTTTAATATTGTTTACTATATAGCTACCTATAATACATTCAAAAGTATTATTTATCAAGATTATTTATCACAAGTTTAACTAGTTCAACGACTATGGTTGAACCAATGAAACATTAAGTGTACTCACCAATTCGATTTTAGAAAATTGGTATTGAGATTCTTGTAACAGCAGCTAGCTGAACCAATATTATGCATGCGTTGAATAACTTGCATGTAATAATTGTAGAGCATTGTTGGTCCTAGCCCATGATAGGAAAGTTCGTGCGAGCGTAAGATTGATCGATATTTGTTAAGGCATAGATTCATCATTCTTTGCTTATAAAAGCACAAGTTGGGATAATTTTCTCGCAAGCAATTTGGTGATAATTCTCCTATATATATCTTCCTATAAACTCTAAACATACTTCAAGAATCATACCACCCAAATCAGTATGTCTCACTCAATCAATTGGTTATAGGTGTGCACTTTATCTAATGTTTTTTTTTTTAACAGTAAAAATATATTCTATTATAGAAAATAAGAAGTAGTTGAAACGCAACGTTTCAACCTGACATACAGTAATATAGTAACACGCTGGCTATGCTCCCTCAAGTCTATAGACCTATCTCATATTCATCAGACACAATTTAGGATGGGAGCACCAGTCAGAGAATACACACCCTGCCTTAAAACCAAAAGAAAACAATAATCACTGTCATGATAACAGTTTTATGGACATTAACATTTCAAGGGATTCCACCTCAACCCTTTGAAAGATAACAGCATTCCTTGACAACCAAATGCACCAACATATAACAATCCAAAACACATACCTGCGCCGCTTCTTCCGCTTTCCCACCACCTAATCAGAGGATAATAGGAACAATTGATTCAGATCTCCCGGGAGTGGTGTCTCTACCCCTACCCAGTTAATAACTTTATACCACAGCGTTTGTATGATTGGGCATTGTAAAAATAAATGATTCTTGGACTCTATCCCATTATTACAGAACATACAAACAGGATTGAGCACAGGATCCTGAATCCCTCTCCTTAGCAAATTTTCAACAGTGGGTAATTTGTCCCTTAGCAATCTCCACGAGAACACCAGTACCTTAGATGACAGGTTTTCCTTTCACAACCTACGTAAATCCTGGGTTTCCACAAAGTTCATTCTCAATTCAGATATTCCTTCATTCAACACCTTATACCCTTCCGCCACCGAATATCCCCCCCAGCACCTGAATTCCATCCCCACTCATCTGACTCCCGCTCTACCAATACGACTTCACTTAACGACTCCTGTAAAGCAAGAAGCAGCTGCTCCTCCCAGACGAACAACTCCCTCCGCCAAGCCCATTTCCATGATGATAAGTGGCCTCCCTAATCACATTTATCCTTGATAGTGATAAACTTATCCTTTGTCAAAGCATACAATCTGGGGAACAATACACTGAAAGTATCCCCCATCCACCTCTGTTCCCAAAATAAAGTCCCCGCTCCAGCCCTTACAATCCTATTAACTCTAAGTTTGAACCACTCAGGCAAGTCCGCATTTGGTCCATCAATGGCCCATATGTCTTTCCACCATTGAGAGGTGTGGGTAAAAGACGTGGGCATATCCATATATCCATCTGCCTACCTGTACCTACTCCGCAGCAGCGATCCCCATATAGCCGTATCATCTGATAAAATTTTCCACCTCCACTTTGCCAGCAAGCTCACATTAAATTTCTCCAAACACTTCACATCCAGTCCTCCCTCGTCTTTTGGCATACAGACTTTTTCCCAGCTAACCCATGCAATTTTTGACTGACTCTCATTACCTCCCCATAGGAAAGTTCGTTGCAACCTCTTGAGAGACTTCAGCACTGACTTTGGAGCCTTATAGAAGGAGAAAAAATACAATATTATAAAGTTTGTATGGAATGTTATACATAATTAAGTTATTTATATGTTTTGTTATAAGACTTTGACTCTCATTTTTGGCAATGAAATTTTTCTATAATTAGATAGTGAATTTTTTTTGTTTTTGCAACTAGTGTTTATCTATGGTTTGAGCGTATTTGTAACATTTAAGGTTAATTCTATGCTGCTGTTGTAATATGTAAATACAGTTATATTACTTATTGTAATTTCTTGTAATATGAAGTGTATAGATTTTATTGAATAAAATTATCCTTAAAAAAAAACACTCTCAAATAATAATACCAACCATTTTAAAATTACGAGGCACATAAGTTTAAAAATTAATAAAATATCATTTGTAATATTTAAAAAGGAAGTCAAGCACCACTACAATTATTAAAAACATATCTACATCCATCTATATTGTAGATCCATTTATTGGAATTTAGTTTACCAGCAAATTAAATGTAATTTCTTGTTGGTAATTGAGAAACTGAGATATATCTGCATAAAATCTTAAATATGTTAAGATCCTATGAGTAATTTTCTGAAAAACAAACATAACATGCAGTGCAAGGGGTTGCACGTGAATAAGAGATAGGTAGAGAGACTCTTTCAAAATGAAAGGTAATGACTTGTGTCAATTGAAAAATGATATATTGTGAATTATTAATTAGTTGTCTTCAGTTTTATTTTTGGTTTCCGTATTTCATTTTTGTTTTATGAATGTAAATCAATCTTTTGTTTATGGTTTGGTAATATTCATAAAATCTTTGGTTAATTTTGATTTGTTATTACATCTCTTAATTTTTTTATACGTATTATTTCATTTTATCTGATTTTTATTTTTTTGTATTGTATTATATTAGTCATACACTTCTTGTGTTTTTTACTGATTTTTTTTAAAGTAATAACATTTTTTGGCTAAAAAAAATTCTGTATTTTTATAAACACTTAATTTGCGATTCTCTAAATTCTATTTTTTATCGTCTTAAAAGAGAGTAATCGATACGGTCATTAGAGATTTTCTATTCCTATTATATTTTATCATTATTTTTAATATTGGAATTGATAATATAATTTAATATTTTTTATTAACATACCTCACATGTTATTATATAAATGAAGAAACGGTACCTCACATGTTATTATATAAATGAAAAAACGGAATCCTCTATCTCAAATTAGTATTTTATTTCTTATTCTAATTAATTATTAAACATGTTATTTAATAATTTTTAAAAAATAAAACACCCATTAAAGTATCACGTGAAAAGATGTTATTGGATTTCCTAGTTTGCTTACGTATGTATTTTCACATGTCGTATAAGTTAAAGGAGTATTTGAACTTTAAAGTGCTTTTATTATTTTTTTAGCGACGTAGCCTCTCTATGCTTTCTCTCTAGGCTCTTGTAGACATTAGAATTTTTTATTTTTTTTTTAAATTTTGATAAATTGAATACCGTTAATCTAGTAAGAGGAGCATGTGCCGTGGAAGTCTAGATTAATGTGTGACATTCTGTTCATAAAAAAATGGGTACGTTTTTGTCATTGGTGCAGGTGCAGTTAATAAGAATTTCTTACAAAAAAAAAAAAAAATACATAAATCACGTGCATGAGATTATGTAGCCAGTAAACTCTGACCCCAAACCCTAAACTGCATATTATACTGCGTTTGCTGTTTTAATTTTCTTGCAAAAACTTTGATTTCACATCATACGAACTTTTCTTTTTAGGTGGTGATAGATAAAAAGAAAAATTAATTGATAGTTATAACGTGATATTCAAGAAATATAAGTTAATTAGATGCCATAGAAATTACTTGCATAAGCATTAAGCAAACGAAATGTATTCTTGAAGTATCATGTTGATATCATTAAGCGAAATTTAATAATATGTTTTTAATTGCAAGGTCAAGGTAATAATAAAAGTTAGTTGCTAAATTGAATGAATTTAATAAAGCATAATATCAGTAACCCAGTAACTATAAACAACTTATAGAATATTAATTATATATTATTTTTTGAAATGCAAATGAATAATATTATTAAAATAGGCCAATTTCAAGCAGAACATGTACCCGAAAGGACCCAACCATGCACACCAGGATACAATAGCACCTTTGGCGTGAAGACAAATTTTTAAAACTAAAATTAATCAAACGTTATTTGCATATTCAATTACATATAATTTTTAAAACAATTTAATAATTATTTTATTAAGGACAAAGCTTATATTAAGTTGATTATATTGTTGTCATCAAATATTGAACACGCACAGACATTAATATTTATTTAAATTTTATTATACATACTTAAGAAAATTTGTGATACCGAAAAGAATGTCCATGTCTCATTATTTGAATGATTTTTTAGAGAAATTTGAATGAAAATCTTTGATTATAAGGAAGTAAATATCTTTATTTTTCTTTTATATTAATTGAAAATTAGTTTCTAGACTTAAATATAAAAATTAATAACTATTTTTACCACGAAAGTAAGAGAAATAAAACAAAAATAATTAAAAAAATATACTTTCTATGGCTTAAACTCTCAAATATCCCTCCAGCCGACCCTGAAAATTGTAGTGTAAAAATTAAGATTAAGATTTTTGAATTTGACATTTGTTGTTTCAGCTTTATTTTTTTATTTTTCAAATCTTCTACTTGAGCAATTTGACTTGTTGCAGACAAACTTCCAGGTTTTGTTCATATCTGAAGTCTGCAGAGATTGATTATATTAGAAGTTAAATTGCCCATTATAAACAACAAACGCAAGTTAATTATTTTTAATATGTTCTTGATACAATACATTTGGAGTCTTCGTGCATATCGCAGTCAAAATAATAAACCTATATAGCCATCTTGGATATTAATTCTGAATATGATCATCAATAATTTTCAAGTTCATTAATTAGATTAACATTCTCTAAAATTTTGTTGATTTTCCCTAAATACTTCATGACTTTTTATTCTTATATACAATAACATCCCTTTTTCAGGTATATAAAATGTAAAAATAATTTAAATGTTAACATGCGTGTGTAATGTAAAATCGATTCAAGCTAGTATATAATGTTTTTAAAAAATAAGAAGAGCTTTCTGTAAAATAAAAAGGGAAATATTTTGTAAAATTGGAAAAAACGTACTTTAAAGAGTATAATAATGTAATTTGCTTACTAATTTATAATAAGTTAACAAACAAGCCACCATTGGAAACATGTAAACTTTATTAGTATCTTAATCAAACAAGGATATTGTAGACAAATATTTTGTTTTTGCACGTATATAGCTTCAAAGCCAAGTAACAATCAGGAACCACATAATAAGTAAGAGACAAATTTGAAAGGTACCCACATGTACTAAGACATTGCCAAGTTTTGGAAGCAATGTTTCTCTACAAGGCTATATTCAGCAAGAGAAAAATATATAAAAAAATGTTTTGGTCTTAGTAAAGTGTATGAAACACTTAAATGTCAATTTAATGTATCATTAATCAATAGAAGACAATAGATAAAAGCCTAAATATAAGGCATTGATGTTCAATATTATTGGTCGTTGAAGAGGAGCTAAATAACATGGATGACGGCGTGATCGCTGTCTCTTTGAAATGAAATATATTTCTATTAATTATATATATTTTTCAAACATTACGTCTCCACCGGAATTAACTTCGTTCGTTCTCGGGAGCATTTACAGAGAAATTAAATAATAAATAGCTTTAAAACGAGAAATTAGATACTTATGCAATGATAGGGATTATTAGGGAAGAACACATGGAGGGTAGAGTAGAAGAATAGGGTTAGGTTTTAATTACAAGTGGAAAGTTTAACCCAAAATGACAGTCCATTAGGTAGAAAATCTTAGACTAGAATGTTTGTCTTTTTTTTATTTTAAGCCTATCTTGGCAAGGATATTTAAAGACAAACGATTTTGTAATTAAACAATTGATTTGTGATCCAAAGTTAGCCTAATTTATATTAAATTGTTATATAAATATGAGTTAAAACTTAGAATTTTTGTTATGATCTATAACCACTTCTTGTACTTTACTTATTTATTATTTATCAATATATTTTATTTTTCCGATAAAATAAATAAAACAAAAGGTCCATAAAATGTAGGTTACAAGGTTGAAAAAGAAAAGAAAGGGTACGTATCTGGAAAAGTACATGATTTATATGTTGAATCATCTGTATATATACTAAATAAATTATAGAGATCACATGAATTCAAAATATGAATTTTAGGAAATTTTAACAAGGTAGGTAGTAACCAGTTCTGGTAATACAAGAAACTTCTCGAATTATATATATATACACAGTTGGACATTATCAATGTCTAAAAACTGTATTATTAAACATTAATCACATTCTTTCCACGAGTTCATCAGATGGCAGAATTTACAAAACTTCAAGCATCTTGACTTTCTGTCTCTGTTTAATTGGTATATAGGAGAACATATATTTATAAAGATTTTATGACTGATTAATGTTCTAAATGTGATTATATTCAAATGCGCTATCTAAAGTAGTTACAACTTACAAAGTCATTTATTATCCACACATTTATCCGCGTCATACAAAATGCAACTTTAGGTTATAATTAATGTTGGCTTAAAGAATAGAAACAATTAATTGCGGTTCGGCAGTGTTTGTTTAACTTAGATTGAAAAAGAAATGTTGGCTATAATGTAACACATTCTTAATGATGACTTAAGGGGAAAAATGATTATCACTTAAAACAACCTATCTTAACTATTGTCTCTTAATAATCCCATTTTCTTAGTTAAAATTCACGGCATTGAGACAGCTTAAAACTTTAATTTTGGCTTATAAGTAGAACAAAAAAGTTAACTGCAACTATATTTACATTATATATGATTCTTAACTATTAAATTATAGTTGCAGTCAAAAAACTATTAAATTATAGTACAAGTTTAATAAATCATATGTAGCATCATAATATGATTACTGTTGACGAAAATTAATTCACATGCGGTGTCACTTTCATGAGTTGATTTATAAAGCTTCCCTAGCCCCCTTGCCGTTTTAGTTGCCGGGTTTGATGGCTTTCTAAGTACGAATTATATGCGTAATTTCTTGCCAATTTATGTGTTAATTTTGCTTTAACCTTTTAATATATAGAAGACTTAAAAATAAAGTTAAATATGGATAATTATATATATATATATATATATATATATTAATACATTTATATATACCAACATTATCCTAGTCGAAGTAAAATTTGATTTAGATATCTTAGATAATTAAGGTTTCAATTTTGAATTTTTTGTGAATTAAAAAAAGTTGTTGAGAAAAACAACTCAGCGAAAGATGCTTAGTCACCTCTTTCAACAAAAATGAGTTATCACCAAAATTAATTAATTCTTCACGCTTATAACTTGGTAAAAAAACATATTCACATAAGCATATATATTAATTATATTATCCTTTATTCATAATTTATTTTGAAAAATATAAAAAAATTGTAATTTTTTCTTGTTTAATATAAATATATTTATCTATCGCTATTAACTATTACATGTAAATGAACTTTCTCTTTATATACAAACTTTTAAGAGTACAGTGGTTTTGTTTTCAAATTTGTAGGTCATTATTCAACAACTTGAAAATGTGAGCTTTTCACATTCATTACACTTAAAAAATATATATTCATTTGAACATATATTAGTAGGGAAAAAAAAATTGTACTTTTGACTTTACTTTTCATGTTACTTTTTCTTTTTCGCAAACATATAGAATTATGTTGATGTGCATGTTACATGTTTCGTGATAAAGAAATTTTTGCAATTCTTTCTATTTTTGGCTTGATTCATACAAAAAAATAAGTAACTCTTGAAAAAAAAAAGAGTCACCAATTGTAATTTCTAATAAATTTTAATGAATAGTAATTGACCTCTCCTAAAAATAAGAAAATCAATAATATGCCGTTTACTTAAAAGAGTGTTAAAAGAAAATCATATATTAATATTTCTTATTTCAAAATAAACATAATATAATTTTTAAAATATTGTAATGATTAATTATTATAATCTATAACAAAATTAAAAATTATGGTTAAATGTTATATCCATTAAATTTAATATATTTATTAAATTTTGATTAAATAGAACCGTATTAATTAGAGAATTTGACTATAAATTAAAATTAAATTTCACATTTTGACTTGAATAAAGTATATTTATACTTTGAAAAAAAAATATTTAGGGAGGTACGTTTGGTGATAAATATTTTTATAATATACATATATATACATGGCAATGTGTTTCTTAAAAATAAAAAACATTTTTAATTTTAATATATTTTTTTAGAAACTTTAATCATTTATTATATTAAACAATTTAATAAGAGTAATATATATAGTATTTTTTCATAGTAAAACTTTTTTTAAAAAACTTTGGAAAAGCTAGCTTGTTTTTTCTTCCATGATGATTAATTAATTTGGTTTGCTCTATTCTTCTTCTCTTTTTTTTTTTAACATTTTGGATCATAAATATGTATTATGTTTTTCAAATTCCACTATTAATGAATTAAAATTATAATACGATTTTTTCATAAAAAAATATAATAGGATTTCACATGGTGATATAATGGAATAGAAAACAAGTCTATTGGTTGTACATCATCACATTTTTAATATTTTATATCCCATTATCTTTTTATTTTAGAATGTGATTTTGCGTCCTTGGGCATGGAAAAATCTTATAGGCGATATTGTTGCATGAAATGTTGTTTAATGAATAAATTATTTGTTGAGCCCCTTAGTGGCATAGTCATGAATGACAAGATAATTGACCTAGACCATATCCTCATACCGTGGTTCCTTCCCACTTAACCAATAAAAAAGGTGAACCACACAACTCAAAATATTTAAGCAACCAATTAACACTATGCGATGACAAAGTTTTATATCATTGTCAACTAAACTAACTAGAATTATAGAAAGCAAGCGCCACATAGACTTAACAACAACAACCAAGGTGTCGTTGGTGCATGCTTCAGGTAGAGTATTGGCAGGTCAAGCAAGTAACATCAACTACTATTATTATTATTATTATTATTATTATTATTATTATTATTATTATTATTATTATTATTATTATTATTGAAAACACATATGACATCACTCCCGTATATTCATATTCTATTTTTATATGTATAAATATTTTATAGTTTTAATTTAATAATGTTTTTAATAACATGTTGTATATAAATCTTTAGGGAGAGAGAATTTGTGGGTTTGAGTCGCTTGTATGACAAAGTAATTTATTTTTTAATTTTCATACACATATAAAGGTACAATATGTATTTTGAAAATTGGACATCAAAATGAGTTATTCCCTTTATTAATATTATAAATTTTTTAATTTTTAAATATATAAGGGTAGAATATGTATTTTGAAAAGTGGATATCAAAAGGGGTATTTCCTTTATTAATAGTATAAATAATATATATATATATAATATTTATAGATAATAAAACAATTATATATGTTGGATATAAATGTTTTAAAACGATTTTTTCTTTAAGGTTATAAGGTTGATTTAGTAACAAAGTTTATATTAAGAAAGAAAATTGTTGTGGGTTCGAGTCCACAATATTTATTTAACAATAATATTTTTAAGCATACATACATATATATATATATATATATATATATATATGTTTGAATTTGGATATATTCTGTCATCATGTATTAATTTAAATGGTTATCACCTTAAAAAATAATTTAATTCAATATATATATATATATATATTTGAATTAATTAATTAAATATTTATTTTTAATCCAAATTATTGACATATATATATATTTGAATTAATACGTAATAAATATTTATAAATATATTTAAATTAATTAGACAATGTTTATTTACTTAAATTGTTAAAAAGATTTTACATTATAATAATTGAATTTTTTTTATTTTAATAGTAGGGAGATATTTATTTTAAAATAGAAACAATGGAAAAAATAAATTAATGTTTTTTTAATTTTTTAATTGAAAATTTTATTTAAAGTTACTTGAAGAAATAAGATAACATTTTCTTTATTTTAGTGGTTAGAATTTTTACTTAAAAAATATTAAAAGATAATTTAATATATTATTTTATATATATATGATTAATATTTACTAAAAAATAATTTAATTTAAAGATCATCTTCTTATGAATATTATCAAGAATGATTGTTTAAAGTTTAAGGATTACAAATTTTTTTACAATATTGATAATAAAAAATGTAAAAAAGGTAGAATGAGTCCGTGAGTGCTACAATTGAAATCTAAAGGATCATAATTAAATTTCTTTATAAGTTGCGTCATATCACATGTCGTGAGGATTGAATTCAGATGTTTTGGTGTCTTGTATTTATTCTACTCTTTTATTATCAATTTTTAATTGAAGGAAAGGAAAACCGTAGCCAGTAATTTTTGGATCCATATGGTGTGGCCTACCAGAACGTGCTACTAATAAATTCAACTCGAGGACCGTTACAGGTAGAATATCTTTGTTTTGCAGTAAATTGAAACATGAATAATTAGTTGAAATTGTTTCATTTTGGTAAGTACTTTTTTTAAGATAGTTATTAACTTTTTTCTGAAAAGTTATTTCAATTTCTTTTTAATTTTTTTTTATTTTCAGTCAGCTGATTTTCTTTTATATATTTATTTTTTATTAATGAACGACTTTACCTTTTATTATTTATTTTTTCTTTACTGTTTTTCTTCCTCAAACATCAGAACTTTATGATAAAATTTTTACGATTTAAATATTTAATTACCTAATATTAAGATTATTAAAATATGTAATCATAAAAAAATATAATTTAAAATATAATTATAATAATTTAAAATTTAAATATTTAATTATAAAAAATTATAATTTAAATACTAACTATAGTAATTTATAATTTAAATATATCATTATAAAAAATTATAATTTAAATATATAATTATAGTAATTTAAATTTTTATTTAATTATATAAAATTACATTTTAAATATATAATTATAGTACTTTATAATTTAAATATTTAATTATATAAATTTACATTTGAATATCTAATTATAGTAATTTATAATTAAATAATGTAACTATACAAATTTGTAATTTAAATATGTAATTATAATAATTTATAATTTAAATAAACAATTTATATTAAGAAATTTTATATTATTAAAATATATTATGATTATTTTTAAATATCTTATTATTGATAAGATAATTAATCATATTCTTATTTGTTATTTTAAAATGTCTAGCTAGTTAATAAGTAGTTTTACCAAATATTTATAACTAATTTTTAACCTTTCATCTAGTTTTTTTAATTAGTTTTGCTAAGTTTAGATTGAAATTCATTGGCATCGGAGCTTAAAGCTTGCAAACATAGTTATTAAGGTTGGTCTTGCAAAGAAAAAGTAGGAGTGAGAGGTTATGAATTTAAATATATCTACTAACAAAAATTGACATATTAGTAATTAACATTTGTTTATAAAAAAACATAGTTATTAAAATTGTCAAGTTCGACCGCTCTAAATGGTTGGACTGGAAACCCATCACCACCAACCGATTTGACTGGTTAAATCTGACTGACCCAATTTAACTTTTTTTAGTAAATTACAAATTTTAATAAAAATAGCATACCTAATAATAAAATCATGAGCTTGAAAATTATTTAATAGATTAACTTACCACTAATCATAATAATTAATTACTAGTTTATAGGTAAAAAATAACAAATATATATAAAATATTGGTCTAGTGATAATGTCTACATGTAGAAAGAAGGTGAGAGAGAGTAGTTTTGAGTTCCTCTCCCTCTACTAACAAAATCCAACATATTAACAACTAACATTTACTTATAAAAAAGTTTAGTTTAATTTGATAAAATTTTGTTACTTAAACATTATTTAATATAAGTTTTCATGCCTAATTATTAGAATTAATATGTTAAGTCTTGATTTAAAAAATATTTATTTAATTATTAATTTATGCAATTAAACTTGAAAAAATCATGAACTTAAAGTTAGAGTATGATTTAATCAAATATTTAATAATTATATTTTTTAATATATATCTGGTGAACTGATTCCACTAATGATTCATGTGATTTATTAGTGGCCCATTAACTCACTTCTTCCTTAACTAGTTCAGTAACAGATTCTATTTTAATAACACTGCATGTAAGTAAACGTATATCTAGAGAGAAAAGAAAAATATATAATGAAAACATATACAATAATATCCTTGACTTCTAAAATATACGTGACAATATGTAATTGACTGATAATATACAATATATATTCTAATTAGACAATTTCTATAATGGTTTTTGTAATTTGAAGAGTATTGGTGCTTCTAATTAAAGTTTTATTATAAAAATGAACAATTTACAATTAAATAAAAACTAGTCCAATCACATGTGAACTTGTCACGATTTGATACTGTGTGGCTCGTGTGCATAACCAGCAAGTGTGACAAAAGTTCTTCCATAAATAGAGCTTGTATTTCCCGCTCTGTTAGCAGCACAAAATCTCCTCTTCAAATCATTTCATTCTTCACCTTCTTATTACTTTGTTTCTGTGTCTCTATGAAAATGAAGAATATGACTATGAAACTAAACACTATTGCGTTGATCATTGCCATTGCACTTTATGTCTTGTCTACAAGCTGCACAGCCACACGAGTCAGCCACTGGAGGAAACTCAAAGCTGCATCTTCTTCTACTTTTAATGTATTGGATTATGGTGCTAAAGGTGATGGAAATGCAGATGATACAAAGGTGATTTCATATTAATTCATTCCTTATTTTGCTTCATGGATTCAATTTCACTTTTGCTTTCTGCCATTTCATTTTTCATACATGATCACAAAAGTCAATGCCTGTTTCCTCAAACCTATTAACTACAGAGCAAAATAGCCTCCATTAAACTTTGGCTTTTTCTTACTATTCTCATTTCCTAAATCTGTTGGGTTATCCCATTTCCATTTCTCTAATTTAATCTCTCCCTATTTCAATTTTACTAGTTTTGTCCATATGTTAATTCACAATCTAACATTTGCAATAGAAAATACCACGTCAATATAAGTTTGTTGATGTAACAGTGCAAGTGCAAAATAGTATTATGTTAATGTATTTGTTAAATATTCAATGTCAAATTAATAAATAAATCAAGATTACATAATTAAAACAATAACAAATCAAATTACGACAAGATGATTAAATTTATGAAATGATGATAGTACGAAGCTAAAAGTACAATTAAACTATTTTTTTTTTTGAAAAGAAAAGATAAACATAGTATGTGTAATGTTAATTTGTTGCACTTATGGTAGCTTCTTGTTAATTATATTTATTTTATAAGTAATAATTTGATACCATGTTAAAAAACAGGCCTTTCAAGATGCATGGGCAGCAACATGTAAGGTGGAGGGCTCAACAATGGTTGTTCCATCCGGTTCTGTATTTTTGGTGAAACAAATCTCTTTCTCAGGTCCTAATTGTGAGTCAAACATTGTTTTTCAGGTGAACCAATTACACTATCTATTCTCATATTTCTCTCTCCTGAAAGTCACCCTAAAAGCACTACAAGCACTAGAATCTAGAACATAGGCCAATGGCCCTTTAGGACTTTTTGAGAAAATATATTGTAATTATTTCATATTTTTACCAATAATTATATGTTATATAAAAAGAGAAAATGGTGAAGACATTTTTATAATTACAAAAAACAAAAAAAAATTCTCAAACTCAACAATACTTTGAATGTTGAAAGGATGATGCTTATCATATATTATGTTCATAAAAATACATGCAGTTGGATGGCAAAATCATTGCACCTACAAACTCTGCAGCTTGGGGCTCTGGTTCCTTGCAATGGCTTGAATTCACAAAGCTTAATAAGATTACAATCAAAGGTAAAGGTGTCATTGATGGTCAAGGCTCTGTCTGGTGGAATGACTCACCCACTTACAATCCTACAGAAGTGAATTTGGAAAGCAGTGGAAGACTTCCAAGCACAAAACCAACAGTAAGAGAAATCTTGGCATCATTAAATTGACCCTTAACATTTTTTTTATCAACTCTTTTTCTTTGTCAAGAACTTATCCGTGACACCTGAAACTAAAATTCTCATGTGTTCTGTTATTACTTCTTTAGGCACTCAGGTTCTATGGAAGTGATGGTGTAACAGTGACAGGCATAACCATTCAGAACAGTCAGCAAACCCATCTCAAATTTGACTCATGCAAAAATGTTCAAGTCTTTGATATAAGCCTTTCATCACCTGGTGATAGCCCCAACACCGATGGAATTCACTTACAAAACTCCCAAGAAGTGGTCATCTATAGCAGCACACTTGCTTGTGGTAAGCATAATTACAAAGAAAGAATTAAAAATAATATCTCAGAAAGTATCATTTCATCATCATGATCAATATGGTATCAAACACAAACACTATCTCAGCTCGTGAATGAAGATATTAAGCATTGAGAATTTTAATTCTCTGTATAGGTCCACTTTCTCAACTTGTATATTACTGACAGTCTAATATAACTTCTAACAACCATGCCATGCTACTAGCAACATAAAATAAACACAAGTTAATGATTATCATTCAAATGCTATCTCGTCACGTGAGTGACAAAAATTAAGCGCAGAGTTGTAATCCCTTGTATAGGTCCACCTTCTCAACTTGTATATTAGTCGTAATCCAATTCCAAGATAATTTCCAAATTCGATGCTATCAGGCCTACAAAATACTAATATACGATGTGATACACAAAAAAGTGCGTGAAGTCCATGTCATCCAATGATTTTCATGTGATTTTTTTTACATAAAAAATATGTGAGAAGAAATCAAATAACTTTTTTTTCATTTTCTATCTCCTCTACCATCCCTGGATTAAAAATTGATATGTCATGGTGACATTTTTTAGTTCAGCAACAGAAAAGGAAATAACAAAAGGTGTTATGGTAGCTTTCCTCAAATAAATAATAAAACTATAGATAAATTATTTCAACATAATTAATTGAAATATAATTTAGTTTAATTTTAATAGATTAAAAATCATCTCATATGTGATTATATCATATACATAATATTTATTATTAGATGACAATTTGAAATGAAAATTATAATGTTCTAGTTAAATTATCTGGGCATGAAATGTTTTAATTTTGAAAGAAGGAAATTAAGCTGAGAAGTTTGAACTCTGAAATGGGGTTAATAATTTGTTCATGTGAGTAAAATTTGGTGTACTAAATTGTGCAGGAGATGACTGCATCTCTATACAAACTGGTTGTTCAGACATATATGTACACAATGTGAATTGTGGGCCTGGCCATGGAATTAGTATTGGAAGTCTTGGAAGAGAGAACACCAAAGCATGTGTTAGAAACGTCACCGTCCGAGATGTTACAATCCAAAATACCCTTACTGGTGTCAGAATAAAAACATGGCAGGTATATATATTACTCACTTTTTCCCACTTAAGTATAAATTATACTATGCATTAATAACTACATTAGGAGTCATTGAGTCAACATATTGACTTAATTTGCCAAGTCCATATTTTCTAAAGAGAAATCTAAAACAACACTTGTTTTGTCACATTATACCACTTTCATGTACCTATTAGCAATGAAGTGTCCATCAATATTGACCAATCTTTTTGCATGGGTTAATTGAAAGCTATTGTATTTTTATTTCACAGGGAGGCTCTGGCTCGGTTCAAAACGTTTTGTTCTCAAATATTCAAGTATCTGGTGTTGAAACTCCAATTGCCATTGACCAATACTATTGTGATGGTGGAAGGTGCAGGAATGAATCATCAGCTGTGGCAGTGTCAAGCATACATTATGTGAACATAAAGGGAACATACACTAAGGAGCCTGTTTATTTTGCATGCAGTGACAGCTTACCTTGTACTGGCATAACCCTTGACACCGTTCAACTGGAATCAACTAAAACATCAAATGTTCCCTTTTGTTGGGAAGCATATGGGGAGTTGAAGACCAAGACAGTTCCTCCTGTTGATTGTCTTCAGAGAGGAAACCCATCAAGCAAAGGAATCAATTCTAAAATTGATTCTTGCTGAATCTATCAGTACAGAGTCAAGGGTATACATAGATTAGTATTATACATCATGGAAAGTTTGTTAGTTGTTTCTTGTTATAGTTATCTTGATATGTTAAAATTAGTTCACAGTGATGTAATATATGTGTTGGCCATATATCGTTATATATATTTTCAATTATGTTCCTTATAGCCTTTTACTATTTGGTGATTTAATATGGCTCCACTTTGAGGTGAGCCTACTATATGAGTCAACATGAGCTAAGAAGAAGACAAACAATTTTTATTTGATTTTCTTTAGTTTTTCTTAAACGCCAAAGAAATTTATTCAGCATAATAATAGATACATGTATCCCCAACAAACAGGGGAAATTGATTTTTATTCTGTCCAAATTGAATTAATTTGAGGTCCTCACCAAATTGTTGGGTCTCTTGGTGGAAATAAGCTTCTTGAGTAATTGACGGTAAAACTGAAATTCCACAAAAAATTAATGATTACTTCTAAAAGACTTTATAAGTTAATATTTAGCTAGAAAATATTATACAATAATATTGGTTGTACATGTGGAGTCTAAAATAAGTTGGATTATTTGACGTGAGATTTCTTTATAAGATACCAGTGGCAGTTTTTATATTATTAAATAAAAAAAAAAGAAAACATCAAAACTGAAAAGAGAAAAAAAAAGAAAAAGAAAAGAAGTTATATAAAATAAGGGAAGTTATATAAAATTTAGTAGTTATTTAAAATAAAAAAATTAAATAAATATGAACATCTAGTTATAGAATAACAGTTATAGATATAAATTATAAATAATAATATTTATATTGATGTGGTTTATTATACGGATTGGACCTTAAGTGTGGGCAGGAACAATTTTAATTATTTAATTTTTTTGTTACTTATGATCTTATAAAATTTAAACACTTTTCAAAACAGTTCTTCATATAATGTGTGACATTCATTCGTCTTATGTCGTTTTAAAGTGGCTACTTAACATATTTAGATCAATATCATATGAGTACTGATTTTTTTTATTTATTATTTTTTATCAATACTGAATTATAATAGAAAGTATTTAAACAAATTGAACTTACAAGAACTAGAATAAATGAAAATTTGCTAATAGTTAAAATACAAATAAAACATGTATTTTCAAACCTTTATTTATTTTTCATTATTCTGGGTTTGAGGAGACTTTGCAGAGACCGGTTAAAACTTAAAAGTTAAAAGCATTGGGATTGTTCAGTGAATTGCATGGCAGGAAGTGACGGCGGATATTAGTTAGGAATTTTCTTTTTGCACTCCTCTCTGGATGGGCATTTTCACTCCGAATTGTCTATTCCAAAGATTGTGAAATGGGATATCAGAAGAGATTTCTCGACAGTAAATGGGGACAATTTTAACTTATTGGTCGGCAATTGTTTCTGCATCAAAACATTTCTTTTCAAAATTTAGTTGTTATTGTGTTAATTTTGTTAATAAAAAAATTTAGATTCACAACTTTTGTGTTTTTTTATATATTTTATATGTAGAATTTATTATTATATTAACTTTATAATCTTTGCATAATTTAAAATTGTTTAAATTTTTACCTTTTGGTTTATCAATAGGAATGTAAAAAATTCCAAAAAAATCTAGAAGAAAAAATAGGATGAAAAAGTAATTGCCTTATGGGTAATGTCTTAGGTAGAACTAGAACCACAATGTTAATATGATATGATCTAATGTGTTTTTATTAATAGGTGAGCTACTGTATAATGTTGAGGCAATGGTGGAGTATCTACAAATTAAGAAATAATGTTAGGTTTTTTCTCAAATATTGCTTTTATATAAATAACACCATTGATGTATTCTTGTTGATGTCATTCCCAAGATCACCTTTTAGATTGGTTTCCTTGGAGAAATGAATGGTGGAAAAGGAAGAAATGTAGGTGTAGGGGCCACTCATGGTGAGATAAGTCATGGAAGAAGCTTGCCACAAGGGAAAGAGCCATTGACAAAAGCCATAGAAGCTCTCAAATGAAGAGAAGGAAGACACTCAAATGAACTCACAAAGAAATTTGTATTCAATATCAAGTGTAAAATGAACATAGGAGATGGAGGTATCTATTTATAAGAAAAAGATGGGCAGAATGGATAGTGGTAAGCAACCTTCGGGATTCTTTAGGACTATGTTTCTTCCTGATGAGGTAATTTCATATGTATTACATATGTATATTGTAATATTCTATGCTTATCTGATCTATATCTTGACATTATAGTTTTTTTTTTGTTTATGTTGTAGGATTATCTATGTATTCCAAATACATTCTATTTAACATGTAAGGACTTTATGGTTATTGGAGAGTGTTATGTGAGAAGGATCCAAAAGGGAATGCATTTTGCATCCAACACCAAAGAAAAGGTTTTGAAGGTTTGTTGTGTGGGATCATTACCATCACAACTTTCTATGAATTCAACAAATCTTATTATGTTGATTTTATCTTGTTTCTGAGCAACAACTTTCTGATAAGGGTGTTTACTTTGGAGAACTAAGAGATCTTTGATCCAGAAAGATAATTTGAAATTGTTTTTCAAATGTTTATGTATTCAAATTTCAATAAAAGACTGTCATACATGTTATCTGTTTGTATAAGGTGGAAGTCCCTTTTTGTGGACCAAACGTAACGGCAAGTTTGTTACCAGAAAAAAATTATGGGAGTGTTGAAGTTGCCAATGAAGTACAAATAGTTAAAATAAAAGAAAAAGAACCTGAAAGGTATTTCAATATTGTGTTTATGATATTTACATATTTATGACCACTATGTGGATTAATATTTATTTATTATATTTTTGTTCTTATAGGACAAACATAGTTGAACTTGTGATGACATCTTCATTGAGTTCAGTATTTAGACAAGGGTTCTAATCAGATTCCTTCATCTAAACCAGGTCTTCATTTGTTTTATTTTTTATGACCAATTGTTTATTTCATTATGTTAATTAACATTCCTCTGTATTCACTATGCAGTTTCGAATAAGATTGTATAACCCTTCTTCAGCAGCGTGATAGATGAATTAAACACTGGGATGCATTATTTAGTTGATCCTGGTAAAATGGTTCACACAATGTTCCTTTATAAAACAGAAAAGGATGTTATTTTCACAATTGGTGTTAATGACATTATTCAGTATTATACTTTCACTGCTACTCATGTTATAAAGCTTCATTACAAGTCAGACAGTGTTTGGAAGATCAGATTTTGGATCGCTGATAACGTTGAAATTGATTATCCAACTGTGTTATCATAATAGGAATATGTTTTGTGTGTGCCAATTTTATATTTTGACCTCCCAGAACTTTTGTTTGTAAAATAGTTTTAAACTTGGTAGAATGGATTACATGTAGGCAGTGTTAGCAAGTTTTTTAAGTACAATGTTTTGGCCTTCGCGCAACGTATAAGTATATTTGTTTCTTGCAATATTATCTTATTATTTTGTCTGTTTTGATTTTATCTTAATGCTAACTTAAATTGAATTTAAACATGATTAAATAAAGTAATGTTAACTAACCTATAAAACTAGAATGAACTAATAAATTTTTAAATAAAATAAGCTAGGTATACACACATTTAAAAGGAAATAAGCTAAGGTCATGCAAATGCTAAGGAGTTAGTGTGTAATTCAAATGAATAAATGGAAATCCTAAAGACTAAGCCTATGTATACATGCGTTTAAATAAAGTAATGTTATGTACATGCATTCATAAAAACAAGAACTAAGCTGTAAAAATAGAATGAGAAAAACCTGAAAAAATTTGAATGGAGATAAGCTAAGGTTATGTACAACATATTTCTGAATAGAATAACTAAACTGTTGCCATTCAATAAAAAGGACTAACGTTATGCACACTCTCAGCTATTAATGAATGCAAATCCTAAAGACTTAAGTTATGCTCACACAAAAATAAAGTAAAACAACATCACTACACAATTTGAAAGACAAATGATTTAAAGTAAAGTAACATCAGTGCATAATTTGAAAGAGAAAGGTAATACATTGTATCTGTTAAATGAAATGAATAACGACCTTAATTATAAGGTTATGCGTGTACACGAACACAATTAAGTAGAACTAGTGTATAATTTGAATGCAACGTAACATTGTAATTTAAATAAACTAAGAAACCAAACTATCAAAATACATCACTAATATTGACAACTATCAAAATACATTAATTTTGACATTTATATTATTTTGAGACATAAACAAACATCACTAATATTAATATGAAACAAATAAAACAACATTAATTTGCCAGGAACATCATGACTAATCTGACGGGAACATCTACAACTTGCACAACCAACAAGTCATAAACAACATTATTAATATATTAAGAATGACATTCAATGGAAATCTAAATAAGTTGAATAAATGTAGAATAAGTAAAATGGAATATTGTACCTTAATATTACTGATGTTATTTAAGGAGGTGGTGCCTTTGAACCTGAATGAAAAAAATATAGTAATCAACACATGATTTATAGTATATTATACTTGCCTTTTGAAATAACTATATTCACTGATTTCACATTGCCCTTTGATGACCTGATGAAGCAAACTAGATCATTGGTTCGACCCTTCATAGTTATGCATAATTGAAAGAATTGATGAAATGATAAATATTTATCTTACAGTATTATTAGGAACTGAATTTGGCTTGTATGAAAGTTGGATTTAAGGGATTTGAAGGTATAAAGGGACAACACCATACAAAATATAGTAAGGTGAAGAATGATGATACTTAGAGGGGTAAACAGTAGGAATTGACATATGAGGCACACAATTAGGAATATTTATTTGTGGTATTGGGGTAGGAGGACTGGAAAAATCATTCCATGAAAAGGTCCACCAACTGCAAAAGGCTGAGAGAATATTGTAGAAGGAAAATTTTGAGGAACAACAACAGGTATAGTATTTCTAATATTTGATGCAACATCTTTTTCATTGTTAACAGACTTTTGGATATATGATGTTGGGTTCTTATGTGACATTTCAATAAACCCATTATTTTTCCTCTGCTGCATAAAACATGTCACAAAAGGTTAACAGAATAATGTACATACAAACACATATATGCACAACATTTTCACCTGAGTTACTTGAAAACATAATTGGAAGGACTTACAACATTCAATTTAGATGAGGTTTTCTTCTTATAAGTTACTTTTGAAGGACTAGTTATTGTCTTACCCAATTTATTATCCTCATCACATTTTTCATGTATCGAAATATGCTCTTCATTCTAAAATAAATGCAAACAAATTATTAATCACTACATATATTACAAAAGTAGTAATTTTTAAAAAGTCAGTGTCTTACCTTGTCTAGTAATTTGGTACCATCATCAGCCATCAAATCCATTGAATCATTAATACCTTTACATTCTTCTTGGATACCATTAAACAAATGACACGTAGTAACATAATGACCAACTTTCTTACAATTAGAACATTTCATTATCTTCTTTTTAGTTTTCCTAAATTTGGTACCTGAAGTCTTTACCATTGGGTCAGAAGTATCGTAAAAAATACCATTGTCTTTAATGTTAAAATTGTCCTCTTCAAGTAACTTATTGGTGATCTTCAATACTTCATTCCTAATATCATTGAAAGTATCTCATTTATTAGATGCAATGTCACAAAGCCTATTACAACATGTTGATAACACTTTGAAATGAGATGAAATAGTAATTTCATCGTCTTTACCATCTGATTGATAACGTGCGTAGAAATCTATTTTAACATCCTTTAACCATCGCTTGCAAATGAGATTGTTAGGAAGTGATTCCATATGATCATGGCACATGACACATAAATATGTGCACAAGGAATTCCACTAGACTCAAACAACATACAATCACACTTAAATTGTGATGTCATCTTTTCAAAAACAACTACATGATGAACTTCACGATGCAAATATCTATTTACCAAGAATGTAATGTTATCATTGTCCTAAGACCTATCGGTGATAGTGTGTCCAACAAGCTTTTCAATTTGACTTTGCACATACTTAAACATTTCATGTGTATACAACTTACATGTTTGGCGCTTAATGTTTCTAAGTCAGAAATCAACTCGTTATACCTAAAATCTGTTAACGAGAGTTAAAAACTTTGCAACAACTTCATCAATGTATTATTTTTCCTAATGTATATCTTAATGGAAAAATTAAGACCTTCAGAGATGCAAGTGATCCGCAGACCACCAAAGAATTTATCACGCAAATAAGCTGTAGCCCACAAAAATCTCTTATTATATGTTTGACAAACGAAATTATTATCTTCCAGTTTGTGTTTAGCAATAGTGTTATCCCAAATAAATCAAATTTTTCTATTGTAAATGTGTGGAACATTGCAGTGGTGAAATCTTTCAAGAACTCCTCATTTTTTAAATTCTGCCAACAATTCCTTTATAAGTGCCAAACACAAAGCCTATGAGTTGTTCCTCTCGAAAAACTTGTATTATTGTCTCCCTCATGGGAACATCACCATCTGTAACTACACTTTTTGGATGTTTATCACACATTGAATCCAAAAATGTTTGTAATAACCACTTGTATGTTTCAATCATTTCATATGATACAACAGCAACACCAAAGAATACTATTTGGCCATGATGGTTTTTACCTGAAAATATAACCAGAGGCTTATTATATTTGTTCTTCTTGTAAGTGCTGTCAAAAGCTATTACATCTCCAAAGCATTGGTAATCCATTCTACTTGTACCATCAGCCTAAAATAAGTTCTTCAGATGACCAACCCTTGTTACAATGTATCTAGAAAAAAACATGGCATCGTTATCAGCTTTTCCTTGGAGATAACTTATAGCAGCACTAACATCACCATATTTTATTAGTGCACGCTTATATCCTCAATGTGATTGAATAGATCCTTTTTATTGAACCGAAGATATTGACATCCCCCATTTTGAGTCGTCATGTAACCTATTATATGGAAAGTTCTAATACCTTCTGCATGCATCAAATCCACCTGAGCTTTGTCTGCATCACTTAGTCCACGAAAAGAACAAATTAAAGGAAGTAAATTTGATGGGCACATGGCATGGTTATGGCCCTCTACAAATGACACAACTCTAAACTTTGAAGTGGCTTTATCTTTTCTTATACGTAACTTTGCTTTGCAATTACAATGGGTAAGAGGAAAATGATCTCTCTTCTTATCGTCCTTCTTTACGTGTTTGGATCCCTCAAATCATATCTATTGCATACAAACTGACGACCAATCACCTTACCAAATTCACGGGGACTGTCGTAACGTTTCTCATGCTTTCTAATTCCAAACCCATGACATTTAAAATATGCATAATAAAACTTATACGCAACGTATTCAAATGAAAATTGCAGTCCTAATATGTCTTCAGGAGTCAAATCAAGCAAACTTTTGAACTCATCACATAAGTTCGTGTCATTGCAGAGTTATCATATTCTTCGTTATTACTTTTATCCGAATTCCTTGAGTTGCTATCACTCAAAACATGGACATCTTCCTCTTCGTATTCCAAATTAAAATTTGGAATATTATCAAATTCGTCCATCTACGTATATCATTAAACACTGTTGTTGGAACTATGATTTTATAAAACCCTAAACATCATAACTAATGGTGCCAACTACAAAGAGGGTCTACATGTATAACCCCATATGGTGCTAACTACAAAGAAAAATTGTACTATATAGAAATTGATTTTCAAAAAGAGAAGGAAAACATGATACTTACCAATATAAAGGTAGAGGTAGGAGAATTAGATGAAAATGAAAACATGGTGCCAACGACGAGGTGAAGAGCTTCAAAATAGCATACACTTGCTAATGAACAAGGTAGACCACAGAGGAGGGTTTAGGGTCGGACGAACAGTTTGGAAGAGGGAACAACAAATCAAACAAGAATACACATAAATTAAAATAGTTAAAAGACAAAAATGCTCATATTATATATGTTAAAAACAAAGATAATAAATTAATGATCTGGCCAGTGGAAAGCAAAGGTAACTCTTTTATTGACCAATAATTGAAACAACTCCAGAGTTGTCTAAGCAAAAGCAACTCAGGAGTATAAGCCATAATGTTGAGCCACAATGTAACAAGTCATTACATATTAATTGGGAAGGAAGGTCTTCAAATTAGGTTAGAGCCTAACTTGAATTTGAGGTTCATCTTCTTACATGTAGACAATGGACGAAGGCATAAAAAATTGAAGTTATCTGATAGTACTCTAATAATACATATAACTTTTTCTCATTATGTCATGGATCTTTAATATTAAAATCCAACTAATTTCTAACCTTTTCTCTAAAGACCCTTTATATATACCACAAAAGAAAAAAAAACATAAAAATTAATGAGAGAAAATTAATAACATGAATAGATGATAAATAAGGTTTTATGATACCACTCATGGAATTTACAATAATTTGAGCAATTACAATTTGGATCATTTTCTATTCTATTTCGAATTCGAACCCATTAGAAGAAAAAAAACTTTTTTTGTGTGTAATAAGGAAGTATCGTTCTTTCCTCTCAGGTTGACTCATTCTTAGCATAAGCGGTATCTCAATTACAATTTTACATCTAAGTCGAATATTAAACCTTATACCTTGTTTAAACCCAAGTGTTAGAACCATTTACACCAACATCCATTAATAAAGGAATAAAACTTTAAGCAAGAAAAAGAGATAAATAAATATAAATAGAGTTTAATAAGTATGTATTGACATTCAATTAGAACTCTTTATTTATGGTAAGTTTATTAATTTTACCTTTTAATACTTTAAAATTCATATAAATGAAGAGTTATGATAACACAATATTTAGTTTATTACTCTATCTATAGTCTTATCAATAAGAAAAAAAAGTGAAATTATTTTCTTAGTTATAATTAAATATAAGAAACAAACATCCATATAACTATATTAGTTATTAATTATTTTATATCCTTAATTTAACTATTACAAAACCTATTTATAAGACAATCACCAAATTCTCATTTAAGTAGACATATGCATCAACCTTTTTTTATTATTTAAAGAAAAGGATTTACTTGCATGAGGATACTAAAAGACTCTTGTTACACTTTTGCTTTAAATTAAATTTTGCAATAATGTAGAATTGCAATCAATCTAAGCAAATCGAGTCAATATTCATTTAAATACTACCATTTGTTTTATTCAGAACTAATTAAATGAAACAACTATTTCATCAGCTCATATATTTTTGGAATAACATAAAATTTACTAACTTAACTGTTTTTATTGGTTTTAATGATTGGTTATTTGTTTCATATGATTTTTTAAAATAAAGTTTAAGATAAAGTAAAAATAGAAACAGCTATTTAATAAATACTATTTCGAGTTTCTAATTCAAATGTGAAATTGAGGAAAAGAAATGAAATAAATAAATGATAAAATCCATTCTTATTTAAAATAGATAAAAGTAAACTTAGCAAATATATCTGTAGAGTAAAGATGATATAAATACAAAAGGTTAGAAGATAGAAGTCAATATTTAAAAAAATGCTATAAATTGCTAAAACTTTATAAAATCAAACTTACTTTTAATTAATTAAAACTAAGAATTAATTAAAATATCTTGGCAAATATATCCGAAATAAATTTGAAAGCTTGTGTTTACATGGCATTGATTATGCCAACACTAATAATGCCAAAGTGGTGACTCATGCAAAAGTTTGGACTTTATATGTGCGTTTCCTATAGTTAAATGTTTTCGCGTCCTGTATCATGTTTCTTGCAGTCAGTGTTTTATGTTATGAGGTATTTGATTATTTTTTTATTATTTGCTACAATAAGAGGAGTTCAAACAAATAAAGATAGAGGCAGCCGGCGGGGGAGTATATGTAACTGATCATCATCAAAAGTTTATTTTTTATAAAAAATAAATAATTTGACCACAAGAATAAAAAATTATAATTTAATTAGTATGTATTAAAAGTGTAAAAAAAATTTATACTTAACATTAAATCACAACTATTTGTTTATATGTTTTTTAAAATAGTATTAACTGATAAAATTATTATACTTTTTCAAAAATAAAAAACTATAATTAAATGTTGAAAGGAAAGCTCTTTACCCTGATACTGCACAGTTATTCTTCTCAAAAGTTATTCCAATCAAATTCTAACATCAAGTGCGTTGTCCATTGCATGTGAACTATACTGTGTGGCTGTGTACGAAAGGTCACAGAAAGTTTTTCTATAATTAGAGCTTCAATAACCCGCTTTGGTAGCTAAAATCTCTTATCTTCAAATCATCTCATTCTTCACCATCCTGCTTTGTTTTTCTATCAAAATGAAGAATATGAATATGAAACTAATCACCATTTCATTGATCGTTGCCGTTGCATTTTCTGTCATATTGTCTGCTAGCACTGCCGAACGAGTAAGCCATTGGAGGAAACTCAAAGCTGAGTCTTCTTCAACTTTTAACGTGTTGGACTATGGTGCTAAAGGTGATGGACATGCAGATGATACAAAGGTGATTTCATATAAATTCCTTAGTTAGCCTCATGGATTCATCACCAATTTCACTTTTGCTTTCTGTCATATTTCGCTTTTCTCAATATGATCCTATACTATTTTAATTATGTAATTATTATTTATCTGTTTAATTACTTAACATATACCGTGTAATAAAAATAATTTAGTGTAGGTATAGTGCCATGTAACATGAATATGTTAACGTCACTGGTATCGGATTATGAAATTAACATTTTCAATATTCAATATTAGATGTGTCAAATTGGGTGTGTAAATGTGTGATAAAAGAGAAAAAAAAAAATACAAGATCTCCACTCCTAAATTAGTGTTCAATTCATGTTCCAATCAATTAATAAAGTCATGTTATTTAATGAGATAAAATATAAAAAAACTATAAAATTTATTAAATAAAATGTTAGTTATTGATTGATTAAGACAAGAATTGAGACGCGATGATTTTGATTCTTGTAAACATATAATTAAGGTTAGGATGAGAATCGTCTATCCTAAATTGGTGTCTTAATTCTTATCACAACTAATTAATGAACCTCGTACCATTTAATGACTTGTATAACATAGAAAAAAAATTATAAAAAAAATTCATTAAATAACATGAGGATATTAATTAGTTGAGGCATGAATGAAGACACCAATAAAAATTTAGATCTTAGAGTTAACTTGCATTTATACTCAATTTAATATAATTAAGTAGAAGTTAAAAAAAAGTCAATTGTTCGTATAAGTTCAAAATTTTGTCTGTAATGAAAAAAAATACATGATGTACTAAAACTATAATATATATATATATATATATATATATATATATATATATATAAAAGGATTTATTTTCTTTAAGAATAAGATTAAGAAAGTTATTCATTAATTTTATCTTCACCATCCATTTTTTTTTAAAATTTAATGGTGGTAATGGGTAACTAATTTTAACTATTAGATTTTAAAAGAATGAATGATTAAATAAAAAGTAAGTATCTTAAACTTATTCTTACAATAAAATGAATCTTAAACTTAAACCTACATTTACATCTAATTTGATATAATTAGGAATTAACCAAAGAACTAGCAATCCTTATAAACACAAAATTGTGTAGTTAATAAAGTTGTTCTAGTTTGTGTTTTGAAAATCGAATCCGACGATTCGATCGAAAAATTTATGAATTGGTTTGATAACCGATTCAATTAATAAATTGGTTAGACAAATAACCAATTTAAAAATCAGGAAAACGGTGATGGAACTGGTTCGAATGGTTCTTCTTTTTTTATTTTTATATTTTTTTATATGCACTCCTCGTTTTCCTGAGCCAACCCCTTTTTAATTCAAAATTTAATGAAAAGTGAGGTTAACTTAGCAATATGAATGTGTATTTAGTAAAATTACTTATTTCTTTTATAATTACATCTTAATACATTTTTTCTTTTATAATTTTAATTGTTTTAGTACATTAATAATAAAAAAATATTATTTTATTGAGACTGATTCAATAACAGTTGAACCAATGAAGCATGAACTAGTACTTTTACCGGTTCGATCACCGATCCGGTTTTAAAAAGATAGGTTCTAGTACACTCAAAGTCTCACATCGCTTAGTAGTCGAGACCAAGTGTCGTTTATGAACACTTTCCTCCCTTAACTCACCAAGATGTTTTTTAAAGACAAAACCATGAAGAAGCGGTGAACTCTAAAGCAAACAATACCTTGGGCACGTTGACCTTGATGATATCTCGATTGAAGGGTTTGTTCTAGTACACCTAAAGTCACACATTACTTAGTTCTATGACAAAACCGTGAAGAAGCATTGACGCCATTTGTGGAGTAGTTTATATACACCCTCCTTTATTAACAAAATTAGCATACTACTAACAATTAACATTTACCTATATAAAAAAGAAACTAAAGAGTAACATGCTTGATTAAAAGAACTAATAACTAACTTATATTTATGTAAAAATAAATAAATTAAGGTGTTTAAGTTATGGTTTTAAATTAGTTTTCCAATTTATAAAAATAAAAATTATTTGGTTTCAAGTTTTTTTATTTATAAAAATAATATTTTGTTTTTATTTTTAATTTAAAATACTATTGTCAAACCTTAACCTAAATGACATGTGAAGTGATAAGTTGTGGAGACAACAATGAACAACAAACATAAGTAAAAACTAAAAAAGAAATTACAAAATCAATTTTTATTATCTCTTAAATAGAGCAAAAAATCATTTCACAATCATTTAAGCCAAATAATTTCTATTTTTTATAATGCATTTCACAACCAAATTCATCTCATAACCCTCAGAACCAGGCCTGCCTAAAATTTGGTACTTAAATGAAGAGAAAAGTTTCTGGTCGCTTCTTCAACCTTATTAACTAAACAAAAAGAAATAAACCTTATAGTTTGTGCCTGTATATTTCATACCTAAGGCAACTTCTCATTAATCATTTTTATTTGAGTATTAATTTGGTAGCACATTAAGTAACAGGCCTTTGAAGACGCATGGGCAGTTGCTTGTAAGGTGGAGGGCTCAACAATGGTTGTTCCATCCGGTTCTGTATTTTTGGTGAAACCAATCTCTTTCTCAGGGTCTAATTGTGAGCCAAACATGGTTTTTCAGGTGAACCAATTACACTATCTATTCTCGTATTTCTCTCTCATAGGCCAATGGCCCTTTAGGACATTTTGAGAAAATATGTTGTAATTATTTCATATATATTTTTACCAATACTCATGTAATTATATAAAGAGAAAATGTTGTCAACTTCTTGACATTGACTTCAGCTCTTTTCAGGAGATCAACACAAAAGAAAATGGTGAAGACATTTTTACAATTACAAAAAAAAAAACTCAAACTCAACAACTAATACTTTGAATGTCGAAAGGATGATGCTTATCATATATTATGTTCATAAAAATACATGTAGTTGGATGGCAAAATCATTGCACCTACAAACTCTGCAGCTTGGGGCTCTGCTACCTTGCAATGGCTTGAATTCAAAAAGCTTAATATGGTTACAATCAAAGGTAAAGGTGTTATTGATGGTCAAGGCTCTGTCTGGTGGAATGACTCACCCTCTTACAATCCAACAGAAGTAATGCTGAAAAGCAGTGGAAGACTTCCAAGCACAAAACCAACAGTAAGAGTACTCCTATGTTCATTGAACTTCCCTTAATTACTCATGCAAAAACTTAAAATAATTTTTTTTGTATAAGAACTAAAATTAAAATTTGGGATGTTTTAAGGGAGCAAAATCACACTTTAACAGTTCAACCCTTCTTTATTATAGGCACTCAGATTCTATGGAAGTGATGGTGTAATAGTGACAGGGATAACAATTCAGAACAGTCAAGAGACCCATCTCAAGTTTGACTCTTGCACAAATGTTCAGGTCTTTGACATAAATGTTTCATCACCCGGTGATAGTCCCAACACTGATGGAATTCACTTACAAAACTCCAAAGCTGTGGTCATCTATAGCAGCACTCTTGCTTGTGGTAAGCATAGTCATAAATAAAAAAAAATCAAAATCTAATAATTACCATTTGATATCTTTAATAAGGTATCAAACAAAAACACTATGACATTCAGGTTCGTAACTTTTGTCTTGTGAATAATTTCTATGATGTCATTCTACTCACATCTTACGGGATTATCGCAGAAAGTTGATATAAATTTGTTTAATAACTCAAAAAATTGGTTCTAATTTCTTAAATAAGTTTTTTATAATTCACCTAATATTCGTCATAAAAACAATTGTACTATTAATAATCCCATTAAAATAACTAAATAGATGTGATAAAATATGATAATGATCATGTTTTATATCTCCAGATAGAAATAATTGATTAATATTATTCTTCTACTTGATTAATATTAATCAATAATGAAAATGCAAATCATTAAGCTACAATAATAATATATATAAATCATATATTGATATATATTATGTATGTTAAGTAATATTTTTTATAAACTACAGGGAATAACGTAGTTAAATAAAACGACACGGAAGATATGAGAATGAAAAATCTGGTAGAGTCAACTTAAATAAATTTGATGGTTGTCAAATGGTATAAATCCTATTTGTATTAATTTTTTTTCTTAAATTCATAAAATCGAGGGTTTATTCTTATTTTAATTCAATATTCTATAATTATTAGTCTCTGAATTTCATTAAAACTACCTATATTTCATTATGAAATTAAAAAATTCTTGAAAATTTTTCTTTCTTCTTCAATAAAGAACAACTGAATAAAAGTTTTTATTTAGTTTCATGTAAGTAAAAATTGGTGTACTAAATTGTGTAGGGGATGACTGCATCTCTATACAAACTGGTTGCTTGGACATATATGTACACGATGTGAATTGTGGGCCTGGCCATGGAATAAGTATTGGAAGTCTTGGAAGAGAGAACACCAAAGCATGTGTGAGAAACATCACCGTTCAAGATGTTACTATTCAAAATACCCTCACTGGTGTCAGAATAAAAACAAGGCAGGTAATATTCTCCAAAGAGGAATCTAAAACAACACTTGTTTTGTGACATTATATACCACGTATCATATACCTATTAGCATTGAAGTATCCTCCAATAACCAATCTTTGCATAGGTTAATTGAAAGTTATTGTATTTTTATTTCATAGGGTGGCTCTGGCTCAGTCCAAAACATTATGTTCTCAAACATTCAAGTTTCAGGGGTTCAAACTCCAATTTCCATTGATCAATACTATTGTGAAGGTGGGAAGTGCAAAAATGAATCATCAGCTGTGGCAGTGACAAACATACATTATGAGAATATAAAGGGAACATACACTAAGGAGCCTATTTATTTTGCATGCAGTGACAACTTACCTTGTACTGGTATAACTCTTGACACCATACAACTAGAATCGACTCAAAACTCTAATGTTCCCTTTTGTTGGGAAGCATATGGGGAGTTGAAGACCAATACAATCCCTCCTGTTGAATGTCTTCAGAGAGGAAGCCCATTGAGCACAGGAATTTCTAACATTGATTCTTGCTGAATTTATTAACACATAGTCGGCATATATAAATTAATATAGTTATCACGATCTCTTAATTAAAATTAGTTCATATTCGTGTAATATAATGTTGGATGACATAGAGATGTATGTACCAAAAAAATCTTACAAAATAAATCTTTCGTCCAACTATTTATGTGGCGTTTACTTTTTTTATTTAACTTTTTAAATTAAAATATATTTGTCAAAGTTTTTAATCGTCAAAAACTAAAATAATTCTTCCATCTATGCCCCTTGCTTTCATATTCTCCTATACATTAAAAAGAGTGGAGAAAAAATATTTAATACTAAATGAATTTGCAAACAATGTTGTTAGCTTCCAATTAAAATCTCAAACCAATATTATAATAACTTGATCATTCAAAATCTCATGTTTCCGTGAAAATCAAATTTATATATGGAATTAAATTTTTGGAATTATTTAACAAATTAAACAAATAGCCTTACAACCTCCTACCTCATGACATCCAACTCTGCTCCCTTCCTCTACTAAAACCTCCCCACTCCCCCGACGTAGCCCTAACTACCCCCACCTCTTGCAACACAATCCCCAACCTTGTAACACCCCTCATGAAAACATAGGGTCCTTTGAGGATATGAATCTTAGTGGAGTCACTATAAGATTTAAAAAAAAAATAGAAACTTGAATGGAAAAAAAATAACACAAGAGAAAATGTATACAAGAAATAAGAAATAAATCTGAAATGATCTCAATGATATATGTTGAGGCAAAGAGGAAGGGTTGGATATCAACCATAGTTATCAAAATTGCAATTTGGGTTTGAAATCCAAACGTGGTAAGTGAAAACATACATGATTCATCTCTTCTCTTTTCTCATTCTTGATTTTTGAATGATGCAGTGTGACAACAGTGACAATGTTAAGCAGGTGATTGTGCGAGAGCTAGTGTAGGGGCGAGCAATGCCACGACAGAGCAAAAGTGCAAGGGTGAGCGACCTTGTGGTGGGCAGGACATTGGGCCACGACTGAAGACTAGTGTGACACAGTAAATATGCGTAAGCAGTTGCAAATGTTTTTTAATTTAAAAAATTAAATAAAAAAAAGTGAGTATCATGTAAATAATTGAATTGCCACATATAAAGAGACATTGTGATGAATGCAAATTTTCTACACTACTCCCAACAAGTGTACCAGTCGTATGTAGTATTTGATAAACATCGGATCGATCCCAAAAAGACTTGGATGATACCTCATAAATCTCAAGACTTTTTACTTGTACAAACAAAAAAGATAGAAATTTTATACTAACAATTACTAAAACATGAAGTAAATAAAAGCATAAAATAAAGAAAATAAGTGGTTACATGGATGCGATTCAGTTGGTTTTGATTCACTAAATCATCCCTCAAGTGCATAAATGAATTCAAAATCACCATTCACTATCTATGTTTTCATCACTCATAAAAGTATACTTAACCTCAATTTTTTGCAAGCAATGAACCAAGCTATTTGAGTATTATACTATCGATCATTCGCATAATCTAAAGTCAAATAACTTGCATTAAAAAAAGGAGCTTAAGATATACTCTCTCTCGAGCAATAAACCTCATTGAAAGCTACTTTCATTTTACAAGTTAAAATCCTCTCTCAAGCTCATTCAACAAGTAAAATTTGTGAAGGATAAAGAAATAAAGTAAAGGGTAAAAAGGAGCACCAACATTGAATAATAAACTTAGATTATATCAAATCCCAACAAATTAACAAGTCTAACTAACCATCGAGATGGATAAATGTGGAGAATGAACAAAGATAGGTCTAAAGGGCGCCCTTAGTTAGCAAGGTGTGTAACTCCTTTTTTCCATAACAAAAGGCGCCTATTTAAAACCTCAAATTTGAGAATGAGTGCCTAATGTTCACATTGTGAGCGTTGGGCACTGACATAAACTTTTTGCAAAATTTGTCATCGAGAGCAAAGCACTCACTCTCCAGAGTATGCGTTGGGTGCCTATCGACTTGGGGACCAAGTCACCCGAGCACTGGGCGTTCATAGAGGGTATTGGGCGTTCACAGAGTCAGTGCTGAGTGCCTATATGGGACTTTGGAACAGTCCCTACCAGCCAGCATTGAACATTCATGGATTGGCCGTTGGGTACCGAGATGCTGTCACAACACCAATTAATTCAATTCTATGACCGTTTCTTTAGTCCTTCTCGCAACATGTCTCAGAACAATAAAACTAGACAAATAAAGGTAAAATGAGTACAAATGAAATCCTAAAACTAATTTCCTAATTAATTCTTATTCTAAATGAAAATGAAAGAAAACAAGACCTTAAATGGAATGAATTAAGATAACTGCTCTATTTTATCGATGTAATGAAGTAACTGCTAACTATATGCGAACAACAGATAAATTCAAGACAAGAATGCTTCAAATTCTTTTAAAGATCTAGATATTATTGTTTCAATTTTTCAGAGACCAAAATCGTATTCCACTCACTCTTAAAAAAATTAAATACAAAAAAAGTGAGTATAATGTAAACCATTAGTCTTTTATGTAAATAATTAGGTTATAGATAGAATATGATACATGAGAGAGACGAACAATAAAGTAGTGGCTAATATCAAGAAAGTAGCTATATTTACTTAATTGAAAGGAGCTATATTTACGTACTTGACTCTAAAAACTTTCAATTAACCGCTTATTTCGAGACTAAAATGGGTTTCAGTAAAAAAAGAAGGAATGCATTGATGAAACGTTCCTTCATGCATTTGTACATTACTTACGTGATTACGTCTCTTCGAAGAAAATACAAAACGAATGAAATTCTCAGTTGGCTCTTCATTTTTCACTCATTAAATCGATATTCATTATTGTAATGTCTAATGTGATCAAGTCTTAATTATAGAACAATTACTTTTTAAACTATGCTAATATATCAACATGGATAACGTATGAAAATAATACAAGATGAATTGGTCAAAAATAAAAATGACAACGTGTAATATTATTTTAATTATAAACAGAAATTTATTTACAGAAAGCTATTAATTCATTGCTTAAAATTCAAGCAATGATGTTAAGTTTATTAAAAAAGAACATAAGATTTTCACCTCAAAATAAACGTCAGATATAAGTATATAACTTAAGAATGAAGAATGCTTAAATCTTAAGCATTGAGAATCCTTTGTTGACGTGATCAAATTCGGACTATGATGAAACATTGAAATAACTCCCTTATGATATACACAATAATGTATTTTTTTTTTTAGAATACCTCATTCTTTTACATAGCATGAAAAAATATAATATTAAAAATTAATCTAATGAATTAGAAATGTATTATTTTTTATTAAATATGATTTTAATATCTATAAAATAAGCTAGTTTTGATTTTAATTTATATTTTAGTTCATGTATAAATTTTTAATGGTTTTTATTTATTGAAAATTTGAAATAATTGTTTTTTCCACTCTAAAGTGAACAAGTTTTAGTTTTGGCATTAAAAAAAATTCTTCAACTCTCATGCTTCTAAAATCTAAAATAATTATTTTTAGTTCTTACATTTGTTTTTGCTTCATAAATAACACCCGGATTTGTTTGAAAATAATAATTTATGCTATTTTTAAGAAATATAACTTGATTTTTGAAAAATTAATCTTATCTAAAAATATTATGATTATTTGATAATAAGTTTTTTATGAATTTTATTTTTTTCTAAGAAGCTAAAAATTTATAGTTTGTAATTATTTTTACATAAAAATTAAATATTTTTGACAATTTACTTTTCAGCTATTTTTACACTTATTTTACTCTATATATTTTAAAACGGATTTTTTATATGAAAATTAATTTTTTAAAACGCTTTTGAATTATCTTATTTAAAAAAAACAATATGGATTATACGTATAATCAATAATCTTATTTTTTTTAATAGCAAAACACACTCTACTCTCATTTTAAAATTTCGGACAAAATTTTAGAAAGTTGCATTCTTACTATTAATGATCAATGAGATGAATAATTAATACATATCATTATGATAATTTAAAAAAAAATGATTTCAGATTCTCAGATATCCTAGTTTACGAAATTAAATATATAGTTATTATTATTCGTTTTTTTTTTTTACTTGAAAGGAATGATTATTGAAGAAAGGACCAGAGAAAACGACAACGTGTTTGTGGATGACTGCATGCGACGCCGTATCGAAGACCCCTGTTATTAAATAACGGTGTGAAGGGAAACTATGATCCCTCTTTTTCTGAGAACAAAAATCGCGATTCGCTCTTCTCTTCTAAAACCACTGCAACGAACGAGAAGAGGTAAGCAAATTCATCTCTTTCCTAATGAATCTCCTTCGATCCCTGTCAATTTCAATCCTCCCAACAATTCTCGGTTCCAATTGTCTCTTACTCAATTTTGAATTTATTATTATAATTATTTTGGTATCTGATTGGAATTTGTGGATTGGCGATGGATCTACGATTGGATCAGCGATTTGGAGTGAGAGAAGATGGGGTTGTCGTTCACGAAGCTGTTCAGCAGGTTGTTCGCGAAGAAGGAAATGAGGATTCTGATGGTAGGTCTCGACGCTGCTGGTAAGACAACCATCTTGTACAAGCTCAAGCTTGGAGAAATCGTCACCACTATCCCCACCATTGGTAATTTCACTTTCCTCAGTGTTATTACTCCTTAATTTTTCATTTTAATAAATTTTCTTACACTTTTTTTTTTCATTTTCTTTTACTTTGAATTATAATAATTTAAACTATGTGGAAATATAATAATAACAGTAATAATTATTACTTATGTTTATAATTATAATTCAAATCAAACGTGAACCTAGTTTCGAACCTACTGGAAAAGTTTTTTTTTTGTTTGGAAGGTATTGATAAAGGTGTTTATTGGAAAAAGGTGTTTACGTTTAGTGTGTTATAGTGTCTAAATACCTGTGAAAAACTAAAAAATTACAAGTATGTACATCACGCTGCTAAAATTTATTGTTCAGATTATTGTGCTTTTCCAATATGTGAAAATTTGAATTCATTGCAGAAATTGATGGATTACTTGGGGCTGATGGTTGTATTTTTGTTATTTGTTATCAAAATTACAAAGGAAGTTAAAAATTTGCACCTAATGAATACCTGTGTGTGAAAGAGGGGTTATTTTTCACCTAATAACGCTTTCTAAGAATAGAAATCTTGGTATTTCAGAGGAGGTGGAAGTTTATTATACCATATGCATGAAGGAGCGAATTTTTAATTATTGATATATACATTCAATGGTTGGAACAACAGGGAGTACATTCTATTCTATGAAAAGATATTTGGGGAGAGGGGTAGAACCATATAGTGTGACTAATCTTACCACCAATTTGTTGAATTATTTTTTTTTTACTTTTTATTAATTTATTTACATTGGTATTCTGGCACTTGTGCAATGATATTAATATTAACCACGGAAAATTAAACATTATGATTTGTGTTTTATAAAGCAGTATTTCTGGTTATGCTTGTAAAGTATAGATTGGTAAATTAATGAGAGTCACTTTTTTCTTTGCAGGATTTAATGTTGAGACTGTGGAGTACAAGAACATCAGCTTCACTGTGTGGGATGTTGGTGGTCAGGACAAGGTAAAGCTTCTCTTCCTGTCTCTTTATGCTTGTATGTTCATATTGTGATAAGAACTAGTAATAGTCATGCATGGCTATGATTCTCGATCTTAAAACTGTCTTTCATATTCTGTTTCCTGATTTTATTCAAGCTTTTTGTTAAAGGGGATCTCTACACCTGGTTTGATTGATCTGAAAAGTTGAGCATTATATGTCAATTTGGTGGTGCTTTTATTTTTATTACATGGTTTGGTCGTGGAAAATGTGTGGGCATTGCTTATGCTTCTCACACTGTCTTTGACTATGATGGTAGTGAGGAATGTGAGCTTGATTCTGCGTAATATCTATTATATATGTGATGATTGTTTCACTGTTCTTGAATGATGTGGAGCATATCAATTGTCTTTATTGCTATATAGATTGATTAAGATCATGTATTTATTGCTATATTATTTCTTATAGACATTGCTGGTGGACCTGTCTTCTTTTGGTTGATATTTAGTATTCTCTAGGCAAGTTCTAAGCACTATTTGTGTCTGTGGAGTTTGGGATGTTTGGTTAATGTCCGATGTTTATTCAATTGTTACATCTTTTTTATTTTACTAATTGCCATTATAAGGGTTAATGCAATTCTTTGTAATAGTTTTAGTTGCTATATGCAGATCCGTCCACTGTGGAGGCATTATTTCCAGAACACTCAAGGTCTCATTTTTGTGGTTGATAGTAATGATAGAGATCGAGTGGTTGAGGCAAGGGATGAGTTGCACAGGATGTTGAATGAGGTATACAATTTTATAGCTGTCTTACTTTCACTCACATATATCATGATAGAACACTAGTGATAAATGGATAAAAAATTTTATTAAATCACACTGAAATATAACACTTTGTCTTGTCCTGGAGTCGTATGACTCCTACAGATAGTATTACTCTGTTATGAATTTAGAATTACAGTGCACATAACTTCTGCAAGACACACAATGCGTATATTAAACAAATACAATAACTGCCCCTATATTATTCATCATATCCTTTCTGATCTAGCATATGATTTTAATATTGAGTTCTTCCTGGTTTTCTTTCACGTAGTGCTAGTCTTTTGAGAGTCCTTTTAGGAGGAGAGAGGTTCTTATTGTTAAGTGTGCTAATTGGTCTATGCCTTCCTATATTGCCTTTTCTGGGTAAGACTAAGATATAGTTTTGCTCATTATTTATAAGCTTGTACATGGGTATAATTCGTGTGTGACCATGTGACATATAGTCTCCCCACAAGGGTTGCTCCCCATTCCCAATGATTTCACTGTGTTCTAGATTTCTAGAGTTCTATTCCTGAGGGGTGCAACCTACCCTTTATGTGCTTTATTTTCTATATTGCTTTTCATTATTTGCTTTCCGACATTTTAGTTTTGATTATATGTCCCTCCTCATTGACGAGAACTTGTAAAATATTGAACAATTCTCACCTCAATAGCTAACTTTTGGGTCAAGGTAGGCCCAACGTAAATTCAAGATAATGTAACAGGATGTTGGAATTAAATGACAGTGTATTGGAAATTATAATGTTGGTGTTTTGATTTGAAATCTAAATGTTGATTTTGTTTCAGGATGAACTTAGAGATGCTGTTTTGCTTGTTTTTGCCAACAAGCAAGATCTTCCTAATGCAATGAATGCTGCAGAAATAACTGACAAGCTTGGACTTCATTCACTTCGTCAACGCCACTGGTATGAAGATCTGATATATATATTAATAACTTCTCAATTGATACAAATGATGATTTGAAATTTCTTGCATATATTAGTGAGCTTGTCAGTTACTCTGTATTTAGAAAGCTAGATCAACTTTCTTTGCTGGAAGAAACTTGCATGTATGAGCAACCCTTTTTGATTCAATGACTTGATTTATTTCAGGTATATCCAGAGCACTTGTGCAACTTCTGGAGAAGGTCTCTATGAGGGTTTGGACTGGCTTTCTAACAACATTGCCAGCAAGGTATATCTCAATGCTGTTGCTCTAATTAAAATGTTATTGTTAGGACGACACCATTTACATCATTGTATTGTTGTCTTCTGTTTATATGACTGCCCTCCCTCCTGTAGTTATTTTGGGAAATTATAGCTGTTTAAGAATGTAATGATTGAAGGAAAAATGTAGGACATGTTTAGGGTGCTTGTAGTGTTAGTAAAATTTCTAAGAAAAATGTTAGACTAAAAGATTTAAATTGATTTTTAACTCAGTTTTGAAACACTTTTAACTCTTTCACTTTTGTTTTTTAGTTATTAATTTTTTATAAAAAAAAAATTAGATAATAGAAGTGGGAGAAGAAGAGACTGTAGTGTAGGGTAGAAAATTGAAAGTCAGAAAACCTAAACTAGAGGATTTTTTGTAAGAGGTGTTACTTTTGAAAATGGGTAGTACACTGCACAGCTCTCTTTAAATTGTTAATTACACGATGTATGTTATTTTAGATTTTATATTTTGTGACTTACCAACTTTTTTCTGTTTTCTTAGGCTTGAGAGATTTGAAAAATTTTGGTCTTGTCTGGTGATTTCATGCGAGCCTGGCGGTTCTTGGAGAAAGATGCTTATCCTTTCTAGTGAATGTTGTAATAGTAGAATGCTTGTTAGAAGTATTCTCTTCTTCTGTGTATCTTGGGTTTGTATGATTGCTTAAATTAGCTAATACTTTTAGCTATAATTGGAACTCTTGCAATCTCCTTGTTCGTGTTCATTTTGTTAGTTTGATTATTGGTTGAATTTCCGTGCGTTTTGTTCTCGGGGTTTCGCTCTAGAGCAGAGTCTAGTCAGCTGTTCAAATATTATCTTTGCAAAACTCCTTTTATTGATAGTGACTTCGATAGCTGTTTGTTTTCAGTATAATTAATTTTGATAGAATTTACTTTGAGTGTGATTCAGGTGGATGTCTAAATTTTAGTAAGAAATGGGCACCCGTATTATTCCCCCTTTCATTTTTCAGGTGTGAGATGTGATGTGATCACCAAAAGAATGACAGAGTGAAAGATGATTAATTAATCCCAAACTCATACCTATCAAATAATAAGTTCGAAGTATTTGGTAAATAACGTAAGTATTGTTTATATATATATATATATATATATATATATATATAAAGTAGTTAAAAGGGCACCTTGCAGGACAAAGGTATGCGATTACGTCATACGACATGTAAATACAATGGGAAAAGTATGAATACCAAAACTGAAAGTATGACTATGATTAGGAAGACAATCAGTCACGTAATTTCTTTCTCTGTCGCCATGAACTATAGAAATCAGTCACTCCCTATGCAGAAATATTTTAATCTTACGAAGAACAGTAGCATAATGGTGCCAATGTTTAAAAGGTTTTAGATGATAAATTTTTTTATTTAATTTTAAAGATTTAGAACTCTATTTTTTCCTTTTAAAATAATAAAATTAATAATGCTATATTCAATATCAGTATATAATTTTTTATACTGATATAATAAATTTATTAATATCATATCCTTTCTCATTTGAATTTTGTCATCAAATAAACTTACGTTTTCTCATAAAATTTATTAATATCACATCCTTTCTCATTTGAGGACTTTTAATTTTTTACTATCAAATTATTATCTGTTGACTTCCTTTACATGTGTTTGGTAAAACAAAATTAATAGTTGATTTTAAACACTTATCTATTAGGTAATTTTTTAATGAATTTTAAAATTTAATATAGAATATATTTAAAGCTTTACTTTAGTTTTAAAATAATAACAAAATTATTAACAACCTATTTCCTGTTATGGAAAGATGTCTCTTTTGATGTTATTTCCTTAACCTCGTTTACCTTCTTTTGAACTACTTTCTCATGTTATTTTTAATTTCATAGGACATTACAAACGAAAAATATGCTGTCTATATTTTTTCACTTACTAATTTTTCGGATATTCTTTTGTCCTACTATAATATAATATTCATATGTCATACTATTGCCCCAGAATGATTTTTCTGTTTTTTAATTACTTAAAATTAATTCTGGGTGGTTTAATTTATTTGTGAAAATTTTCAAAACTCAAAAATAACAACTAAATCGAACAAAATTGATAACTAAACAGAAATCAACTATACCATCAAGCATGTGAACCAATTGAATACGGATTTTTTGCAACTTCATTAATGTATTAAGTTCTAGTTTATGCCGGCGTCAAATTTTGTTTTCCTGGATGTGAGGCATTTGCAAAATCTTGGTATCTTCTGGTGATTTCGTGCGTGTTTGGTGGTTCTCGAAGAAAGATACTCTTTTCTAGTGAGTAGGTTTTTTTAGCCTAGTAGTGCTTGTTTGAAGTATTATGTGTAACTTTGATCTATATGATTGCTTAAATCAAGTGGTCCAATAGTTATGGAGAACAAAAACAAATTATTAAAAATAGATGATATAATTTTATATATTATTATTAGGTCTTTTTGTTAATATAAGTAGTTTGTTAGGAATTATAAGATTGATCTGAAAAAAGTTGAAAAAAAAAAAATTTATCTAATGAAAAAATCTACATATTAAAAGAATGTTAGAGGAAGACGTCATGATTCAATTCGCTCATGTCGACAAGACTTATAAAGGAGATATACGTAGTTTATTTTTCACAACACACAAGACCTTTTGACTTTAGTTAGTAATAAATCATTTTTTAACTTCAATCTTAGTAGCCTTGCTTTTAGGGGGTCTGACATAAATTAGTCACTGTTTTTAGCTATAAAAACGGAACTCTTGCAATCTTTTGTTCTGGAATTGTTCATTTTCATTTTATCAGTATTATTTTTTGTTGAATATTTCGGCATAGTTTGTTCTTGGGTGGTATTGTTCAATCAGGGTTACATAGAATTCACCCGTTTGATTTTTACCAATAATAATAAGTTATAATATACAGTATATATGGCAATAACATTTTACCAATAAAAATAAGAGTTATAATTGTCCATTACATTTCTTTTTTCCTTTATGGAATCATTGTATATGATCGTTGATGCCTTCTATTAGATTTCTTCTTATTGTTTTCAAAACTAATATTTGTAAGACAAGTTTAGGATTGAATAATAATTACAAGGAAGGAAACACATATAGTATTATTTTTTTAAAGGACCAATATATTATTCTATACTGCAAATTAAAATAAGCGTTTCTGTTGCGTAATTCAATTAATCATCCAAGTGTTTGGCAAACTTAGTTTTATAATTTTGTAGGATGGAAACTAATTTAAACGATTTTTTAAAAAGGTAAAATATTTTATTTAACAAGAAAATCCCATTCAGAAGAAATAATTGAAATGTCTAATAGAGAGGGAGCAACATACATATTACATAAATAAGATAAAAAGTGAGCACTTGACCCACCACATTAACAAGGAACTACCAATAAAAGACTCCAAATTAACTACTACATTATCCATTATATAATTTATTAAAACAGTGATTGTATCCACCATTCATAGAAAGTAAAAGAAAATATTTTTTTATAGACCCTTGATTCTCAACTAAGACGTTTGGATGGGCTCTGCCACACTTTTAATTCACAGAATTGAGTTTCTTTGAATACTAAAACCTTTTAAGCCAACCAGATTGATCATATAGTAACCAAAACACTTTTTATGTTTCTTTCTCTTTGCATTGGTGATATGTTGCCACAAGTGAGAAGAGTATTGTAATGGAAGGGTTTGTAAACAAGCAAGTCACCTATATAACAAGACATTCATACCTGATATGTAGGCTTATAGGAAAATAATAAACTAAGGCATTTTTCAGTAACATCAATTATACACTTATAGGACAATTGGTTTGGGCTAGTTCTACCATTTATGGACTTAATTCCACGATTTTGAATAGGATAAATTTAAAGCTTTAATTGAATAAAAATATTTAATTACATTTTGTGTTTCTTAATTTTAAAATTGTTGAATTTGTATCCAATTATCATTAAATTTTACATCAACAACTATTTTTATAGACAAATATTAATTATTAATGTGTTAGTTTTGTTAGTGGAGAATTTGAAGATATTTTTCTTTTCCTTCTCCCCACATGTAGACTTTGCCACTAGACCAACCTTATAACTCCTGTCAATAGTTATATACAAATTTAACAATTTTAAAATTTCTGAAGCATAATATTATGATATAAAAATTGGAGGGCACAATGTCAATAATTAAGCCTTGATAAAATTGGTGAAAAGACATGACATGAACAAAAATAGAAAAAATGAGAGTTGTTGATGAGTTGTTTATGAATTTGGATTGTTGATGAGTTGTCTTATTAGAGTTTTTTTTTTTATGGGCAAAATACATTAATAAGGGTACAAGGAATATCCAATAATTACATACAAGGAGGATGATTACATAATACTTGGACCAACTTTCCAAGAATTAAGTGACATCATCATAAAAAAACCCAAAATATAGATTACATCTACATACATCTAGAGATATAATAACCAACAATATACAACCAGTCATAAGCAAACCAAAGCAATACTACCCTAGGTACATATACCCACTGATCACAACCCATTAAATAGTTTCTTACTGATACAATTACCTTGGTTAAGGCACCATATAGAGAAGGAATAGGAAAAAGAAAGATCAAATGTTGACAACCAAGACCAAGTGTAATAGTTAATAACCTTCTCTAAGTGGAAATCTTCCCTCTAAATATGCATACATTCCTTTGATTCTAAACACACTACATAGTAACAATCCAGACCAATGTCCATCTGAATCTAGTGGTTTCAGGTAAGCCCCATCCAATATGTTGAAGGGAATTTGTCGTGGCATCAAGGTGCATTACATTGGAAACTCCTAACCACACACCTGCCGTATTTGAGAAACTATCTTGCAATTAAAAAACAAGTGAGGAATGCTCTCTATATGAATCTCACAAAATGGGCACAATGTATTATTTTTCATCAACATGACATTCCTATATAGTAATTTATCCTTGGTTGGTAGTTTTTGAAGCAGCAACCTCCATGTGAATGTTAAAACTCTTTGTGGGGCCTTAATAGACCATAGTATATTCATTTCCTCCTTTGGTATTCTCCTGCCTAGGTGCCTCTGAGCAAAAGTGGAATATGCTGAACTGGTATTATAGACCCCGTTTGCATCACTTACTCATAGCCATGTATCATCGTCATGTGGATTGTGCACAATGTTGAGGATTGTGTTTTGCAACCTTCTAACAATGGGCATTTGCCACTCAAACCACTATATTTTCCATCTAAGATTCCACTCCCACACTCCCTCTGTCCACTCACCCATTTCTATGATTATCCCATCCTGCTGTTCGGAGTTATAATATAATCTTGGAAATCTACTTTATAGAGACCCAACCCTTTCCCAATCATAACCCCATAGTCTAGTTTTATTCCTACAACCCAACTTCCACTCTCTCATCCCCTGAAACCAACCTTCCCGTTGTTCACTCCCACAAGCTTTTCTCAGGTCCTTCCACCATATAGATGCATTACTATTCCTACTCCCCCATTCTAGCTCTTCCCAACCCCCGTATTGAGAGTTGAGTATTTGAACTCATATCTCATTGTCCCCCTGAAATAAATTTCATCTCCACTTTCCTAACAATGCCTTGTGGAAACATCCTAAATGTTTAATACCTAACCCTCCCAGGTCTTTGTTTAAGCACACTTATTCTAATTAACCCAATGTATTTTCCTCCTATCCTCTCCCAATCCCCCACCCTATAAAAAAAATAGTTTGAATACTAGTCAATTTATTAATCACACGTACTGGTGCAAGAAAAAATGAGAAGAAAAATAAAGGCATTTGATGAGGGTTACACTACCACCAAGGGGAGGTTTTATTTTTCCAGGATACTAGCTTCTTCTCAAACTTTTGGATAATTTGTTTCCATGTGGATCTCCTTTTGGATTGGCTGCATGGTACGCCTAAGTAGCTGAAGGGTAAATTTAACACCTTACAATTTAGTAGGTCTGCAAACATGCACGTTTCCACTTGCTGCAATCTAGTAGCCTCAAAGGAACTTTTGTTGAAGCTAACTCTTAAGCATTCAATCATCCAATTAATCCATTTCTCTACAAAACCCAGTCTTCTTAACATATAGGTCAGGAAATTCCAGTTAACATAGTTATAAGCTTTTGCATAGTCAACTTTAAATATTAAACACTTTCTCGTTTTCCTCTTAGCCTCGTTAATCACCTCATTGACTATTATTGCACTTTGTAACAGTCCTCTCCCACAAAGGAATGCGCTTTGACATTAATCTATCACCCTATTAAGCACCTTTTGTAGTCTCCTAGCAAGTAGCTTGACCAATATCTTATATAGACTTCAAATTAATGAGATGGATTTGAACTCACTGAGCGTCTCAAGGCCATCCTTCTTAGGCACTAGTGTGAGGAATGAAGAATTAAGACCTCTCGGTAACTTACCATTAGCATGAAATTCTCGTACAAATATGATAATGTCGTTCTCCAACAAGCTCCAGAATTGTTTTATAAATAGAAAGTTATAGCCATTCGGTCCAGGACACTTCTGAGTTTTGCACTCCCACACAACTTGCTTGATCTCTTCCCTTGAGAATAGCTAATTAATTCTTGTCTTTTTTCCAAGGAAATTTGTTCAAAGTGGACTCCATCCAGTGCTGGCCTCACCCAGTCCTTTTTATCAAACCTTTCCTGGAAATACTCATTTACTTTTTATTTAACCAATGTTGGGTTTGCGCACCAATGTCCATCTATTTTAAGTCCCTTAATGTGATTAGTTTTTTTCCTCTAGTTTATTATATTATGAAAATATTTCGTATTGCCATCTTTTTTAAGCCATTTTGCTCTAAATTTCGGCCGCATAAGGGATTTTAGCCTATTGGACACAACCCAAAATTCCTCTTGAAGTTATCTCATTGTTTCAATGTCATCATGGCCAAGAGGTATTGTTTCTTTTTTTCTTTGCATATCATTGAGCCTTGTAACTATATCTTGTTGCTCGTTTCTAATGTCTCCAAATGATTCCTTATTCCACCTTCTTAGATGTTCTTTTAGCCATCTCAATTTTTCCTTAACCACATATGCACCACACCCATTCATGTAATATTCCAAAATTTATAATATATATATATATATATATAATTATATTTATTTAGTAAATAAAATCAAATTTAAATAATTATAAAATAATTAAGTTATTTTAAACTTTCAGGAAATATTTATATATATATATATATGTATTAATAATAGTAAACAAATGTTATTAAAATTTTTAGTATAATATTGTATTATTATGAAATGTAGATATTTAATTTCAGAATATATAGTATAAAAAAATAAATTTATAAATATATTTAATAATTGACATATATATATATGTATTATTAATTTATTATTTTTATTATTATGTAACTAGTTTTATTTATTATATATATATATTAATAATGTAATTATTAACATGAAGTAAATGGTCACGTGAAAACAATGGCAAGCTAGTGTGAAAAACCATTACAAATTTCCAGAAGTGTACTTATCACCATCCAACTAAAAGCAATCCATAACTAATGGAAGTAGTAACTAGTAATTAGATAAGAGAAAATAATAATAAAGTATATAATGTAATCATTACATTGAACGCTATAAATTGATGTTAGGACTATAAAGGAGGAAGGAAAAAAAAGAAAAAGAGAAGGACATACGTTGGTTGGGAGTTGAGAGAAATTAGAGTGAATTAGAAGGAAAAAAAATAATCTAACACTTATTGCTACAATTATTAAGGTAAATGAGAGGAAGTATTTATCGTTTTTAATTATCATGTTTACTTACTTGTTTATTTTATGTTATTTTTAACTATAATTACTTAATTAGGTGTCTCTAACCTAATTCTATTTATTATTTTATGTTACTTTTAACTATAATTATTTAGTAAAGTGTTCCTAACCTCATTTTATTTATTATTTTATGTTACTTTTAACTATAAGTATTCATTGAGGTGTCTCTAACCTCGTTTTATTTGTTATTTTATGTTACTTTTAGTTATAGTTATTTAATTTTTTGTTTATAATCTTATTTGATTTATTAAATTAGTTTTTTTTCTATCTATTTTATTTTAAACATAATGGTTATTTATTTTTTATTATTTTGTATTAAAAAAATTAATAAAAGTTTTAATCTTTAAATAAAGATTTGAATTAAGTTGTAGTTGGAGGTTTGACCTTGGGGATTTAAGTAAATATTTAAGGTGAAATATCTTTGTATTCTTTGAAAACCATGGTAAATAAACTCATTTATCCTGACTAGTCACAATAAAAATAATTGGAATTTCTAGAAGAAGAAGAAATATATATATATATATATATATATATATAAAATTATTAAAAACAGAATTATATATACGTGTAATTATTATAAAACAAGTATATATATATATATATATAGATATTTATATTTTTTATTTAAATTGTCATTATGTGAAGTATTTATATGATAATTATTCTCACTCCTTTATTTTCTTGTCTCTTATAAAAAAATGGAATTTGCAAATTTAAAGGATGAATGCACCCAACGCCCCAACCCCTTTTACTGTAGTTATTTATGTTACCTTTCTAGGCACCAATTGCGTCACCAATGTAAATGAGAATTCAGTTACATTTAGAGGAACTCGTGTATCAACTTTAATGTTTTACTACAAGCTAGATGGACCGTAGTGATTGAGGGACCAATAGTTGTTAGGTTTTATCTTTTACCAACTAACTATACAAATCCCTTATTGAATATTTTTCCACCGACCATGTAAATATTGTAGGAAAAAAATTATAAGTAAAATGGGAGAATCGTACATAAATAAAATCTTCTCTATATATATAAATATGTATATAGTAGAAATATATATAATATTGTAAATATGACTTGTGAATATATATAAATATGATTTTGTTTATGATTTTATTTTACTTTGTTAAATAAATAATTGAAGAAAAAAATTATTTGTAAAAAAAATAATTTGAAAATAAATTATTTCCTGACTAATAACAAGTTTAAATAAAAAAATTATCATAAAATTGGGATATATAGAATAATTCTACAATTCACTTTCATGCTCTTTCACACCTCCTCCACTATGGTTGAATAAGGTTTGTCTAAGAATCAACAATCCAACATCTGAAAAGGCTTGGCCCCCCAATCCACAACAAACATCAGCAAAACAGGGCAATGATACAAAATATCCGTATTTAGAATCCTTTGGACCATGTCAGGCCATTTCTGTAGCCATGAGTTAGATAGTAACACCCTGTTAATCCAACTTTTTGTTGTACCATTGGGTCTAAACCATGTAAATCTTCTACCACCACCCTGTGCATCCTTAACCTCTATATCCACTATAAACTCATTGAATTCTTCTTTTACATTTCTACCATGCTCATCGGATGTCCCCCCACACTTCTCAAAGCTAAATCTAATCGTATTAAAATCTCCTAAAATACACCAAAGTTGAGCATTACTCTATTGTTTATACTGCCTCAGCTCATCCCATATCTTCTTTTTTTATTAATGTCAAATGGTATATACACATTAACAATAACCATATCAGTATAATCCTCCTTCCACTTTCCTTCCATTATAATATAGCCACTCTCGAGAGTATAGTTGTTAACAATAAAGAATGTGTTACTCCATAGACACAATAGGTCACCCCCTCTATTGATTGTTCATTTGTGTAGCCATTGTACCTCATTGTTGCCCCATAGAGTTTGACAAATTTTCTTATCAATAAGCTCTCTTTTAGTTTCATGTATGCATACCATGTGGACTACCTCCTTAACTATTATCATCAGTATGAACTTTAATCAACTCCAACAATTCAGCATCCAAAACACCATATATCCAATGATATCTTACATCAATGTGTTTGGACTTAGAATGGATAGTTGAATTCTTACCAAGATGGATAACACTTCAATTGTTAACGAGTAATGAATAGTTATCTTGAACAAAATCAAGCTCTCGCAAGAATTTCTTCAACCATAGCAACCCCTTGCATGCTTCAGTAATTGCAATAAACTCCACCTTAGTAACAGACAAAGCCACACACTTTTGCAACTTAGATTGCCAAGCCACAATTCCCCTACAAACTTAATCAAATGACTTGATGTAGACCTTGTGGAATCGATGTATGCATCCAAATTTGAGTTTGAGTAGCCCACCAAAATAGGCTTATCACCTCCTAAGCAAAGCTTCTTATCAATAGTACCATGAAGATACCTCAAAATCCATTTCACAGTTCTCCAATGCTCCATGAGGTTTGACAAAAACCTACTAACTATACCAACAACATGAGCAATATCAGGTCTCGTACACACCATTGCATACATCAAACTACCCATGGCAGATGCATAAGGAACTGTCTTCATGTCTAATTTTTCAGCTTCATTTGAAAGACTCTGTGTAACACTCAATTTGAAATGATCTGCAAAAAGAGTGCTCACAGCCTTAGCTTTTTCCATCTGAAATTTCTACAACATCTTTTAATATAGTGTTCCTGTGATAGCCACAACTTCTTTTTCTCTCTGTCATGAATTATTCTTATACCAAGAATTTTCTTAACAGCTCCCAAGTCTTTCATGGCAAATGACTTGCTCAGTTGTTTCTTCAACCTGTCAATCCTAGAAACATCTTTCCCAATAATAAGCATATCATAAACATACAATAACATTATAATAAAGTCATCATCAGAAAAATTTATAACAAAGACACAATGATCAGAAGTAGTCTTCTTGTATTACATAAAAGACTTAAACTTCTTATACCATTATCTCTGAGCTTGCTTTAAACATATAGGCTCTTTCTCAATCTATAAACATAGCCTTTCTTACCTTTAATCTGAAAACCACCAGGTTGCTTCATATAGATCTCTTCCTCCAAATCACTATGAAGGAAAAAAGTTTTCACATCCATTTGCTCTACCTTTAAATCAAGACTAGCAACCAAACTCAAAACTACTCTAATGGATGACATCTTCACCACAGGTGAGAAAATCTCATTCAAATCAACATCCTTTCTCTGTCTGAAGCCTTTCACCACTAATCTAGTTTTATACATTGGGGACATAAAATTACTCTCATGTTTCACCCTGAATATCTAGTTGTTTTCTAATATCCTTGTGCCCTTAGGCAATCTCACCAAGCTATAAGTATGATTATCATGCAAGGATTTCATCTCATCTTGCATTACATCCAACCACTATTACTTTTCTTCACTCTCCAAAGCCTCTTTAAAACACTCAGGTTCTCCACCATCAGTCAAAATCACATATTCATCAAATGAAAACCTAGTAGATGGTTCTTTCTATATGTTAGACCTCCTAAGTTAGACTTGAGAAGATTCAAGTGCATCATCAAGATTCTCATCATGTGACCTCTCATGCTCATCTTCATCATTAATAAGATAATTTAATCCTCCTCTAAGCTGTTGATCAACACCAATATCTTGTTGTTCACCATTTTCAACACTATCTTCAACATTATCAAAATCATGAATAAGCGATCACATAGGATCAACATCTGTCAGATTTGTATCTTTTCGAGTGTAGTATTCTCCACCTTATCAATGTCCTCTATAGTTTGGTCTTCCATAAACTATGCATCACGACTTCTAAGAAGCTTCTTCTCAACAAGATCATAAAACTTGTAGCCAAATTCATCCTCACCATAAACAATGAATATGCATTACCTTGTCTTCATATCCAACTTGGGTCTTTCATCCTTTACAATATGAACAAATGCCTTGCAACTGAAGACACACAAATGATCATAGTTCACATTCTTCCCGAACTAAATTTTATTTGTCACTTCATTGTCCAGAACAACAGTAGGAGTGAGATTAATAACATGCACCACCATGTACAATGTCTCACCCCAAAAATGTTTAGGTAATTTAGCATTTAAGAGCATACATCTCACTTTCTCAAGAAATATCCTGTTCATCCTCTTTGCTAAACCATTCAGCTGAGGAGTTTTAGGAGGAGTCTTCTCATGTGCAATACCATGCTACTTGTAATAACCATCAAAAGTTCCATAATATTCAACATTATTATCAATACAAATGCGTTTCAGCTTCTTGCTTGACTCTCTTTCAACCAAAGCATAAAATTGTTTAAATTTCTCTAACATATGGTCTTTTCTCTGCAAGGTATGGACCCATAGCTTCCTGGAACAATCATCAACAAAGGTAACAAAATAAAGTACACCACTAAAGGATTTTACCTTGAATGGACCACATACATCAAAATGCACCAATTACAACAACTTTGACTTCCTTGAGGGAGGATGCTTCTTGAAGGATACTCTAGTTTGCTTGCTATTCATACGATGAGAACATCTCTCCAGTTCTGCATTTATTAGTCTTTGAAGAACATTCTTTTTAGCTAAGTAATTCAGCCATTTTTCACTAATATGATTGAGCCTTCAGGGCCACAAATATGTCTCCATATCTATAACATTCACACTATCTTTAGCAACCAAAGCTTTTGTCCAATATAGTTTAGAAATCTTATCCCCTTTGGCCATAACCAAGTTACCTTTGGTAAGTTTCTACTTTGCAGAACCAAAGTGATTATCATAACCATTATCATCAAGCATTTGCACAAAGATAAAATTAAAACGAACATTAGGAGTATCTTTGAATCCTCTAAGAAACAACTGCACTCCCATGTTGGTTTGTTGGAAAACATCACCAATACCAATCACCTTAGACACACCATCATTACCTATCTTCAACACTCCAAAATTACCAGAAGTGGAAGATGTGAAAAACTCATTCCTTGGTGTAACATGCAATGTAACACCACTATCAACAATCCACATACTCTCATCTGATACAAGATTAACTAACTCATTGTCATGGAGATTAACAAGATCACCACAAGTAGCAGTAGCAATACGGTTATCTTTATCATGGTCCTTCTCTTTCTGCTTACCCTTCTTATCTTTGTTCTCCTTTTTTCACGAAAAATAATATTTCTGTATATGCCCTATCTTATGACAATAATGACACTCCATATTCTTGTATTTGGAATTGGACTTACTCCTGCTCTTTCAGTGGCAAGTATTTCAGGTTGAGATGAAGAATCATTTTCCTTTCTTCTTATCTCTTCATCAAGAGCATCACTTTTTGCCGCTTGTAAAAGAACAACACCATTAGGGGCTGAGTTTGTAATAGAAACCTGAAATGTCTCCCAAGACTCAAGTAAAGTATTTAGTAGTCATAGTCTCAAAACATCAAGTGACCTTCCCAATTTGGGTTTTTTCTCCACATAAAAAGGGAGCCCAATACCCAATAGGGTGTGGTCAAAACTTTGCTATTGGTGGAGTATTTCTACAATGCTATCAAATTCGGTAAGAAGTCATGATTTTCAATTTCAAGGCCTGCTTAATGGATCTTCTCAAAGACAACAATCGTGGTCATCTGTATGGTTTGTAGCTCTGTGACACATTTAGAAGGGTAGAAATAATGTAGTGTGTTTAATGATCATGAAGTTGTTGCTATTGAGCTTATTCACCACACGCAATTTAGCTCGTGGGAGTGGTGCCGGTCTGCAAAGTTTACAACACAATCCTATGTCGAATGGGTTTTGAACCCACATATTGTGTATGATGTTTTGATTACTGGTAAGATTGTATTTTATGTTTTTGGTAGGAAGGCATAACTTGTGCTTTCTATCTAATTTATTAATAAAATCTATTTTCTTTGACTTATAAAAAAATACACAATCAATAATATATTCAAACTTTAACAAAAATTGAAAATATGTTTTAGTAAATATAATAAGTTTATGACTAAGCGTTTGACTCGATTGACATAGTTTGTTTCAATTTAACCAGTGATCTTGAATTTTGTTGATGTTGACATGAAATCTTCAAAAGGTAGAAACTTCTGATAGTTTGTGAGCAAGTCAGTTAGAAAGCTTATGTTTAAGGGGAGAATGCTTAGTCACGAAGCTCCAAAGAGCATATTGTAGTTGCGTCATCTAGTGAGAGAGTCTCGTGGTAGCATCTAATGAAAATGTCTTGTGGTAGCATCTCGTAAGTAGCATATGATGGGAGCATCTGACATGGGTTGTTTGGTGCTCACGTGTGTAGACTGTTTAATGTATACTTTTGATTAGAGCTTCTATTGTACCCTTTGTAGTTTCTAGCCCTTATTATCTATCTCCCAAAGAGAAGTGTCGGTTAGTTATGCCTCATAGCATGTTGTAAGTCCTATATATACCTCTTGTAAATGGTTTTCTATTAACACATTTACCCTCATTTGGTTAGATATATCATTTCTATTTTCTCTCATTCTCACTCTCAATTCTTGCTTTCGTTCTTACAATTGTGAATCACTTGACCTTATCATTCTGTTGTGTGTGTTTTAGCCAAGAAAACAACAAGTGGAATTGCTTGTGGGAAGAGGCAAAACAATCAAGAAAGATAAGTAAATATGACATTAAAGTTCAACGTCGAGAAGTTTTTTGGAGATGGTAACTTTAGACTATTATAGATCAAGATGGAAACAATCTTGATCAGTAAGGGTGAAAAGAAGCATTGAAGGGGGAAGGAGGTGAATGTGTGATTATATTTGACACCGACGAAGAAGAGAAAGATGATTAATAGAGTAAGAATTGCGATCGTGTTGTGCCTTGGGAGTAAGTCATGGAAAGAAGTTGCCCAAGACGAAATTGCCAATGAAATGTGACTGAAGTCCTTGATTTACAAGCTTCGTTTGAAGTAGCAACTCTACTTGTTAAAGATGACAAAGTTAAGAATGATGACAAAGTTAAGAATGATAGAAGAACAACTTGTAAAAAAAATTACATATGAGGATGAATATTTTTTTATCGAAGCATGAAAAAAATATAATAAATTACATTATTCATGATACAATATCGAAATAAAAATTCTTAAAATCTTATTTACTTCAAAATCTAAGTATCCATATAATTAAAAAAGTATATCCTAATCAATTTTGTTAGCTTTTATATGCTTTCTATTATATCTCTTCATGAGCCTAAAATTCATGATAAGGACTGATTTTTGTTTTGTTTTTGAAAGTATAGGAGGAAAGTGACAAAATGAAACTTGATTATCAAAAGCAATTAATAAAATGTGGTCAGAATTGTTTAGAGGTAATCAATATTTTTAATTAATGAAGAAAAAGTATAATAAGTATGTGATTCTAAAAGAAAGGATATTGCATCATGATCGATGGTTTAGACAAAAATATTAGTACAACTCTTTAGTTGAAGTGACCACTTCCTAACCTAAACCAAGTGAACCACTTATTATATGATCAATTTAATGAGTCTTCTTCGCTAATTTTTCTCACCAACGAGCATGTTTCAGCTGAGACACCAAGGAAAGTTGCACAAAAGCATTGCTACTTTGGAAAATCCATGTTTCATATATCTCCTTTACATTGTGGATGCTCTAATAATTTTTAGGAAAAATACGTTATTGATATATTATTATAAACATATTATATAATATTTATTAAACATACTGATTTGAAAATTATTAATATACATTAATTTGATTGATATAGGTAAAAAAATTTCCAATAAACAAATTCCATATTCTTGTTTTAATTATCACTAGGAAATAGAAAACGGGGGTTTCTAATGGATCCAAAGTGTTCTTAAGCTAAAGAAGTATTTTTCTTGCATGCATTAAGATTCCAATTCCCATATAGGTATAAGAGGTCCAGCAACAATAGTAGAGACCATTATGTGGTTCCTTTACTTGGAAATGTTGTTGATTCCTTTCTAAAATGTTAAATGCTTAAGGAAGAAGATAACATGGGATTAGTGGTTAGAAATACTATTAGGACTTTGGAATGTCTACTTTATTTAGGGATCTTAATTACCACTCACATGTGAGAGAACTCAAGGTCCCCTCCCAACCACATATATTTTGTGGCTAATAAGCCTTTAATATGTCATCAATAGTAGTAGTTACCATCGTAGGCCACATGCTGTGGATTGGTAGTACTAAGGTAACGACAATTTCGTATAAATATGTCATTAAGATTGTTTTATTTTAAATTCAGAAAAAAATATAAATTATTTATTTTAATTTAAAAATAAGTTACTGAAAACATCTATTTTTACACTGTGAGTGGCAGGTATTTGGTTTTTTTAATCTATTCTTGAATTATAAATTTACTTAAATAAGTTTTTTTTCCTAAAGTTTCACAAAAAAATCTTTTAATTTTTAAAATTCAAAAATATTTTTTTATTCCTCCTTCTTCTTCGGATAATGTAGTTAAAAAATTGCTGATAAAGAGTATATTTTTGTACTTGTGAATCACACTCATTCTCAATCATAACCTTTTAAATCTTCAATTTCACATTTGTTATGATCAAATCCACTAAAACTTATAAACGGATAATGTTAGTATAAAAAACAAATTAATTTCAAGTACCAGAAGTTATTTTTGATAAAAGTTTAGGAAAAAAACTTATATAAGCCTTAAATTTATGTATTTTTTTATATATATATATAAAAATTATCTATTCACTTCGAAGAATGAAATTCTTACTCTCCGTACTTTTTTTTAATTAACTAGTGACATTTTTTTCCTTATCTAATTTATATATATATATATATATATATATATATATATATATATATATTTATTTGGCATATGGTCCTCCAAAAGACACGTCAACAAATTTATGTGTTATTAAGTTGTGACCAAGTGGAGATAGGAATAGGTTGTTTAAGAAAAGAAAGATATAAAAAGAATGTTATGACTCGATTCTCATTGCTAATTAGAGCTAACATGAGTCATGACTAATAACACTTCTGATCTATAAAATATAATTATGCTGTGAAGAAAAGTGAAGACGAAATGAGAGATAATGAAACTAGGGGTGCTTATGTGGTGAATATTGCGCACGGAGCGAACTTTGGTTAACCCCAATGTGTGTTTATAAAAAGAATTTAAATCAGCATCATGTGAGAAAGAAAAGGATGTTGTACAATGAGTAAAGTGTGTGAGCAGAATTTACAAAAAAGTGTTTTAGAGTTTTGCAGAACAATTATCTTCTCAATCTTTTGGGTCTTGGAGTTCTATGAAACAGATGTGTACTTGCAAAAGGGACTCTGACACCTAAGTGAATGAGGGAGTAAGAGGATAGAGATTAGAATGTAAGTGATTAGATACCTGTAAGGGCTTAAGACTTCTCTATTTAAGGAGGTTTTGTTTCCGAGTTTTCTTATTTACATCATTCTAAGTTACCTTCTGTATAGAAATTGGTCTTCCTTCTTGCGCCTTTGGCGAGCACTAAGTTGTAGTCGGTGTTGGGTTCGAGATACGGGTCATGGCTGAGCTCGAGCAACGGTATCCTGAGGTACTCGAGTTGTGGGGTCCCGATGAGGGCACTAGGAAGGTACACATGCCCCCTAGTCTTGGGACACTCTAGGTATCGGGAGCGACGCTAACACTATAAGTATAGAGTCTGTAGGTGGGGTAGGTGGGCTGAGTGCACACATGTCGTGCGGGGGTTGACCCATGGGGTTTTTGTGATGTGATGGTTTACGTCCTTCAGCTCGTGTTTTTGGGAAATGAAACAACATTGCTTTTGTTATTTAAACTTGTGGGAGAAGTTTCCTCCGGCATTTGCTGTACACATTCTACTTTCTCCCATGAAACTACTCCGTTGCTGGTGGCATGTCTTGGCCTGCTTTGGTTCGTCATCAACTGGTACGTTACTTCCTCCTTTTTGGATTTTGCTTAGCTTGTCTAGGATGTCTTTTTCTGAGAGTTTAGGGTTTTCTTCGAGGGAGGCTGAGAGTTTATCTGAGAGGCTCTTGGGAGGGTCCCTGGTGGAGAGGGAGGTGGAGGGTATGAGTGAGGGAAGCGAGACGGAGCAGTTGTTGGGGCTGTTTAGTCTACCAGACAACATTGAGTTTGAAAGGATGTTGGAGAACCCATTCACGATTTTGGACAAGGAACCAGTGCCAGTGGCGGGTGGCACCTCTCGTGCTGTGGGCAAGTCAGGGGATACGACGAAGCGTCGAAGGAGGGTGGTTTTGTTTGAAAGTGAGGAGAAGAAGGCTCCTGCCGGTGGGGTGGAGAAGGTTCAGAAGGTGAGCAAGTCAAGAAAAAAGGGACAAGAAAGTTCTCCTACCTGTTATTAGGGAGGGGTTTGAGGAGGTTGGGTCATACCTGAGTGTGTTGGTGTTCCATGGCGACCTGGAGAAGCTTAGGCAGAGTTCAATATTTGCTCGAATTTGGACAAACCAAATTGGGTGATGATGGAACCTTGTGGGGCCGAGGAGAGGGTATACCTCAGACCTACCAGGGAGGAGGCCCCATTCACATACATGTCAACCGATCTTTTTCGTTACGCCGAGGTCATGCTACCATTCACAGACTTTCAGTGTGAGGTGTTGACCGAGCTGAATGTCACACTGACCCAGCTTCATCCAAACAACTGGGGTTTCCTAAGAGGATTTGAGGTCCTGTGCAATGTGTTCAGGATCGTGCCGAAGTCAACAAGTTCTTGTATTTTTACTGGGTGAAGAGGTGAAGGTGGGGTGGTTGTCAATGATTGGGTGCCAATACGGGGTGCTTTTTACCTTGTTGAACTAATCTTGGAAGTGTTTCAAGTCTAATTTTTTCAAGGTTCGAGTGAACACCCGGTATGCCGATCATCCCAACTTGTTTTTTTAGGGAAGATGGGTGTACTCCTCGCTTCCTGTTGTACTAGCAACAACGCCCTCATTGATTCAAGTCCAGACTCGAGCATTTATTAACGTCGGAAGATAGGAGGGATATTGCTGTAATTAGCCAATTTCCCCGACGGATGTGTATGAAGGCCATTTTGGACTTAGAGTACACCGTTGATATAGATAGTGCTTTAATTAGTGAGTTGTCTGATTTATTGAAGTCGTAGTTCAAAGTTCCATGAAGTTGTTGAGGGATTGACTTGTGCATTGTGTTTCTTTCAGGTATAATGAAGGATTTTGATTTTTTCGTTATGAGGGCGGTAGTGTTAGTCACCGAGAAGGAGAAAGGGGCCAAGGCCTTGGAAGAGATGATGCATCAGAAGAGAGGGAAAAGGAAGGATGCCTTTGTACTTTCGCCTCCCTCGAAGAAGGGTCAAACTGACCCCCCTGGACTTGGTGGTCAATGGGAAGCGTTGGTGCCGAGGTTTAAGGCACCGACCACTACAGTGATGACGAGTATTGCCCTATCTCCTCCCACTATGGGCTTGAGCTCTTCGGGCTCCCGCAATGGCTCAGGTATGTCTTAGCTTTTAGGGTGTCATTACTTGTTATTAGTTGTTGATCGTGCCCTTTCTGACTAGTGTTCCTGTTATGTTTGGTCCAGGATCAGGTACACCTCGCTGACGACAGATGGTGTCCCATTAGCATAAAGAGCGGGTGACCCGCCTCGACCACTGTAGTGTAACACCTGAGGCCCCGTCCTTATGGAATGCGGATTTGACCTCGTTGTAAGTGATGTTAGATGACCGGTTTCTGTCTAAGGAAGATTGGGGTTTGATGGAGTTTGTCAAGGCTGAGGGGTCTATTGACTCAACTGAAGTCTTCCTCTTCCGGTCCATAGTGACCATGCACTTTTGCGGAAAAAAAATTGTAGAAGCCGAGAAGAAGGTAAAAACCCATATGGAGGAGAAGAAGAAGATGGCCAAGGAAAGTAGACAGATGTCTGAGGAAGTGAAAGCTATCGCTGATGTCGTTCTCCAGGTTCGGACTGTCCTAAAGGTGGAATAGGGTAAGGTGATAGATTGGGAGGCGACCATAACCCAACGCTTGAAAGAAAACAAGGTGCTGAAGGAAGAGTTACGGAAAGAGAGGGCAGCTCAGGCATGGGCGGAAATGGAGAGGGCTGAGTTGGGGAGGAGGTAGCCTCCTTGAAAGAAGGGGCTAAAGGTCAATCTGATGGCCTTATGATGGCAGCCCTGGAGGAAGGCCTCAGGAGGGAAATGGAGCAGGCCAAGGTCTTGGCCCCGAGGGTAGATTTTGCCCTATGTGATCTTTTGGTATCCATCGAGGATGGGTGGATCATCCCTGCTGAAGTGGAACTCGCATAAGGCATCAAGGCGTTGGGGCAAATAGTCAGAGTGCTCCGTCAGTGGAGGTGATCGATGTCGACGCGAGGGCGTCTGACGCAAGGGAGGCCGCTGCCAAGCCTAGGGAGGACAAGGGGGGTGTTAAGACCCAAGCTGTGGTGTCGTAACTTTTGGTTCTTCTTGTAAAATTGTTGAATTCTTATGTGCAACTTCTTTTGTAAAAATCTTGTAAAAACTATGTTGTGATTAATGATGTATTTTACCCTTTTTTTGGGTGGGGGTTTACTATGTGCAACTTTTTTATTGTTTGTGTGTTTTCGTGGGTATTGAGTGTAATGATGGTTAAAGCGATCTGGCGTAACAAGTAGTTCGTAGGCCGTGAGAGCTGAGAGCGTCAAGTATGTGATCGGCTGTGGGGGTCAAGTGCGTCAAGTAAGTGATAGATAGTACTTGCTAGGAGTGATAGGAGTCCTTTGGGAACGCCTAGTTGAGGTCCAAGTAGTCAATGCATATTCGTCATTTGCTCGAGGCCTTTGTGACCATGATTATGTTTGAGAGCCATGTCGTGTACTGTACCTCTCGTATGAAGCCGACTTCCTTTAACTTAGCAGTTTTCGCCCTTGCGACTTTCTATAGTTCACCCTCCATCCTTCTTTGTCATTGTGACACAAAAATGACCTTGACGAAGATGAACAACTTATGGCACATGAGGTTGGGATCAATGCCCGGGATGTTTGCCGCACTCCAGGCAAACAAGTCAGTATTCGCCTTCAGAATAGATATAATCACGTTGTGCGTGCTCGTGCCCAAGTACATATTTTGTCCTTCAAAGGGTCCGAGCTACCACAATTGGGTTTCTTCTGTCGGAAGGGGCCACACGTCCTCGTTGACTCGTGGTCGAAGTCAGTCCAGGGTTCTGGGGTGCCTTGGGCGCCTCTTGTTTCAATGTGGTGAACCATCCTAGGTCCACTTGGGACCTGGTATGGTGCGACCTTAAGGCTCTTCACATAACATTTGTGTGCTTCTTCTTGGTCGGCCTTGATGGTGACTATATCCCTTGATGAGGACTGGAATTTCATTGCCATGTGTGGTGTTGATATGATGGCCCTAAGGGCGTTCAAGGTGGGTCTTCCCAAGAGTACATTGTAGGATGTGTCTGCCTCGATCAGGATGTAGCATGCAAGGAGGGAGGAAGAGAGTCATCCCTCCCAAGGGTGGTTATCAGCTCTACAAAGCCTCGAGTATGGATTCGCTGACCTACAAACCCAACAACGGGGTTCAGATATGGCTTAAAAAGGTCTTCGGATATGTCCAGTCTCTTGAATGAAGTCCAGTAGAGTATATCCGCCAATCTGTCCTGGTCGATTAGGATTTTGCGCACCTTTCAATCTCAATCTGCTATCACTACCGTGATGATGGGGTCAAACTGTCTCTTGCAAAGTCATCATCACTAAAGGTGATCGGCGATTATGCAATCTGGCTCAAGACCCTTGAAGGATATATGAAGAAGCTTTATTCCATTGTATAAATTAGAATTTAGAACTTTTTATAATTTTGTTGACTTTGACTTTTTAGTACTTGACTCCTAAAGTCAACCTTCCCTGTTGACCATTGTATTTAGGTTACCCTTTTAGGTCATGTTTTATTTTCTAAAAGGTACTATAGTCATCATGTTAAGAGTTTGCCAAGATGGAATAGCTTTGAGAGAAGCTGAGCATGTGTTATATTCACCCCTCTCATTATGGGCGCACCCCTCCAAGCATGCTTAAGGCATGACTACTATTCCTACCTCTTAGTTGCTAGATGTCATACCTCTTAGTCATGCCTTAAGCATAACTACTTTTTACCACCTCTTTCTACTATTTACACCTTTTTGTATCTAGACTAGATTAGAGATAGATTCATTAGTTGGTTATACATGTCCATAGTTAGCTAATCATAGTTAGATGTGACTCAACTAGAGTTAGCTAATTTTGGTTAGATTAACCTATAGTCTAGTTAGCCTAAACCACCTTTTCTAGCCTATAAATAAAACCTTTCACTTACATGTAATCATCTTTGGATCATTGAATATAATTTGACCATTTTAGGTTGAGTGTGAGCCTTGAGTGAGTGTGAGAGAGAGTTCTCTTCCTCCTTGGTCGTGAACCTCTCTCCCTTGGGAGAGAGTTCTTCTAGCTTTTATCAAGGATCCCTCCTTATGGCAAGCATCCTAAACTCATCTCTCACCCTTGAGAGTGACGTTTCCCCCTCCATTCCTCTTCTATCCACACTTCATTTCACATTAATCCAACCTCTTCATGGAAGATGCAACGAAATTTACAACTTTTAGTTAGCGGATTTGTTTTTTCCTGCAGAACATAAAGGTCCCCCCCAGCGAACCCCCAATGATGGCACTGATCACTCCCCGGAGCTGCCGGGACAAGGTAGGTTCTTGCTCTTTTTTATCGAAATTGGTAAAGGGACACTAGTCTTGCCCGCGTGAGCGTTCTTTTTCTGGTGATATCTGTCGTCGGTACCGGGCCTCTGTCGTCTCGACTATCGTTTTCTGACGAACTCCCTGAGCCTTCCCTGCTGGACTAGTTCTTCAATTTTGTTCAGAATGTGACACACTCTTCGATGGTATGGTCGTAACAACAGTGGTACTTGTAATGCTTACTGCGATATGTGCCATCGCCGGAAGAGGCTGGCTGGGGGAAGCGTAGGATTTCAGCGTTGAAAGCTTCTTCCAAGACATGCGTCTAATATTCTGTTAATGGGGTATAAGTGGTGTACTTGGGTTGTGGCTTTTCTTGCCATTTGAAGTCTTTGTCCTAAATGGATTGGTGTCGGTCCTCCTCTCAATCTTTCCTTGGTTGTCTAGACTGGTCCTTTTTGGCAGTGGTTGGCATCTGTTGTCATCTTCATCATGACGAGGCTTTTTCCATTTTGACGTACGTGGCAGGCCGCTCCATGAACTGCTCCAATGTTATCGGGCGATGCTTCGCGACACTGTCTGTGAACCGTCCCATTTGTTGGGCACTATCACAGAGTGCAGGGCTATGTCAGGTTCGAGGTCCACGATCTGAGTGATCATCCTTGACAACCAATCTGTAAACTCGTGGAGGGTCTCGTCGTCCTTTTGGAGGAGCCCGATGAAGTCATTTGTGGTTGTACTCTAAGGTCGGGAAGCCACATAATGGGCGATGAACTTGTTCACCAGGGTGTCAAAAGAGTCAATGGATTGCTGAGGGAGTCACGACCACCAGTTGAGAGCTACTCCTTCTAGGGAAGTAAGAAACATCCTGCATAGTACTCGGTCCTCATTAGAGTAGAGGTTCACCTAGGTGAGGAATACCTCTATATGGTCATCAGGGTTGCTGGTGCCTCTCATAAAGTTTGATCGTGAGGGGTGTTCATCCCTAGGGCAGGGGATAATCGAGTATCTCATCCACGAAAGGGTGTCTCCTGTTCTTTGTATGCCCTATCATGCGAGACATATCCAGCCCGATTCCTAACCCTCGTGGGTGTTCTCAAACTCCCCATGTGGCTGAGGAGTGCTGCCTGGCGGAGGGGTCCCCTTCGGGTGTTCCCCCACAAGTTTCGTCCTGGCAAGTGCTCTTGGTAGGCCTGCCGAGATGATGACTCCTCATCTTGTTGTCATTGTTGCCGTCCTACGGGCCATTCTTGGGCTGCTGGCCTTGGAGGTCTTGGATGACCATCCTCGTGGCGGTGTTTTCCTCTCTAAGCAAGAACAAGTCTGCCTTATGCTTCCTACTCATCTCCTGCATTTTTTTTATCTTTTCCAATAGGTTGACTTCCCCTGCCTGGTTGGTTGTAGAGGGCCCTGCACCATGAGGGATGGGGTAGAGAGGGGGCATAGGAATTTCTACGTTACCACAAATGGCGCTAAATTGTGTACCCTCCCAGAGCCCTCCTCGAGACCCCACAACTTGGGTACCTCGGGGCACTGGTTCCTGAGCTCGACAATGACCTGCATCTCGAGACCTAACACTGACTACAACTCGGTGCTCGCCATAGGCCCAAGAAGGAAGGCCCATTTCTATAAAAAAAAAGGTAACTTAGAATGATGTAAATAAGGAAACTCAAAAACAAAATCTCCTTAAATATAGGAGTTTTAAGCCCTCACAAGTATCTAATAACTCATATTCTAATCTCTATCCTCTTACTCCCTCACTGACTTGGGCGTTAGAGTCCCTTTTGCAAGTACACACCTATCCCCTAGAGCTCCAAGACCCAAAGGATCGAGAGGATAGTCATTCTGCTAAACTCCGGTTAAAACAAAAAACATTTACAAGCAAAAAAGAATAAGAATAGGGAAGGAAAAGGGAGCCGCAAGGGAGAGATAGAAATGTACCAGTGGAGAATTAAAACAATCATCCACTTTTAAAAAATATTTAATTAATACTGTTAAATTTAAGAGTTTAATTGGTATACAATGTCAGTATAAAATTTGTACACTAACATTCAATTACAACCCTTTATTAATGGTAAGTTTGTTAACTTTATTAATTAGTACTTTAAAAGTCACATAAATGAAAATTTATGATTAAGTGAAGTGTAAAAATATTTTACACTGATAGTGTACACCAATGAAACTCTAAATTTAATTTTTTTTAAATATTTAACTCTCTTATTTTTTATAATAATAAAAAAAATTGTTGCTTCATATGCCTCTATATAAACAAACATATCTTTTGTAATTTTTTTACCAATGAAAAATTTACCAATTCAAATGTTGAATATTGTGATATGATATATAAATCAATTTTTACATAATTTGGAATTTTTTATATATGTTATCAAATAATGAATATTTACACATTTTTAAATATCATTTTATACATTAATATTAAGTGATATAATGAACTATTGAATAATTTTGAATTTCCATAAAAGTTTGGATATTTGATCTAATTAACAAAATATAAAATTCAATTGTTTGATTGGTAAAATTTATATTCAATAAAATATTGAATATATAAGTTAATTAACTCTTACACCTTGTAAACAGATCTTAACTATAGACTTTCTCTAAACTTATGTATAAGTAAAAAAAGTTGGTTTTTTGGTGGAATCAAATAAGCAAATCTAACTAATTTGGTCTTATTTAATTTTATCATTCATAAAACTTTTTCATTTTAATTACAAGTATAATTGTTTTATTCATGATATCAAGTTCCAACAAATGATGTTTTAAAAATAACCTTATTTTGTACTTGAGATTAGAGAAATTAAATTATAATAACTAATTTTCTTAATTTATATAAATTTATGTATTTTTACTTATAATATATAGAGAGAGACAAGAAGAGATAGATAGGTAGATAAAGAGAGATAGTGACAAGTAAGTACTATTAGAGATGTTATAAATCGAATCAAACCGAATTGAAAACTAGAAACCACAAAAAAGTCAATTTAGTTTTGTTTTCGAAATTTCTCTAAAATGCACAATTTGATTCGCAATTTAACATATTGAAACTATACTGAATCCAAATCAAACCACCCATTCCTAATTGTTTTGGCAAATCCACGAGAAGTCATACTATGCTTTTGGACTTAATATTTATGCTTTTTAACTAATATGCATCCATTGGTAAATTAATATTTTAGGAAGACTATTTTATTGAATTTCATTAGAAACAATTTGAAAACAAGTCATATATAATGTTTAAATGTATTGATTGTTTGTACTTTAACTTAAATATTTGCTACTTTTATACAATTTTGTAGGACATGAGTAGTCTTTTATACAATTACATAAAAAAAAAAATCTTTGTTTTAATACTTAACAATGTGGTTTTTAAACTGCAAAACCAAACAAAATCAAATATATTTAAAAGAAATATACACCCGAAAGCTACTCCTACAAGAACAAAAGAACTCATCTTACATAGGAAAAAACTCAAAAACAAAAGCGGCATTCAATCTAGACTCAAAACCGATCTGTCTAGTTTTATTTGTAAAACAAGATCTTGTATTATATCTATTTTTTGGTTTAATATAAGTATTTTTCATTAAAAACAATTTTATTTAAGCCTTGTAATGAACGAAAAATTCTCTCTTTGAGTACTTTGGTACAAGAAAAAACAAGAACTCGAGTTTAAATTGATATAAGTTTATCCATATGTTCAATAATATGTTATATTATATTTATTTCATTTCTACTTTTAAAATAAAAGTTGCATTGTGTTTAAAAATAATATATCAGGACCATCCGTAGATGGAACATTACTAATTCTTTTATTTTTATTATCATTCATTATAATAGAGAAATAAGATAACAAAGGTAATGAAATAATATGCTAGTACTAGAAGGATGGTTAAATAAAACTAACAGAAAGATTTTTGTAATTCTTTTGAAAATACTTTTTTAATAAATTCTATGGAGTTTCTTAAGTAAGTAGATGATCTAATCAACTATCTACTGTTTAAAATAGTTCACAAGAACTCTTTTATGAAAACCTTTAATACTGATACCAAATGGTCAAATAAATATTGTAATAGATAGTGGACATGAATATTTTATACTGATTCACTCAAATAGAGTTGTGTCTTGTTCTCTTCCAAGCAAATCTTTGAAGGTTCTACTATATAACCATTTTTATACAATTATTAGTATTCTTTGTGTCACTTTTGGCTTATAATGAGTACTTAAACACTTTTGGTTTTACATCCCTTAAGTTTACATCTAAGTACACAAATTCACTTCTAGCTATCACTACATATTATTTGAACAATAAGTCACTTGTGACTTAGAAACAAAGTAAAATGATTGTGTTTGATACAAAGATACTTTCACAGAAAGGATATGCTTATATGCCTAGTGTATATAACTTCACTAGATGAAGGATGTTCTAATTATGCTCCGTAGCAGGTTAACCAGAAGTTGCTTACTACTCAAGCTAAGTGTATCTAACTTGGTTGTTTCAGAGCTTAAGATGTTTATCTATTAACAACATCGTTTGTTTTATATTGATTTTCATATGCGTCCATTGATTGATTTATCCTTTTCTCTTTGTGCTTAGGTTCTCCTTATACAGGCAATGAAACTTGAAGTAAGTTTTCGTGAGTTGTCGCTTTCTCGTAGGAAGCTTTATGTGAAATTTGTTAAGTGCTCAAACTGAGTCATTGTTCATGTGATTTTATCGTGTTTGACTTTCTTCTCATTCTAACAAGCTCCATCATCTATGTTGACATTGTGTTTGCGAAGAATATGATTGTTAGGATCATATGTCATTGTCTTGTTCATTTGAATGGTCTTTGAACAATGAGCTTTTGGTCATCCATCAAAATGTTATACTATTGGATGTTTCATCTATATAACAAATATTTTTTCTATTACATGAGGCCTTTTGTTTAACCGAAGAGGAATGTTTGTAGACAATCTCAAACTCTTATAGTTAGATGGTTTTTTAATCGTGATAGCTTCTAATGTCTTCATAAAGGATCAGTATGTAATGATAACTTCTTGTGACATAATGGTTGTATAGTGCGTGTGCACATGCATTTAGATGGTCTTATAGACATCATATGTATATAGTTGATTAGGAACTCTATAGGCCTTTTGGTATTGGTTATTGCATGTGACCTTTTAATGGAGTCTTTAGATCTTTTTATTATAGTGTGTTGACATTTAGCACTTTTAATGATTTGTTTATACTAAAAAATGTGTTGATCTTCTAATGCATGTTAATCTTCCCCTTTTCTAACGTATGTTAATCTTCTCATTCTCTAACGCATATAGACTTTCTTATATTCTAATGTGTATTGACTTTCATATTGCCTAATACATATTATCATTCTTCTCTTCTAACGTGTATAGGCTTTCTCATATAGCTTTATGTGTTATGTACTTAATCAAATAGATTTTTCTTATGCAAACATTTCTTTCTTGTTATATTTGTGTCTTATAAGGGTCATATAAGAGTTTGTTTCACATTCTTAATGTTGTTCACATGATTTTTTATACATCTTCCAATATAAACGTTAGAAGTAAACTTAATATTATTCGCTATCATCAAAACCACTTAAGGTATTTATAACAGTTTCTAGTCTTTTAGACCTTATGAGCCTAACAACACTAAATTTATGCTATAAATCATTATATTTTATGATATTTAATTTAATAATATATAGCAGTAAAAAAATTTAATACTGTATATATAAAATTAGTTTTATATTTAAAATTAAACAATCTATAAATATAATTTTATAAGATAATTTTCAAAAATATTTTTTTAGTGACAAAAAATGGGAGAATAATGTGGATATACATGTCCATACATAATAATAGAGATGAACATAAAATTTTAAACTCATATATGAGTTTAAGAGTGAAGATGAGAATGAGAAATATCATACGAGTAGGTGTCATGTTCTATTGTCATGCCTAATATTTCTCTCAATGTAGAAAAAGAGAAAAAAAAGAAAAAAAATAGATATATCCATGCATACACATACATATACATACACTTATATCTATTTTATAAAGAGGAATAATTAGATTCCAATATTAGAATATAATAGTTAATTGTGTATTCATTAATAAATGTAATATGTTATACGTCACCTACATCTTTCTTATTACATCGTCCACATGACAAATTATTATTATGTTATCTATCCTATTAATAAAGGGAATACCCTCTTTTGATGTCTACTTTTCAAAATACTTATTCTACCCTTACACATATTTTAAAATTAAAAAAATAAACTAATTTGTCATAAGAGGGACTTGAACCCTTTTCAAAATACTTATTCTACCCTTACACCTATTTTAATATTAAAAAAATAAACTAATTTGTCATAAGAGGGACCTGAACCTATAACCTCTTATTTCCCAAACATATACTTTACCACTAAACCACTCTTATAAATATAATAAAAAAATTATTTTAAAATGTGATATTATATTATATACTATATCTATACTATTAATAAAAAGAATACTCCCTTTTGATGTATACTTTTTAAAATACTTTTTCTACCCTTACATTTATTTTAAAATTAAAAACATAAACTAATTTGTCATAAGAGGGACTTGAACCCATAACCTCTTATTTTCCAAACATATACTTTAACACTAGACCAATCTTATAATTTTAAGCAAAAAATTACTTTAAAATATTGATATCCAACATACAGAATTGTCCAATTATATCTATAATATATAATATGTGATATTATATTATATACTATATATTATATAATGAGAATATGACCTTTTGGTGTCCATATTTTATGACTGTTTCACCGTATAAACATTTTATGACTATTCCCACTTTCACAAATATAATTTCTCCCTATTAATATATGCATACATTTCATGATAAATATTTTCAATAAACATGCAAATATACAAGTGCGACAATATTTTGAATTCTATTTAAACTCTCCTCTTTCATTTTTTTCATATTAATTACATATTTGACATATCCATTGATGATCTAACATGTTTTATCATGTTATCATAAACAAAAAATATAAAATTAAAAAAATATATTTCAAATTCTCAAGTCAATCAAGGTAGTTTTTCTGTATGGTTTGTTAGATAGATTGCAAATACCTATCTCTTTGCTTTTATTGTTAAGGTGTGATCAATGACTTTAATTAGGGTAATTTACTGCTCATTATGCTTTAATGAGGTTGTAACCATCGTTATTTTATGATGACTGTCATAAGTTCTCTTAGAGTAATTTCTATTCAAGTGAGGGAGGTCTTCTGAATGAGACTGGTTTGGAGCGGAGGTCATTATTTTTTAGCTTAGGTCGAGGTAGGGGCATGAGGCTACCAGATGGTACATAAGCCCCCAAGCTCCGAGGATCATGAGCAAGACGCTAGAGCTTCAACGCATTCACATCGGACTTTGCAAAAATGTGCAACTTCATGAAGAACTGAGGTTTGTGAAGTAGTTGGGAGGGTTTTTGAGGAGGTTGCTTGGAAGTGCGATAATGTGCACAGTCGCACTAGTGAAGTCGTGTCACATGGCCACCTACCCTTGTCATACATCATGTGGAGAGACTGCAAATGTTTTTTTAGTCTTTGGATTGAATGTTTTTAGACCGTGAAGAGATCGTTGGATTGAGTTGGTGTGATGCTCGTTGGATGGGAAAGGGAGCTTGCATGCTTAGTCGTTGGATGGATGCTAAGCTAGGCAGGAACAATTTTATAAGGTCATTTATATGGAGGCTTGTGCGACACATTTCTGGTCTCTCTATCTTCGTTCCGTCGAGCTTTGGGCATGTGCATTTTAAGGTTAGGGTCTCGTGCTTGCTTTGAGGTACGTTTGGTATTGCTCTTTTTCTTATGTCCATCTAGTTTATTGTGTTGGTTTGAGTTGTTCTTCCTTGGATGTGTTAAGGTTTTTTAGTTTCCCTTTGTTTCTTCTATTGTCATGTCTTCCAATTCTGAGGTGGCGTTTAGGTAGAATAAGAAGAAGGGTTCAATGCTTTCGCGGGAGGTGGTGGGCATAGTGGAGGATGTTGATTCGTTTGATTCATCCACCCCGCCGATGGTGCCGGAGGTTTCATCTTCATCGTCTGATGGTGGCGAAGTGGCTTTATTAGTCATTGGCTTAGGGGGTTTGACATCTTCTAGGGTGAGGGTGGTTAAGGAGAAGGCGACCTCGTCGAAGGTCAACATTGCAAGGGGAAAGAAGAAGAAGAAGAAGAAGAAGAAGAAGAAGAAGAAGAAGAAGAAGAAGAAGAAGAAGAAGAAGAAGAAAGAGGTGGTATTTGACATTCCTAAGAAGAAGGGTGGGAATCGTAGGAAAACGGAGTTGCCTCTGTTAGACGTTGCTGACTATACTTAGGCCCGTAGTGATCTGGCCGAGTTCCATAGCAAGGTTAGGAAGTCTGCTATTAATGTTTTCTTAGAGGGTAATTTTGTGTCGATTCCTAATAAGGCAGACTTGTTTCTTTTTCAGTCCTGTGCAGCGGACGAGTTTGTCTTCAAGGGGAGGGGGGTTTTAAAGGTTCCTTCTATGTATGTGAACATAACCCTGTTTTTGAAGCTTGGGGTGACCTTAACCTTTTTCGACTTCAAGTGCGAGTTTTTGCAATATGCGAATGTTGTTCCTTCATAGTTGCACCCTAACAATTGGGCTTTCATTAGGGCTTTTGAGTTTTTGTGTGCATGTCTGGCAGTGGATATGCCCCTAAACAACTTCTTGCCTTTTTACCAGATGAAGTTGGGTACACCTATAGGTTGGGTTCCCTTGAGTGAGGTGAATAAAAGGTTGTTTTCTTTATACTCGGGTTCTTATAAGTTTAAGAACGAGTTCCCTTTTTACTGGTAGGACAGGCCATGTAAGTTTAAGGGTACTAGCGGTAGAGTAGTCATGACCGAAAAGGCTAACATTTCTAAGTTGGAAGCTCTTTCTCGTCTGATGACTATTCAGATCGTCTCTCACTTGTTTTATGCTTGCGATATTGAGCATGAGCTTGAGAGTGCATATTCTTCGTGCTTTTGCATTTCCTTATAATGTCTTTAACTTTTATTGAACTTGATTGTTTTAATCTTTTGTTGATGTTGCAGATCTGATGGGGAAGAATAATTGGAAGTTGTTAAAGGAAAAATTTGACCTATAAAAAGGAGATGTTACTGCGGTTGCACGGGTGGGGATCGCAAGAGGAAGCATGACGACATGGTTGTTGAGGTCGTTACTAAGGCGACCCTAAATGTCCATGTTGTGGTTTCAAAGGGCCACGTGGTGGCAGACAAAGCGAGATCTCCTATTCAACTGACTTCTCAAGCTCAGGAGGTTATTCCTATCTTCTCTCCTTAGCCAATAGTGTCGCTTACATTTGGGACTTTTGGTGCTCTCCAAACTCAAATCGGTGGTCGTGGTGTGGGTCAACCGTTTTTCCCTTTAATGTCATTAGGGTGTCCTCACACACCACATGGGAGAAGATTGTGTAGAGGTGCTTCACAAGGGGAAAGGACGAGAACCAGATGGAGAAGCTAGAGCATGTTTCAACCTCTAAGGACATTAAATCGTTATGGAGTGTAGGGGTTTAAATGTCTGACTATTAGTGTTAAGGAGGTCAACCTTGCTGACGTTTTTATTCTGGAAAAGGTTGGGCATGTTGAGAGCTTCAATTCAGTTATGATCATGTTGTAGAGGTCCCAATGTGTGTTAGGTTATTGGGGCCACAAGTGGGCGACTGCTAAGGAGAGAGCAACTCAATTGGAAGCTTCGAACAAGAGGATGTGCTCAGAGATGGTTACCCTCCAACATTAGTTATCTGAGTTGAAGGGCCGATTTGGAGGGACGATTGTGGCATTTGCTCAAAGGATGGTCACCTATCATGCTATGTGGGATTGTTTAAACCAATTTATCGCCAAGGTGACTGAGAATAGGAGGTTGGCAAACTCCCAAAATGTGAAGCTGGAAGGGAAGTCAGGGACCTTGCAACAGCAGCTGGATGGGGCTCAAAGACAATTGGCTGAGTCTAAGGAGAAGGCTAAAGCTTTGGAGGACGATCTTGATGATGCTCGGTGGCAGGTGTGCTTGGAGCATACTAATGGCTTTAACAAAGTTGTGCAACATGTTGTTTTGTTCACCAATGTGGAGGAAGCTTGTTTTAACATTAATGAGGAAGTTAAGGATGACCAGTTGGTGGATGGGGAAAATGAGGATGAGGAGGAAGGGGAGAGCGTCGCCATGGAGGTTGATGTTGGCGGGTTGAGTATGCGAGTTAGTGTGTTTGTTCTTGTTCTAGAAACTTTGGTCTCTTTTTGTAGTAGGCTTGCTTGTAATGGACTTGGTTGATCAATGTAATGAAGCCTTTTGACAGTTTTATTGCCTTAGTTCTTGATTTTCTATTTGGTGAGTGTTGGTTTTTGACCTGCGACACTTTCGATTTTGCGAGTTGCGATACTTTCTGTTTTTGTTGCGCTTGTGAGCTTATGTTTAATCATTTGAGGGTTCCTGTTCCAGAATTTGAGAGCTCGTGCATAGCCTTCAAGAGTTCACATCGATTTGTAAGAGTTCCCACAGACTCGCTTCCAAGAGCTCGCGTTCAGCTCTTTTGAGTTCAGGAAGTCGGGTCTTTAGTTAGTGACTATAATGGAGAGTTCAGTACAAAAATGCCAAGAACTATACTTTTATTAATGATGTGGGCCTTGTTAAAACCTTTTTAGTCCAAAAACCCCTTTTAATTTTCGTTGGGGAAAAAAAGACTGAAGTAGGAAAGAGTACCCCATACAGTTGTTTAGCTAAAGTAAAATTTTAAATGAGATACATTCTAAGTTCTGGGTATGTTTTTGTCACTGAGATCTTGGAGTTTGTAGGTGTCGTTCTGCAGGTTCTCAGTGATTCAAAATGGACCTCCCAAGGTGCTTTGGGTTTCTAGTGTGTTGGGTTTCTTTTTGCTTCTTTGGTCATCCTCCATACTAGGTCGCCTGGTTGGAAGGATCTAAGGTTAAGGTTGTTGTCATATTTTCTTTTCGCTCTGCCCTTACACGTTGTTTCCTTAATCTTAGCCATGTCATGTACTTCTTCAATGAGATTGAGGTTTTCTCACAAGGCGACCTCGTTGACTTGTTGATCGTAGTGTGTTCTACATGGTGTGGGCTTTCTAACCTTTACTGGAACCATGGTGTCAGAGCCGTAAATGAGTTTGTATGGCATTTCTTGTGTGTTTGATTGGGGAGAGTAGTTGTAGGCCATATGATGCTCAGGAATTTGTCTACCCACAATGTTTTGGTGACCCCTTACCTTTTTTTGAGCTCGTTTAGGGTGACCTTGTTCACCGCTTCGACTTGGTCGTTGGTTTGAGGATGTTCCACCGATGTCATGAGGTGCTTGATCCTGAGGTTTTGTAAAAAGGTTTCCACATTAGAGTCTATGAACTGCCTTCCATTGTCAAAGATCATCGTGTTGGGAATCTCGTACCTACAAAATAGTTGTTGCCATATAAAGTTTTTAACACACCATCCTGTTATGTGAGCTACTACCTTTGCTTCGATCCACTAGGTAAAGTAGTCAATGGAGACCATGAGAAACTTGGCTTGTCCTCTGGCTTGGGGTAGAGGTCCCAGAATGTCAATTCCCCATATTGTGAAGGGCCACAAGGAGGCCAAGGCGTGCATGGCTTGCGGGAGTTGGTGGGTAGATTGTCGAATTCTTGACACTTGCTACATTTGCACATGAAGTTCTTGCAATCGCTAAGTATGGTCAGCCAGTAGAAACCAGCTTGGAGTACCTTGGTAGCCATAGATCGGGCTCCACTGTGGAATTTGTATATCCCTTCATGTAGTTCCCAAAAGACGTAGTCAAACTCTATTGGGTTCAAACACTTTAATAGGGGTCGAGTTGTACCCTGTCGTAAGAGTTTGTCTGATACCAGTAAAAAATGACTTGCCTTTCTTCTTAGTTTCTTGGCTTTGGCGGAGTCGTCGAGGAGTATGTCTTGTGACAGGTAGATGTGAAAGGGAGTCATCTAGGTGAAGTCTCGTTGGACTAGTAATATTTCCATACATGGTTGGCTAAGAGTCTCCTTGGATTATAGTGCGATGTTGTCTTAGTCTCTTGGTGTTGGTGAGCTTTGATAATAGGTCAGCTCACAAGTTGTCTTCTTTGGTAACATGGCTTATTTCGAATTCGTGGAACTCATCAATTAAGCTTTTCACCACGTGGCAGTACTTAAGGAGTTGCTTGTCCCGTGCTTGGTACTCTCCTTTTATCTGCCCTATGACTAGCTGTGAGTCAATTTTGCATCTGAGCTTAGTCGCCCCGACTTCTAGGGCCAATTTTAATCATGCGATTAAAGCTTCGTATTCAGCTTGATTGTTTGAGGTCAAAAACTCGATTCACACTCATTGTTCGATGGTAAGGTTATTTGGCCCTTCTAAGAGAATCCCTATTCCACCTCCTTTTTTGTTGAAGATCCGTCGACAAAAAGGATCCATTCATGGTACCTTGGTCATTAGGTCGCAGGGTAAGCTCGACAATGAAGTTGAAGAGGTATTGGAATTCCATTAGGCCTCGAGGTTCATAGTGCAAACCATATTTTGATAGTTCTACTGACCAAGCAATTATCCTTCCGACAAGCCCAGGCTTCCTTAGGATCTTTTGAGTGGGTTGGTCGGTTTTGACAATCACCTGATTGTTTTGGAAGTAAAAACATAGTTGTCGAGCTGTCATGACGAGAGGGAAAAATTTTCAATTAGTTTTTGCTTTTTATGGGTCAAAGTAACTCAAGATTTGGAAAACGCATTTTAGGTACCCAAAACTGGCCATACATCACGTTTTGGGTTAAACAAGTAGGGGTATGCTAGCTCATAAGGGGGTGTGGAGATGATTTCTCTAAGCTTATGCAATATGGGTCTCCCTATGAGGATGTTGTACGAGGAGGGAGCATCCACTAGCAGGTATAGTATCTTTTCCAAACTTGGTTAAGAGATCTATATAACCCTTAGTCTGTACACTGCTTCTTGAGAATTCCTACAGTGGCTCATCGTAAGGGTGTATAAAGTAGTTAAGTAGCTCGAGCTAGCAAAAGGTACCCCAGAACAAAACATTAATCGAGCTTCCTTGATCTATTAGTGTCTTGTTGATTTACCAGTTCGCCACTACCACTGATATGAGCATGGGGTTGTCTTGGTCTTAGTGAATGCCTTCAAAGTCCTTGTCGGAGAAGGTAATTTTGGGATGCGAAATAAGCTTGGTAGTTCTTCCTAAGTCGACATTGTACACTACTCGAAGGTGACACTTCCAAGCTGAGCTAGTATGTCCCCCGCCAGCGAAATCGCCGACTATGGTGTTGATTACCCCATTGTGGTCTTTGTCTTTCGACCTTTGGGAGATTTTTGTTCTCGACTCCTTAGTTGATGGTCCCTACAAGATAAGTTTTGATACTTGTTTCTTTGCTCTTTCTCTCACATGGTGGTGGATGACTTGTTTTTTACATACCTTGAAAAGTGACCTACTTGTATCAACTCTTCTATTTTGTTTTTCAAGGCACGACATTCATCAGTGTTGTGACCCATAGTACGGTGGCACCAATAGTGTTTTCTAGGGTTAGCCTTGGTAGTTGGTTGTCTTGAAGGAGGTAGCATGAGAATGTATGCTCTTCTTGCTTCTTCCATTACGTGTACCCTGACCACATTCAAAAGAGTTTACTAGTCGTATCTGGGCTCTCTGTCGTGAATCTCCTTGAAGTTCTTGTCTTGAAAGTAACGAGTCTTAAACTCTTGGAGGGAGTGCCTGGTGGTCTGCCCCAGCGGTGCTAACACATTTTCCCTGTAAGAGGTATGCTCCTCCATATGGATGTAGATTGCAGCTCGAGCCTTGATTTCTTTCATGTCATTCAGTGCCCTTTTGCAGAGGTTATTCATGAAGGGGCTAAGTCGGAGTCAATTAAGCAAATAATAGAGGGTGACCTCAGGGTGAATTCGCTTAATCTTGACAGTCATGGCTAGGAATCTATCCATGAAGTCTTGCAAGGGCTTTTTCTCTCCCTGTTGCAGGTTGACTAACGTTGTTGCACTGGTGGTATATGGCCGGCTAGTGACATACTTGGCTTTGAACTTTTTTACAAGTTCACAAAATCTATGTATTGGGAGGAAGCTCAACGAACCAAGTAAGTGTTCCCCCCTTCAGGGATGTTGGGAATACTTGCAGCGTATAGCATCATGTGTTGAGTTCAGGTTGAGCTGGGAAAGATAGTCATCTATGTGAGTGTTGGGGTCTGTGAAGCCTTCATCTCTCAAGGGTGAGTTGTTTCCAATTGCAAGGCAGCTCAACTTCCATTATTTCTAGGACAAAGGGGTGTTTTTTGAAGTCGTCATTGTAGTCTCAACGGTACCCGTGCTTGATTGAAGAACGACCTGAAAGGGTAATATGATGGCTAGTGCAAGACAGTATGGTTCTGTCATCGTGTTGCCTTGGGGAAGTGACGGTGCGATGATGGAGAGGGGAAGAAGATGTGAGATTCCAACTAAGGTGGGGCGTGGATGTAGCTCGGCTAGCCCCCTCATGATTATTATTGTAGGCTCGCAACTCTAATATTGTACACCATAGTTTTTTATTTTGCCTCTGAAGTTCTGAAATGGTTAGAGCTTCAATTTCTTCCATGGTTTCTTGATTATGTGGCAACTAGGGAAATATTTTATTAGGGTCCCACAATGTGCGTTAAATGTAATTATAAGAAAACAGAGGTTGTACTTTCCAACAAGTCCACCAAATATCTCTTTGAAATGGTAGTGCCAAGGATACCTATAAGAGACATTCCAATGCTCAAGTCAGTCAAGATGGTTTTTTTGTATGGTTTGTTAGATAGATTGCAAATACTTCTCTCTTTGCTTTATTGTTAAGGTGTAATCAATGACTTTAATTAGGGTCATTTACTGCTCATTAGCGCTGCTTTAATGATGTTGCAGCGTCATTAGTTTATGACAGTTGTCATAAGTTCTCTTAGGGTGATTTCTGTTCAAGTGGGGGAGGTCGCCCAAATGGGACTGGTTTGGAGCAGAGACCGTCATTTCTAAGCTTAAGGCATTGCAACAACAGTAGGAATGTGATAGGTCGAGGTCGGGTGACACCGAGGTGAAAGTCAGGTGATGTGCCAATGTCAATGATAGGGCATGAGGCTACCGGATGGTACAAGTAGTATGTAGTATATTAAATTGTTTTATGCATGTAATTAACAAGATTTTTCTCATACAAACGAATATTAAACTCATATATATAGTTTGTGATTGGATAACGTATAAAATAAATAATTTACAGGCGCTTGACTTTTTTTTCTCAATTTTAATTAATTATATTAAAACGTAATTATTTAATCTTATTTTATGCATGTAATTAACAAGATTTTACATATAAAATATAATTTACTTTTAATATAACACGAGTATAACTCTTTATACTTGCTTCAAATCAGGATAATATATGTTAATCCTAAGTTTTCAAAATGTAAGAAAGGTTTTATACATAATACAAATTCTAATATCTACCCTATGCAATATCCAATACAAATTACGTTTTATATAATTAATTAAAATTGAGAAAAAAAAGGCAAGCGCCTGTAAATTATTTATTTTATACGTTATCCAATCACAAACTATATATATGAGTTTAATATTCGTTTGTATGAGTTTTAAAATGTTAATTAGTTAAGTAAACAAACTTATAATATATAAATGGTTTTGATTAAATGTAGTATAAAATTTTTTTACACCGATAATATATAAGTGTTTTCTCATACTATATAAAGGAAGTTTGTCAAATTTTTACAATAATTATCTTAAAAATTATACAAACAAATTTTAAGTAGATAACAATGCACATTATGTTATATCATCTATATGTCATAAGTCAATGTAGTACGTAATTTGTTATAAACTTTTTTATATTATTTTTAACTCCTTGGACCAACAAAAAAAATCAACATGTCATCATTAAATTCATTAAAATATATAATAAAGAAATAATTTTCAACATATAAATTAAAAATTGAAATCTTGATAAACAATTAATTTATACTATGATACAATGTAAGTTTTAAGTATTGATTATTTTTAAAAAGTATTTAAATTTAATTCAAAACTAAAAAAAAATAAATTGAAAGAGATTAGAAAGTCAAGAAACGTCCATAAAAATATAGAAAATATACTCTTTCATTAATTTCTTCTCAATTTAACAATTTATAGTAAGTTATTCATCACATTGACAAGATAAAAAAAATTATAGAAATAAAATTTATAGCTGTCTCTCTCTATAAATGTGATATATGTACATTTTATTAAATTAATGAATTAAAAATTATAATAATAAGTATTTTTATTATATATATTATATTTTAAATTCATAATAAAATGTGTTTTTAGTACAAAAATTTTAATTATTTTTCTTTCTGTGCAACAGTTAAAATTTGATCTATTTTGGTACGTTAAGGTGTGACATTTAGTTTGAGAAGATATTTTTTATTTTTTTTATTTTTATTTTCTGAAAATTGTTTTTTATTTTTAAATTTTTAACATTCAGAAAATATTTTTGTTTTTTTTTATATTTTATATTTTCAAAAAATAGTATTGTTAAATTTAATCAATTTTATTAAAAATATTATAAATAATTTATATATAGTTTAAAAGAAATTTATATATTATTTTTTATATAATTACAATATTATTATTAAGTTTTCATATAGCGTTAACTTTTGAAAACACTGAAAATAATTTTTTTCTATTTTCTATTTTTAATTATTTTTTAAAAATATTTTCAATAAAAATAGTTTCTAAATAATAACCAAACATATTTTCACTATTATTTTTTGTTTTCTCTGAAAATGATTATTTATGATAATTTTTTTTATTTTACTAATTAATATTTTAAAAATCATATAAATAATAAACTCTTATTGAATATTGATGTTCACTTTCAATACGTATTAATTAAACTTATAATTATAACACATTCCGTCAATTATCATATTGATAGATGATGCAACACTAAACTTAATAATATTTTATTAAATTTTATATAAGTGTATTCTCTATCATTTTTAAGCAACAAAAATTGTTTGACAAAATATTTATATTAAAAATAAAATAGTTTCTAATGGATAAAATTTGTGAACATAATGATACAAGATTTTATTGATTAACTAACCGATCAATGTTAATAATTATTAGTGTTAGTTTTTGTTAAAACATTAAATTTAATCTCTTTTCTGCTTTATCCTTTACTTAACCACCCCAGTTACCTTATATATAATTACATTATATTATATAAATAAATTTAATATTATAATATAATATTTACATATTATATAATAAATTATATATTATTATAAATAAAATATATAATAAATATGATACATTAATTTATATTATAATATTTATTATAATTCTTTATTTATCACATTATCTTGCACATATTTATAATAATTTTGACAAAAAATTTAAATTATATTATCATTAAGATAGTAAAATTAAATAATTACTGTTAAAATATTTTAAATATTAGTTATAGGTTTTAAATTTTATTTTTATAATTTAAAGAAAAATTACTACATAAATAAGATAGAATTTTTATATAGCTTAGTTATAATTTGTAAAATATATATATATATATATATATATTAAAAGATAAACTGTAAAATTAGAAAACTATATGTTATATTAACAAAATAGTAATTTTATCATTTGAATATAATTTATATTATATCATATTCTATTTGTTATATTCTAGACCTTAGATAAAATTATATCTTATCATATGTTTATTCTATCATGCTCATGTTCTTATATAATCTCCTCTTATTTTATCATATCTTTTCCACTAAACAAATCCTTATATTTTTATAATTATAGGATAAAAATCCAACTTCATATATATATATATATATATATATATAATATTATGATGGTATTTACCATAATAAATATATATTACTCACCAAACTTGCTTTTAATAATATAATCTATTTAATTTTTTTGTTAATAAATAATCTATTTAATAAAATAATTTATTACGCCTATCCAAAAAATAAAATAAAATGTTATTATTAAATGTTTCAGAATTTAGCTTAATATTGTAATGTATTAAATGAATAAATAATTTCATTGATATAAAACTCGGAATAATATTAAACGAAACATACGTTTAATATGTTATATAAGTATTTTTACACTTAAATTTACGATGTCTATACATATTAATATTAGTTTGATTAGACCGTAGGAATCTCACAAGGTCGGGATAAAATTGCTTCCAAAAAATGTGATTAGATCTAAAAAAATTATTTTTTGCATAATCAAATATTAATTTTGAGTAAAATAATACCTTTCATACTTATAAATTTAAATTCCATCTTGATATAATTTGGAGGTGGATATGTAATTCATTATAAATTAGTTAATATTTATTTATTTGATTCTTCAACCAATGTTATGATATTCAGATTGGACAGCTGATCCAACCAGTTCATCGGGAACCGGACCAATTACAATTAGGATTGAAAATGGTGGATGCTGGTTGAACCTTTTGTGACTCTGCAACGCACAGTCATCAATGCATTATGGAGTCGATCTACACCCTTTTATTTATAATAAAAAGTAAAAAATATAAACATACGAATCAAAACTCAAAACTTCTCCAATTTTACCTCTATATCGTACCAAACAATCAGAATAGAAGTACAAATAATATGCATATATAAATACACACATCAATATGTCTAGATAATATAAAAAATAATACTTAGTAATATATAATATAACAAATAATAATATATTCATAAATGTGTTTTTCTTTTTAGATCAATATATTTTTAATTTTATGATGTTTTTAATAATTAATTATTACATTAAAAAATTTAATATATTTCTGTTGATTTTGATAGATTAAAATTTTTTATATCAACTTTAATTTATTTGAAATTTACATTTTATAAGTTATTAATTATTTATGTTTTTTTAATATTATCAAGTTATTAGAATTAATTATTCACTATCTGATTCTGGAACCCATAACCTATGTCAAAGCTGGGTTTTATAATATAAGTTTAATTAATATGAATGTAAAAGAGTTTAGTAATTACGTTCTATTATATTTTTTCGTTTACATGTCTTTTAAATAGAGTAGCAAAACTAGCCTCCACTTATTTTGGTCAGCTATGCCTTTAGTCCAACGAAAATGGGGCTGGGGTGGGTTGACCAAATTGTTTGGCCCACCCCGTCCTTAAGCGGGTTGGCGAGCCAGCAAGTTGGCCTGCCAAAAATTTTAAAAAAGATTTTTTTTAAAAAAATAATTCTAAAATTTTAGCTTAAAAATTAATTTTATTTTTTAAAAAAGTTATATTTTACAAGAATAAATAGAAAAATTACAAAAAATAAATCATGAATAATTAGTTTTATTTTTTTTATAATATTATGCTTTTATACATAAATTCATGATAAATTTTATTTTATTTGCTTAATAAAGTCATTTTTATAAATTTTACTTAATAATTTATTTTATATTTTAATTATTATAATTATTTTATTAATTTATTTATTAATTCATATAAATATTATAATTTTTTAAAAATAAAATAAAATATTACGAGATTGACCCACCCACCCCACCTTTACCCCGCCAAATTGGTGAGCTAGACTGGGTGGGCAAAAATCGGTCAACAAGCTAAAAATACTAGTATAGCTTATCAAAATGAGAGGGAACTATGAGACTCAACCCATTTTTGTTATCCTTACTTTTAAAATATTAATTAATAAAATTAATAAACTTATTACAAATAAAGGACTATGATTGAATGCTAATGTAAAATCTTTTACTCTAATCATACATACTTGTTTAAATCTTATAATATTGCTTTAAACTTTATGAGGTTGCCTACATAACTTTTTATTTTTCATTTTCAGTATATATTCTATTTTCAATACCATCTCGTTCTTTTATACTGAAAACATTTTAGATATCTACTATAAAATAAAATTATGGGTCGGTTTATATTGTTCTTGTCATATACGACCACGCATCATGATTGTTTACACTAAAGATGCTGCACATTGAAGTCATGTTAACAATTGGTCCGTCATTTTAGGTATTTATTAATTTATTTACTGTATAATACACACAAGCGCAGTTTGATTCTTAATTTTTAGTATAAATTATATAAACTTTTATTACAGATTATTTTACTTCTCAATTTTTAATTAATTTTATTTTTTTTAATTTTTTTGTATTAATTGTTGAATTTTAAGAATATTATATTAATATTTTTATATATTTAAAAACATTATACTAAAATTGCTTCATATCACTAAAATTCCTTCATGCATATCCTCGAGGAAAATGATTAAAAAATATTAAAATAATTACGCAAAATTTTAAAAAATATTATTGTAATTTACATTCTTTTTAGTATAATGGGCCAATCATAAGAAATTAGTACAAAACCAAATATATTTCACATTAGCCTTCCAATAAATATATATATATATATATATATATATATATATATATATCACATTAAAATCTATTACGTACGTATGATATACATGAACATGACATTGTTTCTAATATGAAACAATGAATTCTTATTTTATAAATAAAGCCTAGAAGTTTCGATAATTTTTTTATTAAATAAAGCTTAAATGTTTCATAACGATCATGTAATTTTCATTCTTCATCATATACTAAAATTATATAATGTTTATAATCTTAAAGGACTAAAAAATAAAGATATACAAGTACTGTGAAAGTTTATTCCTTTAATTACTTTTTACATTTGTTAAATGTATATTTTTTATATATTTTAAAACTAATGGTATTTTTTATTCAGTAAGGAATAATGGTATGCGAAAACGATATCATTTTAAAACTTCATTAATAATTAGCATTTATTATTTCTTTTTATCTTTTTCTTAGCACATTATTGCATCTTATATATTATATTTATGTTTCTCTCTTTTTATTTCTCTAGGTATCAAATAGATTTGTGCCACAAATAATTTTTTATGCTTTAAATTAAGAAGGTGAATATAGTTACCTCCTTCTATATTATCCAATGGCATTTGTGATATTTTAATTTTGAATTATCTTACTTCCTTTCTTTTTGAAAAATGTATCAACACGTAGATACAAATGCATACCATATATATGGTTGCTAATTAACATATATTAGTTTGGATATTCATGCATGCATGCATGTTAAGAGGATTAACATAGTTAGGCACGCAAAACTTTGTGTTCTTCCTAACGCAAATACATTATTACAAGTAACAAATCACCTTATTATTCTTCTCTATTTAAACCCTCCGACACTCATTATAATTTCCATCTCTCTCTCTATTTTCTCTCTCTCTCTCTAATATGCCTACAACATAATGGACAAAAAACCATGCAACTCATCTCAAGATCCTGAAGTGAGAAAGGGACCATGGACCATGGAAGAAGACTTGGTCTTGATCAATTATATTGCAAATCACGGTGAAGGTGTTTGGAACTCTTTAGCCAAAGCTTCAGGTAATTAGTATACCCCTTCTTCCTTAATTACGTATTAATAGCCCTTTTTTTTTTCATTTTTCTCCCTATTTTGTATTTTCCTTATGGTGATAAATACTCATTCATGTTTTGATTGTTTTGTAGGTCTCAAACGTACGGGAAAGAGCTGTCGACTCCGTTGGCTAAACTATCTTCGTCCTGATGTTAGAAGAGGAAATATTACACCTGAGGAACAACTTTTGATCATAGAACTTCATGCAAAGTGGGGTAATAGGTGAATATATTTATGATAATCATGATAGAAGGAAGAAAAAAGAGACAAGTAAAGTACATATTTTCTACTTTCTAGATCTGAAATTTTGGTAGGAGTGGTATATTATCTTGACATAAGAAAATTCAATGGCCAACTTTCTCTTTACAATCCAAAGATATAAAGGGTCTTGGCGCTCTTCTAATTAATGTAGTGTTTGGTTTTAGAAAAGCATATTATATCTATTTATCTATATATACAAACATAACTTTTTAACTTCGAACTATGTACTTTCTTTATTCTAAAGTTGGAAATTGGCTATGAGAGGGATGATTTAGCTTAATTTATTATAATTTGATATTGAGATTCAATTCAGTTTAATTTATTTAATTTTAGCTTAAAATTTATTTTTAAGAAGTTAGAGTAAACAGTACTTGTACTTAAATTTTTAAGAAATTATTTTATAATGTAAATTTTTGTTTCATAAATATATCTTTCATTAAGAAAAATAATAATTTATTAATAAATTTTAATTTAAAAGAAGTTGTAAAAAAAGGAAATCTGACAAACAACTTAGATATACTTATTTTTTAAACTCTAATGTTTTTTCTTAACTTAAAAGTAATTTTTACGTTTAAACTAAGTTAGACCAAATCTAGAATAATTAAGATACATATGTATACTTATGAATATAAAACCCTAGAATAATTAAGAATATGAACACACATATATATATATATATATATATATATATATATATATATATGTGTGTGTGTGTGTGTGGGAGTTAAATATCATGCAATTTTTTAAAAATAGTAAAACAACTTAATTTGTAGAAGGTGAGACAAACTGCATATATAAGGAAAATAAACACACTAATATAAAGGACATTAGAAAATAGTTACTTAATTTTGTTAATCTAAAATTATATATAACTATATATAGGGTAGATGATGCGGCTCATTAATAATGTAAATTATTACTTTTTCATATGACAGAATTATGAAAAACATATTTAAACCCTTATGCACACTCTAAAGATTTTTTTTTTTTCTAATAAAAGGTTTCAAATCCTTAAGTTTTCTTCATTTTCTCTTTTTTAACTATCAAACTTATCTTATAACTCTCACTCTTAAGATACTTATATTATATATTATAACCCTTATGAATTATTATTACGAAGCTATTCAATTTCCTATAGCTGATTTTACAATTTGCTATCTCTATATATAATGATTGAGAACCGAGTAGTTTGAACTAGATCAGCTTCTATTTTAGGCTGAGCTCATGGAAGTGGGGCATATTGAATAGCACTTTATATCACATGACAGAAAAATTTCCAGGAGTTTGGATGAAATAGCACCTAAACAAATAGTATCCATTTTTGGGCTTTTTTACAATACAATTGGAATAGTAAAGAGTGTCCTTGACTATAGACTTTGCATAGTCCTATTAACTTCCCCATCCTCAACTTCTTCCCAACCAAGAAAACAAAACACACACATATATATATAGGACACCTGGCTTTTCTTGAAAAAAGAGAAGTGAAGTAGTAAGTTTATAGGAAAAATATTGGTGGACAACAAATTTTAGTTAATACCCAAAGAAGGAAAAAGAGAAAAGAAATGTTAAGTGATATGGTGTAACAAGAAAAAGGTAGCTAGAAAATAAATTAATGGAGTGTTTAATATATGAAATGTTGCTAGATATAAGTACTGGTCAAAATACAAGAAGGAATTTTATGAGTGGATATGTCGAAATTAGAAAAATAATTCCTTGAAAATTAGTATGCGTATAAATACAACACCAAACTGTTTTCAATAAAAAATATATATATAAATGAGAGAATTGGAATGTTTGAATTGAAGAATGAGACTGTGTCTACCTGAGCCTTGAGTTGAGAAATTTGATTTGGTGACCTTGGAGCCACCCTGCAAAGCAAAGGCATCAATCTTCAATTCCAACAAAAGGATCTTCAGCACCTTATATATATCCATAGTCTTTTTTATATGTGTGAGAGACTTATAATTAACATGCTTCACTTTCATTCTCAGCCAAGGAACATGGTTTCATTCAGACAGTACGTGATGTGTATTTAATAATGGTGCTGTTAGTTTTTTCTTATTTATTACCCATAGAATGTGGCATTGGCCACTTTTAATATATATATATATATATATATATATATAAATAAATAAATGATTAGATGAAGTTACTCTTATCTCATCTCATATATTATATATATACAATCAACTTATGCATGCTTTTCTTTTTATTAACTATTAAGAAATCCATTTTATCACAAGTTAATTTAGTTACACCATCTCAATTTACTGGCTTTCGTCATAAATATATATATATATATATATATATATATATATATAATCATTATTGGTTCTACAAATTTAATCAACTTAATATTGTAGGTGGTCCAAAATTGCAAAGCATCTTCCGGGAAGAACTGACAATGAGATTAAGAACTTCTGGAGAACTAGGATCCAAAAGCACATTAAGCAAGCTGAAACTTCACAAAAACATGGTAATTCAGAGGATAATGATCATCATCAAGCAAGCACTAGCACTAGCAAAGTCTCCAACATGGCACAATCCATTGAGACTTTCTCTCCATCCTCATACCATGGAACTATGCAGCCATTAATTCCAGCTCATCAATTCCCAGCAATCACTGATCAATCAAGTTGTTGTACCAATGATAACAACAACTATTGGAGCATGGAGGATATCTGGTCTATGCAATTACTCAATGGAGATTAAACCTACTTGTATGCTTATACAAAATCATATGTATAATAATGATACATAAACCTAAGTTTTTATAATTAAGTGTGTTCAGGCTTAATAACATTAAGTCTATTCATACCAGTAGTTAAAGTTTGGTGTTGTGCCATACATGATGTGATTTTAAAATTCATTCAGTTACTCATGACTTGAAATATATTTATATATAGGAACTTAAATACTACATGTGCATTGTTTATTATCGTAAATTATATGGTAGGTGTGCCATATAAAGTATTAATTTGTTGAGAATTTGCAGGCTTTGAAGCATAAAATTAATGTATATTATCGGTGGCGGCCATGTTCGTATTTTAGTAAACCCTAGTATAAATGATTGTTTGTCTCGAATACGTATACTTAGCTAGTTTAATTAATTAGTTCAAATTTCAAAATTAGTAATTCTTTTCCTCAAGCTGAAGCTGATAATGATTACGACTGGTCCTTACATAGTCTAAAACAAAGATTTATTATATATTTGTACCTTAATTATGTTTTAAATAATAATAATAGTTACGAAAATAGCATAAGGTGTCATTATTATAGCGATTGATTAGGGTATTATTTATTATAACTTTCTATATTTGAAATAGTTAGAATGTTAGTTTTGTCACGGAGCAAGTGCAAGTTTTTGATTTAATGAATGATGTAATTGGCATTGTAGATTAAGTAAGGAAGAGTACGTCAGCATAAACTAGGTAGCTAGGCAGTGGTAGTGGTCTCAAGTCTCAACGAAAGCTTTTCAGTTTTCATTCATATAAATGGAAAGACAAACAAATTGTCTAACTCAAGCCACAACAAATCGACACGTGTCCATGAAATCACAACCACTCGCTATTTCATTGCAAAAACTCACCTCTACTTTTCCCAATTAGCTACAACTCTTCACATGCCCATCTTAAATTCACCGCATTTCAACCGATCCCTTTAGTGTATATATAGTAGGGTTGGAATCTTGTATTATTTTCATTCATTTTTTGTACAACCCAATTCCTTCACATAAACATCCTTCATCACTAAGGAAGTCAAATAGAAAATTCCTACTAATTACTCTATAATCAAATTAATAACTATATATGTCATCTTCGTTTTTATATATTCATGTACTTGCTTGTTGATCTTGATTAGCACTAATTAAGTTAGGCAAATGACAACAATATAGGATGGCATTCACAATATATATTGAGAGAGAGGGTGACTAGAGACGATCTTATAAAGGAAACAAGGACAGAACTTACTTGTGGGCTTTAACTGTGTGTCTATATGATCATATCCAAAGGAGTTTACAACATTTATTTGCCGTTCATTCTATTCAGTCACATGTTTTATGTGCGGAAAGCTTTTTTTCGCCCCCAAATCCAAGGGAAAACTCACATGTGATAGATAAGGATAATTCACGTTGGGGGTCGCCCACTGAAAAAAAAAGTGAAGTATATACAATTTTACAATTTAATATCTGTTTACATTAGAATTTTGGTTCAATATATATGGTTATTAATACATCACGTACAAAGTTTTGCATTGTTTTTCGTAACAAGAAAATAAATTAAGTGTAGGAACGAAAGTGAGACGAAAGTGGTGGTGTTATTTGGAATAGGTGAAAAGAGATGAAATATTTTAATAAAGGTGGTTTTTCATTGGTAATGATGTAAATAAAGAAAAATTAATTTTACCGCCGATTTACCCTTGCATTTACATTATTTATTTTTTCTTAAAGGCATAATCGATTATATATGCCTTTGTTTAATTTTAATGAATGGTATGAATCCCATGAGCTGCATATTTCATCTCATTAAAAATAAAGGGCTAATTTGGAAAATCACATTGCATACTCCACACATTATTCATTTTAGCACTCTTTTTCCGAAGCAACAATTCCAAACAAACCGTATTATGTTATAAATTACATAAAAAAGTTAATAACGAACACACAATAATTAATACTTATATAATAATATATTTAAAGTGTAATTACACATGATTTTTTTTAACCATTACTTTCATATTTTAATAATATAAAAATTTATAAGTGTCTTAATGTTCTAATTTCAAATATAAAGGAAGTTTTACAGTAATATTAGTTTTACAATAATATTTTTAAATATATATAGTGAATTACAGAAAAAATGAAAAAGTTAATAATAACTTTAAAATTTAAATAAATGATTTATATTGAATTGTTAAGTAAAGAACTTCACATTGTTTTGTTATACAGAAACCTTTTTTACAAATAATATCATTAAATAAAATAATTAAAATTTGCTCATAATATTTAAATCCCAAAAAAATCCTTAGTAAAAAATTGTTATGTGAGCACAAATAAAATAATTTATAAACTTAAGAAAACAAATTACAGCTAATAAACTAAATATACGCATAAAAATAAAATAAAATAAAAAAAAGGCTTAGAATTGAAGAACCTATTACTAAACCTGATCATGAAATAGTGTTGAACGTGACGAATTAACTACAACCTCTTTCACGCTAAACCCACTACCATGCATTGAATTTGTTAGTGGCGCATTGGATTAGGTCCTTCGTTATTGAGTGTCTCTTGTCCGCTTCGGCTTCGGCATATTTTGAATACCTGAGGCTACGACTTAACAATTGAGACATGACTCCGAGCAGAGTACCCTCTCTATCTCATCAAAACGCCTCATGTGTGTATTCGGGCACTCGTATACTTGCTTCTTTATTAAAATTTTATGCTTTAATTAATAACTTTATTAAAATTTTACACTATTATTATTTTTTTTTCTCAAAGTAACCATTTTTTCTTATTTAAGTTGTCTTTTATTTATTTATCTATCTATTTATATATAGATAGAGTGACACCATAAGGGTTAGTAAAAGTAATGACTACTCGCTATCTGATCCACCACAAAAACTTGACAACCGCTATATGCCAAAAAAACATGATAAGTACTTTCTATAGATTATACTTGCGGATATCCATGACTATCCGCTGATATCTTAAAAACATAATTTTTTTTATAAAAAGTTTTATCAAATAAATCATTTATTTGTCCAAAAATGTAGAAATAAAATTATACTATTTTTTATAAGATTAATTAGATCTAAAAGTATATTAATATAATATAATTATAAAAAATATTTAATACAAATAAAATCTTTATTTATATTATTGGTATTTTTATAATAAATAATTTTATTAATTATGAAGTTTTCATAAAAAAATAAGATTTGATATCAATGAATTTTGATAATTAATATTTTAATTTGATTTATTTAACAAAAGTATTATCTTTTTTAATATATATATATATATATATATATATATATATATAAAATTTTAGCGGGTATCTGTGGGTACGTATACTATGATACTCATACCCGTGCCAGTTAAGGAGTGAGTAAAAAAAAACTTATACCCACATGTGGCAAGTAGTCATTTATACTATCTTTGTGGATATTTTTACCTACAGTTATCTATGTGCATAGATTTTTTTGCTACCCTTAGGCATATTTAGTGAGAAATCTAAATTTATATGAGAGTTAAAGGGCCAAATTTCAGCCATTAAGAGATGAGAGAGAAATATCGAAAAAGTCTCAATCATTAAGAGAAAAGAGGAAAAAAAAGTTATAGATAACAAATGTTGAAATTAGAAAGAATGGATGATTGATCTCCACTATTAATTTTTATTTCAATTATTGAAATTTGTTTTTTTCATTCTCATATCAATTTGACTTTCTTACTATATGTCATATAATATATATATATATATATATATATATATATATATAATATTCTTATATTTCGTCTAGACATGGATATAGACATTTATCTTCAATGTGAAAGAAAAAAACATGCATTCATTCAAAAAATATCAAACTTCAACTACATTAAAGACGCATATAGCCAAACACACATACATACATACATAATTAATTGTTTCAAATTTTATGAAGGGAAAAGCCAAATCCAAATTACTATAATTTTTATTTTAAAAAAATTATGTACTCATAAACCCCAAATGTCTTTTCCATTTCTCTTTGATTATAGTCCTTTTCCCCTAAACTATTGATAACTGTCCAAATTACCTATTTTCACATAGGTAAAATAGAGTAGTTATCCTAATTTTTTCTGATTTAAGGCGTTATTTTCCTCATTTTTCTCTTATATTTAGAATTCATTAGGAATTTAGTTTTAGGTTTAGATATATGCATATTTTATGTTTACTTTCTTATTTTAATTGTTCTGAGATAGGTTGTGAGAAGGACCAAAGAAATGATAGTAGATTTAACTTATTGGGGTGTGACATTGCCCCGACACCAGCGTCCACAATCTGAGTGCCCTGCTCTTCCTGGCAAAGAGGGGGAAAAGTTTAAGCATGGGCACTTAGCGCCCATGAATGTGGCCACCCAATGCTCTGCGTTAAGTAGGGCCATGTTCCTAAAAGTGTCGCCCAACAACACCTATGCCTCTGTCGTCCAACGCTCACAACACAGATCTGAGGTCTTTAAAAGGTGTCTTTTGCTCTAAGTTAGGGGTTGAATATCTTGCTGGTTGTTTGACTTTAAATTATGCAAGTGATAAATAATCTAATACTCAAATAGCTTAATTCCTTGTTTGCGAGGGATTGAGGTTAAAGATACTTTTATGAGTGATAAGAATATGGGTAGTGAACAAGGATTTTGAGTTCATTTATGCACCTAAGAGATGGTTTAGTGAAATCAAACTCAACAGAATCTCATACGTGTAACCGCCTCTTTTATTTTATTTATTTGCGCTTTATTTAATTTAAATTTGTTATTGTTAGTTAAATTTATATCTTTTGTTCTTACAAGTAGAAAATTTTGAGAACTGAGATATCATCCAAGTTCCTATGGGATTGACCTGATATTTATTAATTATTATGTACTAATGGTGCACTTGTTAGTAGTAGTGTAGAGAATTTGCACTCATCAAATATACTCTCTCATTGACTCTCCTTTTTCCCGTTTGTCTTCCTTTACTTCACTCCTTCTTTCTCCTCACTTCTTTCCCTCATTCTCCTCCTTTACTATGCTTCTTCTTTCCCCCCTTCTTGTCTCTTCCGAAACTTTTGTCTCACTCCTTTTCTCCCCTCTCTATGCTTCATTTCCCCTTTTTTGCATTTTCACATGTCCTCACAATGTCTCACCTCCATCTTACGCCTCTTTGCCTTCACTTGTCTCTTCACCACTCTTGTTACTCACTCCAACATAGTGGCTATGGTTAGGTTTCCCAAGTACATGTTTGTCACTGCCTTCAATGCTAAATTTGTAATTTCAATTTTTTTTTACTTTTTTGTCTACAGTTTGGTACTTGATATTGATTAATTGTATTTAATTTTGTAATTCAATTGGATATGAAATTTCTTTATTCAAACTTATTTTTTGATTGGTATATTTTGATATTGATTATTGTTATTGGATTTTTCATTTTCTTCCTTCTTTTTCGTTGGTAATTGGTGAACAATGAGCAAAATTATAATGTTTTTGTTTTATTTATAAGAAACAAGTGTTTGCTGAAGGAACCTATTCAAGATCTTAAGAAACTGAGTATGCCACATTGAATGTCTCCAATGTTATGTTTCTTCAAGAAATAATTTATTGGGTTTAGAAATCCAATAAGCATCTCTTATTAGAGATGTCCTAAAAATGACATAACATTGTTTGTCCCCATATGATGATTGATGCCCTTGTTTAATTACTTTTTACTAATTAATAATTACAATATAAACTTCATGTATTGTTTTGTTATTTATATTATCTTTTTAATGGTTGAATTTAGATAGTTTATTTTTGCTTAATGTTATGTAGAATTGTTTTTTATATTATGCCTAGTTATATATAAATAATATTGACTTATTATCCTTATATACGTAAGAAAACTGTCACTCATAGGTGCAAATGTGGGTATATTATTAGATTATTAATAATTGTATCATATGTATATTATTCTATATGCATATGAGAACAATTATCCTAATTTTTCTTTATTTAAGGTTTTAATTTCCTTCTGTTATGTAGAAATAAATATAATAAGATTTTAGATAATATCACTAGTTTTAAACTAATAGTTAATATTTTTTGGTAATACGCATATAGGTTTTTAAGTTTGATTGAAGCAGTTTAGTTGAATCAATAATCAATAGTTGAAGGGTTACCATCCAACACCCATCATATGAATGTCTAGATGAGCGTCCAGCCTTGGCAGATAGAGAAGATAATTGAAGTACCAGTGCCCAGTGCCCAGTGCTCACAGCGTGGGCGCCTAGTTAGGGTGTCTCAGCTTAGCACTTGAGTTGAGCACCATGGTCACAATATGAAAGTTAGGCTTTTGTTTGGAAACAAAGAGTTTCAACTCCTCTGACCTAGGACACCTTCGTGAGCTTGTGGCTTCTCTCCATCCTCCAATTTTTTTTTATCTTTTTGTATCTTCCATTGTTTGGGTTGCTCCTTCCATGAGTAGCTGAGTTTCTTCTTACCTGGAGTTTGATTTAACTATATCTAACTCGTGTATATTTTGTTTTTTATGGTAAAATGAGAAGAGCACTCTACGAAGTTTATTACTAAAAGAATAAAGTAAAAATCTCATTGATCATAATTAACTTTTTTTCTTAAAACAAACTATTTAATTTAGGTTATTTTGTTAATAAATGAATATAGCCTTACACATTTATTTGGTACGTAGGCATCACTTATTTCTTTAATTTAAATCTAATTTTTAGAATTTAAATAATTTAACAAAAATAACTAATATTAAGATTTTTTACATTATCATATTAAGAAATTAAACATATTTTAAAAAGAAAAATAATTTATCTTCCTACATTTTTTTTATCTTGGCCTACTTGGTACATAAAAAGAAAAAGGTATTTTGAAATACCTCATTTACTCTTTTTTACCTCTCCTTCCTCTATGAAGGTTTCGAACCCAGAGTTGGTTGAAGAAAGAAGCATTTCCAACCACTCAACTACATGGGTGAACCACTATGGTATGTGTTAAGAATACGTAATTAACCGTGTTTGATTTTCATTCTTCCCCTTTTATTTCTTGAACTTGTAATCCTCATATTCTAATTTTACTCATCATCATTGCCTACATAATTTACTTCTATTAAGTCCCTAACAACTAATTACAAGGCTTTGTACTACTTTTTGAATGTGCGGAATATTTTGGATTGCTAATTGTATGAGCTTACTATTTTGAAGAAAAATTCAACCCCTGAATATCAACAAGTTATATATAATATCTTCATTATTAATAGATAAAATGAAAAGACGAGTATGATCCACTATTTTAAATACACATTTTACTGTTAATTCAAAATTATTAAAAATTATAAAAAGTAAAACTCATTAAAATTTGTTATATATTCAGCATAAATTTTAAGGCTTTTTTTACAAAAACAAAAAATATTTACAAAAATGACTGGCCACCACATTATTTACTTAAATAATTTGTTTAATTATTTATGTTGAGAAATTGGTTGTGAGGAAATCAATTTTTCAATGTGTTTCATTTTTTTATATAAAAAACCTATAAAAAATTAGTTACTATAGGGCGTTTTTTTTTTCATATTTGTTTTTATTATTCATGTCAACATGTTTTATTTTTTTATGTAAAAAAGTCCAAAAGAATGGTTGTTAGGTAACCAATTTCTTATAGGGTGTTCTTTTTCAGATTTATTTTTTAAAAATTAGTTTTAATTTCTTTTTTATTTTATTTTTTATGTTAATATGTTTTTCTAAAGTATGATTTTAAGAATTTTTTAAGTTAATTTATATTTTATTTTGTTTTTTTACATATTTTATTTTTATATTTTGTATCTTTTCTGTTATTTAAAAATTTTTTAAATGCTTTATAATTTATTTTTTAGTTTAAATTTTTAAACAAACATAATTAAAAATAATAATAAATAATACTTATCTACTTAATAAATCCAAAAATAAAATTTTTAAAAAAAAGTTTAAACAAACATAAAAATTTTTATAAAATTAACTGATACAACTATACAAAAAATAATAAACGATGTCACAAAAAAGAAACATAAAAAACAAATTAAAAAATTTAACTTAAAAAATATAAACTAAAAAAATAAATTAAAAAACCTTTAAAAAATTTAAAACAATGAAAAAAAAGATACATAACGTTTAAAATAAAAATTTTAAATTTTTTTAATTAATTTATATTTTATCTTATATATGTTTTAGTTGTATATTTTTTTCATTGTTTTAATTTTTTAAATGTTTTGTAATTTATTTATTGTAATTTATTTTGGTAAAAAACGTTTAAAAAAATTAACTTAAAAAATATAAACTGAAAAAAAAATTACAAAAAAATTAAAAAAAATTTAAAATAACAAAAAAGATATAGTCATAAAGAGTTCATCTATTCCAAATGTCTAGTAAAAGTAAAAAAAAAAAAAATCCATTTATAATTTTCTTTCAATTGAATTAGTGGATCATCCAATTTGAAATGTGTTCCTACAACCAGCCTTGGAGCATTATTAGGGTCAGGCTCAAGCTATTGTTCACTTTGGAGCTAGCTCTGTCACAATTTTGTCCTGAAAAACCACGCAGTGGGTTAAGGGAGTAGGGTGTTTATAATCAACTCTTGGTATTGACTCCTAAGTAATGTGAGACTTCATGTGTATCAAAACAAGCTCCTAATCATGGCTAAGGGGCATGAGAGTGACATGTTCTCCACAATCAACACCAATGTTCTTACTGCCAGCCCAGGGACATCGTTAAGGTCGCGGTGCACAAGGTATTGTCCACTTTAGAACTTAGTGACTCTGTCACAATTTTCCCTATAGAGGTGCCTCGATAATCTATTGAGGTGCCTTTTCAGTAAAAATCATGATGAAGCAACGAGTTCCAAAGCGAATGATACATCAGACATGGTGACTTTAACCCTTATGACGCCTTTACAAGGAAAAATCAGAAAAGAGTCACTGAATTCCAAAGCGGACAATACATTTGATACGGTGACGATGTTCTTAATTGACGATAGGAAAAAAATGATAACAAAGTATATTTTCAAAAGAACATCCATTAAACATATACGTATACATTTTATTACCTTATTTCTTTTATGAAAAAATAATAAAATTAAGTAACCCTTGCAAAACTACAAATGTCATTAACCAAGCAAAAATATTCGTATTAAAAATAAGATATTGTTAGATTAGAAAACCCCCCATGCTCTAAATAAATTTGTTTTTTTTAATTTAGGCAAAAAAAATGTAATTAAAAAATAAATATTTGATATACTCATTAAAAAATACTTTTATTAATTAAAACGAAAAAATAATTATTGTTAAATAAGAAAAATATAAAAACTTGGAAGCTTAAAAATAATAAAATATTAATTGTTAAATATTTTACTTTTGAAAAACCTAAAAGTATAACTTTATTTTTTTAAGCTTTATGCACGAATTGGAATGAGATCCAATCTATGAGAAGGAACTTCATCTTGTAGAATATGTATTGTTTGCAATATATACTCTTTCAGTAGCCAATTTTGGATTCTTAAATTATAACAACCAAATAAAAAATTGATTATCTCTACCAGTACTAACAGCTACCCTAACACTAATAACCTACTCTCAAAGTTATAATACAAAGGGCGATGCATAAAACTGAAAATAAAATTACTGTTAATTAAGAGCCATTAAGAGACAATTCTATTCATCAAAACATCAAAGTAAATGAATTAACCCCCTCGCTCATTCAATATTTCTCTAACTGAGTAATAAATCATCAACTAATATCATCATCCCACAACATACTAAGTAAAGTGTGTATTAAGTTATAGACCATCAACAAAAATCCATAAAGGCTGAAACACTTTCATCACCAAAAATAGGCTAAATTCACAGCACGGATAGTGGGCCAAAAAAAAAAAAAACAGAGAGACTGGTCTGAATTTTTGGAAACCATATTATGGTTCAAGACTGGTTTTGATGAATTTTTGGAAACCATAAACAAAAACTTTAGTGTAATACAAAAGTGTGTCACCTCACTCTCCTCACCCACAAAGAAAACCCCTAATAAAATATAACAAATTAACAACCGAATCACAAGCATAACAAAGAAAAGGCCATGTGAATCATGTAGTTAAAAACAAGAGGTAGTCATAAGAATACAAAAACTCAATGAATCACATAGCAATTCTATTACATAGACACAGAATTGAGGCAAAGAAACGAAAGCTGTATCAAATTAGACATGTACCCAAATATTTTCAATCATTACTTTCTTTATATTACATTTAACACTATTAACATAGCCGTGGAAATAGAGAACTAAATTGAGAAAATGGAATATTTACCTATTCAAACACATGCCCCGCAGTTAGAAACCGAGCCAGGAACAACATTTTTTCGGTTTTTTCCCAATGCTAGTGTTAGCACACCAAATAACCAGTTAGAGACATCATCTTCTATTCTTGCAAACTTACTATTTCATTACAAAATAGACATAGACAAAAACCAACAAGTGCTAAAGGTCATAACAAGGCATCCAACCTCGACAAATAGCAATAACAAATGCATCAAAATATAAAAAAAAAAATAAAAGCAAACATAATAGCATTGGCTAAATTAAATATGGGTAAATACTAATTGTTCTTACCAGGATAAGGTTGAATACTATTCCTTATGCAAGTTGACAAAAATGCCTTTGGGTGTTTGTTCATAAAGGAAGAGAACCTGCAAAAAGGATTATGACACTCAAATCAATTGATGTTCGGATCACATATAGAAAATATTAGTATTGTTAGTGAATGAAAGACACCTACCTTAACATTGACATCATTTGCTATTTATAACAAGTATATAGATTTTTACTTGTTGGTTATTATCTTTTTTAAGAAGAATATTACTCTTATCAAATAGATATTGTCTTTATCTATTTGCTTTTTATTGGATATGATGATACTTTGATTTATTTAATTATGATATGTCTTTTAGTGAAGCTCTTATTTTCTCCGTTTTCTTGTATGTTTTTATTTAAAATATTTTGAATTTCGGTCATCTTTTCCTTATGTTTGGCGGGGTATTTTGGTCTTTTCCTTTATCTAAATGGTCTTTTCCAATACACTAATCAAATTGTATTCAATGTCGCTATCCATGAGATTGAGTAGCTTCACTTCAAATTTTCAACCTTAAAGTTTTCACATAAGCTAATCAACTAAACACTATTATCAACTTCCATAATAGCATAAATACCAAAATATTGTATAGAATCTGTCTAAGATACCTACAACACCGGAAAATGTTAATAGCTAAAACATACATCTTCTAAAATACATAAATACCACACAAGTGCTATACTTAGAATCACATATAATTCCAGCATCCCAATTAAAAAGGTACAAAATTTATGAAATTGGACAATGAAAAATGAAAAAAAAAAATACACATGCACATATATGCAGCATAAAAATAAGTAAAATAAAAATAATAAAAAGAGAAGAGGGTTCATATATACAAGAGCATGGTTCAAAGAATAAGTGTTTTGAAAAATTTAACTATAATGGAGAGATTTGTAATTTATTGTGCATTTTTATTTTTTGAAGTTATAATTTATGGTACTGGTACGTTGAGGCATGGATGGGATTAGTTAATCTACATTGACATACGTTCCAAACCATTTTCTCATAATAATTATAGATATAATGTTATATAAAATTAAAGACGGAACTAAAACAAAAAGGGCATTTGGTCTAGTGGTATGATTCTCGCTTTGGGTGCGAGAGGTCCCGAGTTCGATTCTCGGAATGCCCCTATGGTTTTTTGCTTTTTTACATTATGTTTTCGATGTTTTGCTTTCTTTATTTTGCGATGTGTTGGTTTTCGCATCATTCTTTCATTGCATACTGAGAAGTGAAAACTACAGTTGTTAGCGCTGAATTTAATACCAACAATTTCATTAGGGGGAGTCTAAATTCTGAATTCATCATTTAATGGTGATGACTGGTACAAGTCAACAAATTTTCATATGCAAGTAATTTGTAGTTAAATAAAAATATAAATTATTTATAATTTTATATTATCAATATATAATCATTTTTCTTGCATTTTAAATACGGTCATATTTTAATAGCTATATTAAATTATTAGATTCTCTCAAAAATTAAATTTAGTGGATGTATTAATTAGTTTCCATTTTTATATATTATCAATATAAAAATTGTACTTACTTAAACTCTATTTGTTTATATATATATATAGTGGCTAAAATTATTGTCATATTTTTTTCTCTTAACCCTTATAGTTGAACTCTATTTGTTTTCACAGTGCAACTTCCCTCCTTTGCTTATCCAATTTGTGACATCGAGTTGTTAAAAGTTTTTGTTTTTTTATGCTAGAGGGCTTTGATTTGCTTCTTCGATTCAATTTGCTTGTTTTATATGGTAAATATAGTGTCAACATGGAGATAGAAGATCACTTAATTAGTTAAAAAAAATGGAAAAGATCCTGAAAATAGTGATAATATTTATTCTATTATTGTGGATGCCTTTTCTTTTCTTAATTGATTTCAATGTGAATAGTATACTTCAAAGTTTTAACTTTTATAATTAATTATATTTTATGTTAAGCTATTTTATCAATATTTAAATTTTTATTCCTGTTTTTGAGTTATATCTCTTAATTATTTAAACAGTTACTCAGTTATTGGTGGATTGAAATTCATTGTTATATGAAAAATATTGTGTTACATATGACATGACACTAATTTACATGATATATTCTAATGTGATTTATTAAAAAGAATGTTAAGTAATATTTTAAAGTTAAAAATAATTTATGTACATTTAATTTTATTATAAAAGTTTATGGTTAATTGTGTTATTAAATAAATTATGATTTTAACAGTGATTAATACATTTTTACTTTATTTAAAAGACAAAAAAATACCATCAATAATTATAATTTATATTTTTAATTGATGCACACAAAAAATCTAAAAAATTAAAATTAAAATAATTTTAACCTTGTCTTACTATTTTTTCAACAGTTAATCACTCTTTTTAAAAATATTCACTTTTTTGGTTTATTTATTTATTTTTTGACAACTGGAAAAATAAAAAGTAATTAAAAAGAAAATATTAAATTACAATAAATTATTTAAAAAAACTTCTCTTAAAATTAATTGTTTTTTTCTAAAAAAAATTAACTTTCATATTATAAAAAAACATGAATCAACTTCTGCATTTTTTTAAATTAAAAAAAAATCACTAAATTGTTTTATACCAAAACTGCATTTTTTTTAAAAAAAAATCTTAAACAAACTAGTCCTAAGCTAACATATTCAACTTTGTATAGAAGGATAAAATAATATTTTTATTTTTAATATGATTTTCCTTATTTTTTTAATCCAACTCAAATAACCTTATAATATTTATTTTCATTAAAAAAAAAACTACCCGAAATTTCATCCTATTGTTTTATTTATTTTCATACATTTCATGTCTTTTTTCATTGCAAACAATCCAATTTTTATTTCATCCGTGTTATTTCTTTCTATCACACCAAACTATATGCACTCAAATGAGAGGCAACACTATCTCCATTATTTATTTTTTATTTGAAAAAATTACTTATTTACTCTTAATGTACAATTTTTTATTTTTTTATTTCTTATATTTATATTAATTTTACCTTTTACACGTGACACATGATTAAAAAATTTAAATTATATGTATAGAGAAATATCAGTTGTTTTTGTCTAAAAGTAAAAGTAATAATATATATGTAATTTTTCTATTATTTCCTTTTACTTCTATGTTTATTGCTACCTAACATAGTATAAATTCCTCAACTTTTTTAATAAACAAATTTTAATCGTTAGTATGTTTAGTTTTATTAATAGAAAATTAGAATTTCTCTCTTTCACCTTTTTCTCATATTTAACATTATTATTAGAGTAACTGTATAGCTTTATTGTAAACTATTTAACTTAATTTTATCTTACAAACAAAATTTAATTTATTTATCTTATCTTACAAAAAAGTATAAGGATAAATTTCTTTCTACTGTTTCTTTTTTGTTTTTCTTAAAACAAAAATAATTGACCTTATCTTTTAAATTTTGTTGTAGAACTCTTGGCTTATTAGTGTGAGGACAAAGATGGCGTGAGAGTAAAGCGTGTAGTGTTGAATGTGTACTCTGGCGAGTGTCGTCCCTGAACAGTGTGGAGTGGACACAAACACAAACACTAACATGAAAAAATGTAAAATATCGTTGGAGACAAAGACAATCTCGTCCCTGGCTGCTGATTCCACTATCCTGTAATATTTCGTAGAGTCTTGTGCTGCCATTATGAAATCAACAGTACCAAGAGAAAAATGCGAATGAACTTAACCTGTCACCATCCACACAATCCTCGATATTTTCAAACACATTCCTTAACTAGAAATCCCCTCTCTACTCTCTCCCTCTAGTTAATGTAACTTCATTTTAAATTACTTCTTAATGCTAATGTCAATTTTTATTATTTATTTATTTATAATGATACCCAGGATCACATTCTTCTTCTCAGGTCAATATTGGGTTTTAAGGATTCTTTCTGGTGGAGGGCACAAAGTAAAAGCTTGCTTCACTACCTTTTCACTCTTCAGGTATTCTCTTCTCTTTTTTATTTATCCCTTATGATCATAAAGGAGATTACTTTAGTTTAGCTTTTTTATTTCTTCATTTTAAACACTCTTTATTTTCCATTAGAGGGTAATGTTCTTGCTTCTAAATCTCCCATTTTGAGTTGTATTCACTCTTTCATTGAATGGAACCTAAAGCCCTAGAAATGTGAGTATGTTGTGAATGTATTTGTGCTTTTTTTTTACTTGTCTTTTGGTTTTCCTTTTCACAGAATAGGTTGATTTTGTGGAGAAAAATTTGATCTTTTTCAATGGGTACGGATGAAAGTGACTGCATGGTCGAAGGTCCATCTCCTGTGCCAGAAAGCGACAACATGGTACAAGGTTCAGAGCAGGAGAAGGAGCTTATGGAAGTTGTTGGCGGTTTGAAAAATGAGGAGGGGCATGGTGAGGTTGCTGTGAATGGGAATGAGGTTTCCAGCATTGAACACCAAGGGTTGGATGATGATAAGGTAGTTGACGCTGTCAAGAATAGTAGTATCTTGGAGACCAAGGTTTCAGTTCCAACTCTGTGTGATAATGCTTCTCAAGTTTTGGGTGTTTCTGGGGTGAATGGGGATGGGTTTTCCAGCATTGAAAATCAAGGATCGGGTGATGATGTGGTCAGTAATGGTAGTGTCTTGGAGACCAAGGTCTCAGTTCCGATGCTGAGTGATAATGTTTGCCAAGTTTTGGGTGTTTCTTTGGTGAATGGAGATGGGTTTTCTAGCATTGAAAACCAAGGGCTGGGTGACTGTGAGGATGTTGATGTTGTCAAGAATAATAGTGTCTTGGAGACCAAGGTTTCAGTTCTGACTCCGAGTGATAATGATTGTCAAGTTTTGGTTGAACCTGGGATGAATGGAGATGGGTTTTCTAGCATTGAAAACCAAGGGTTGGTTGATGATGTTGTCAAGAATAGTAGTGTCTTGGATACCAAGGTTTCAGCTCCCACTACAAGGGATAATGATTGTCAAGTTTTGGCCAGTTCTGAGGTGAATGGGGTGTCCACTTGGTTAGGAATGCAAGGAAGTGATATGGACTCGGTGTTCTCTAGTGATGGTGCTGAGAAGTTGGACTATGTTTATGCTTCTGGCAAGTTAGACTACATGTTTGCTTCTGAGAGTAGAGTGGCAGAGGCTGCTGTTTTTAGACTGGAAGGAGTTGGTAAAGATGAAGGTACTGAAGATTGTGATGAGGATGCTGTCCCTATGGTTTCTGATAGTAGAGAAGCAGAAGCTGCTATTTTGAGTGTGGATGGTTCAGAAGGGGTTGGTGGAGAAGAGACAAGAGATGAAAATGAAGCTACAATTAAAGACTGTGAAGGGAATGCCAGCACTATTGTTTTGGAGAGCAGAGTAGCAGAAGCTGCTGTTTTTTTTAGTGTGGCTGGTATTGTAGGGATTGATGGGGATGACGTAAGTGATGGTGTTGCTGTCCCTGTGGTTTCTGACAGTAGAGTAGCAAACGCTGATGTTTTGAGTGTGGATGGTTCAGAAGGGGTTGGTGGAGAAGATGAAAAGGAAGGTACGATTAAAGATAGTGAAGGAAATGCCATCACTACTGTTTTGGAGAGCAGAGTAGCAGAAGCTTCTGTTTTGAGTGTGGCTGGTATGGTAGGGGTTGATGGGCATGACATAAGAGATGGTGATGTTGTCCCTATGGTTTCTGACAGTAGAGTAGCAGATGCTGATGTTTTGAGCGTGGATGGTTCTGAATTGGTTGGTGGAGAAGATGAAAGAGATGAAAAAGAAGGTACAATTAAAGATTGTCAAGGGAATGCAGTCACTACTGTTTTGGAGAGCAGAGTAGCAGAAGATGCTGTTTTGAGTGTGGCTGGTCGGGTAGGGGTTGGTGGAGGGAGAGGTGAAGAGGTAGAAAAAGATGAAGATTGCGGTGGAAATGTTGTGACTATAGAGGTTCGAATTGAAGAGACAAGTGAGAACATGGATGTAGAAGTGGAGGGCTTGGGTGATGAAGGCTATCCTTTTGCTGTTGGTACTTTCATATGGGGCCAAGTTGAGAGTCATCCTTGGTGGCCTGGTCGGATTTATGACCCATCTGATGCATCTGACTTTGCATTGAAGCTGAAACAAAAGAACAGACTTCTGGTTGCCTACTTTGGGAATGGAACCTTTACGTGGTGTCATCCTTCACAATTAAAGCCTTTTTGGGACAACTTCAATGATATGGTTAAACAGAGTAGCTCTGTGGATTTTGTCAATGCTGTGCAAGAAGCTGTGAATGAGGTTGGAAGGCTTCTATATATGAAGTTGAGTCATCCATTTGTTGATAAGAAAAATTGTTCTGAATCTACTTTCCCATTGGTAAAAAATTCCGGAATCAAGGAAGGAGTTCTTGTGCCTGAAAATGGCATAGAGGGATTAGATGGTGAAATTGAACCAGCAGGATTGCTTTCTTATGTGAAGCTAATTGCTCAGATTAGTGAATTTCCTAGTATTATGGAGCTTGAGATATTGAAGGCTCAGCTTTCTGCATATTATATGTCGAAAGGGGGTTATAAATTGCCTGGTTTTATGGATCGCCAGCCAGTACCTGGAGTTGAAGATAGTCTAATGGATGAAACAGTTGCTGTAAATAACAGTAAAAGTACTGTGGAAGCACCGACTCAAGGGCCGTTTGATGAACTGGGTCACTCTCCAGGGCTTTCAGGGAACATACCAAACCCAGTTAGAAAGCAGAAAAGCATTGCTGAAATTATGGGGGAGGACAGAGATGCTCATACAGAAAATAAGATGAGGGATGGAACTGTTGAAATGGTGAATGCAATTGTAAAGAAGAGAAAAGGTAGTGAGGATGGAATGGCATCTAAACCTGTTCAGAAGAAAAAACAGTTGGTTCTAGCCACTGATGGAGATGTGTCAAGTGCTGAAAATGATGACGATGGGGGCGAGGAAAACAGTAGCAAGGGCTCATTACTTCACTCAAAAGAAAAGAAAGAAGCTTTTAATGAAGGGAATAGTGAAGAACGAAATGAGAGGGGTAATTTGTCAAGAAAAAGGAGGAAGAGCTGGTACTTGTCCCCTCCTTTCACTACTCCCATCAAGGGGCAAAGTGAGGGAAGTGTAGAGGCACAATCCCTTAAAGTATCCAGAAAAGCTAGACTATCACAGAGAAAGGCAGGGTTTGTTGGCCTGAGTTCTCTTCCAGTTTATATGGGGAGGCTTTTTGATAGCTCAAATTACCTCACACCAAATGATGATGGGAAAAAGATTATTGATCCAAAGAAAGTCCAGGCTCCTGTGGAGGAACTGCTGTCTCAAGTCCGCAATGCAGCTGTTAGTCCACAAATTCGTAGGGAAGGACCTTATCTTGACCAACTTGTTGACTTCACTTATGCCTTTCGTAGTTCCTTATATTTTTATGGATCGTTACAAAAAGTATATAATAAAAGTCAACGTGGAGGGAAGAGGAAGAAACCAGAGTCTGAAGATGAAATGTTTGAGGATCAAAATCTGTTTGATGAAAATATATCATCGCTGAGACAAAATTCTGGGCCAAATAAGAAGAGGAGAAAGCAAACTGGTTCAGGTAAGAAGGGGACTCATGAAAATGCTCCAGGTGCTGTTCTTGTTGTTTCATTTTTTCCAGGGTCCACTATGCCTTCAAGAGCTGATCTTTTCTCAGTGTATGGCAAGTTTGGAGCTCTGAATGAAGCAGAAACAGACATGTTCCACAGTAACTACACAGCTAAAGTGTCCTTCCTAAGAACAAGTGATGCAGAAAATGCTTTTAAGGACTCTCAAATCAATAACCCTTTCGGAAGTTCTTCTGATGTCACTTTTCAGCTCCAGTATTTGTCTGCTGGATCCAAGTGTGGTGAAAGATCAAAGCACAAGCCATTGCCTCCATCTGTTTCACTCTCACAGGATGGTGAAGCATCCAAATTGATCTTCATACAACAGAAGCTTCAAGGTCTGACTTTGATGCTAGAAGCATCAGGTGATAAATCTGCTGATATAGAGAGAGAGATTAAGGCCCTTTTGGAGGATGTTACCAAAATGGTTGAAGCATCTTTGTTTTAGATTATACATGGGAGATTAGTCATTATGGGGCAGTGATTAGGGTAGGTTTGGTGCCCTTTTTGTGCTCTGTCGTTATCTGGGGCTCTTTTTTGTTTGACCTTTTTGGCTTAGCTTTATTTGGGGGCCATGATATTGTTGCGTCCATAGCTTTATAGATATCAACATCTTCAGTTTTTCGTGGTAGTAATTTTCAAACAAATATTATTCTATTCCGTGCTGTTTGATTTCGTTTTAAATATTTAGTTTTTCACGTTTTGGGATGAAATTAACTTCTGATGATGATTTGGCATTGCTAAGCGTGACAATTATTTTAGTTGAAATTTTTTTCTCTCCGTGAGAAGTGAGGAGCTAGTGCCGTTGGGGTTTGATTGCAATCTTAGTCTACAAATCGCTATGGAAGCAGATCTAGAGAGGCTAACATTGGAAGATGAAGAGAGGAGGGATTCCCTTTCCACGTAGAGGAGAGGAAAATGCGAGGCAAAATCTCACATAGGATTGGAATACATATGAAAAATTATCGATTGTTCTTATTTGAAAATTTTGAAGGAAATTGGAATAATCTTTGGAATTTGAAGGTCCCAGGATCATGTTTATCAAGATTGCGTGAGAAAGGAATTAATTGCCCCTCTTTTCATGTTTTTTGTAATTAGGAAGTAAAAAATTTGTGGCATATTTTTTACTTGCTGTTTCGTAATAGAGGTCTGGCGTGCTTCCACTTATTTGTCACGAGTTAATGCTTAGATCTCAAATACTGAATAATTTAAGGAAGTTTTCTTTAACATTAGTTCTGGATGATGAAGAACGGGAGATTCTGTCACTGATGTGGAGTATTCAGGAGAGGAACAATAGATTATTGCAGAAATAGCCAAACATTTTCTTGAAGATTGAACAATAGTATAGTGTATCAACTTAAGATCAAACTCCATGTTGAAGGACCAACTTTGATGTAGATGGATTTCTAAAAAATGTAGGCGCTGCTATCCATTAGAATTCCAATATATGCACTTGGGAATCTTGAGACTTTTGCATGAGATCCATATGGTGAGTTCATTCTTGCTCAATCTAAGATGAAATAGATCTGTTTATGTAAAACAAAATTATTTTAGTCGACTTTTACTTTTTATGAACGAGAGACATGAATGGAACAAAATAAAAATAAATATGAAATTAACTTCGTATAATGACTAATCCAGAGAGGCAAAAGTTGGAAAATCATATAGTCCATGGTGAAATATCTGTAGTTCGACGCTAATTGTGATAGCAATTGACAGAAGGACTAAAATGAAATTTCCCTAAAAAAGTAGTTTGTATTAAGGATGTACATATTTTCTCGTTTTGACGACAAAGCTTTTTCACTTTCCAAGTCAAAAATGTTGAAGAGTTTCGTTAGATTGACGTTCTGTTGGGTCTAATAGAAAAACACACGTGAAGAGCAACATTAAACCATCAATTGAAGAACAATAGATTATTGGCTTGGCAAAATAATGCATGCATCACATTGAAGGACAATATTACACCATCCAACTCTCAGAATTACAAACAACATTAACATGGATACCTTTGTACACGAAAAGAAATAAAAATATCTTAGAATTACATACGGCAGATAAAAGGAACAAGAGCAAAAAATGCACCAAAAGTTGGACTTCCTGCTCGAGTTCCCACATTGAAAATCTCCATATAATAATTTTGAATGATATTCAGTTGTTTTTTTTTTTTTTTCTCATTTTAACTAGATACGCATAGATAATCTAACTTGAATGTCTTGTGTATAACGAAATATCAGTCATCAACAGGGTCCTGGGGTGTTTCATCAGCTTTGCGTTTGATGGTAATCACAGGGCATTCAGCATGCTTCCAACAAAATTCACTCACAGTGCCAACAAAAACCCTGCAGAGCATGTTTAACACAATTCCTCAGTAACTTATCTCATAAATCTAATTCTAGTTTTAATGCAATCTCAATCTCAATATTTCATCCAAAAACCAAGCAACTGGGCTTACTTTTGGAAAGGGCCAAGACCTCGGCTACCAACAACCAGAAGATCTGGCCTTAGTCGTTTCACTTCATGACATATAACTTCTTTCGGATCACCCTGCATTATCCATGCCTGACAGACCACCTACAAATACACCAACATTTAGCTCGTGGACAAGAGTAGTATATATCATTGGTATGACATCCAATAAATCATCAATTTCATTCATCTGTAAAGTATTACTCTTCTTTCTCACATAATACCTGAAGTAGTCTTAAAAGTATTAAAAGTAGTGTTCCAAAATCCAAATTAGAAAATCCTTTAAATTGGTCCTTGAACTTTACCAAAATACATTAGGGACTAAATTGAAGAATATTCAATTCTTCCAAGGATTACTAACATACTTTTATTACTTCAGGAACCACTGGAGAAAGGGTAATAAAATCGATGATTTATTCTTTAATTTACATATACTGTCAGCATAGACATCTAACAATATTTGATCATCTTATTATGCCACCCGGTTCATTTATTGGATGTATGCCTAATTGCCTACAGATATTTTACAGCGATAAATTAATTTCACTTAACATATAACAAGAACAAAGACAATGGCTAGAACATGCAAAATTAGAAAAGAAAAACCATTACCCCAATTTCATGACATCTATTGACAAAGTATTCCAGCAGATGAATCCCTCTTGTTCTATCTCTCTGCTTCAAGTTCTTAAAATCTTCAGGAGAGGCATAGATACTATCCATGTCATCAAAACCTATCAAAAACAAAAAAATAAGCACCAATCAGATTACACGTTCCTTCCACTTTTCTTAGTATAACACGACACAAATGCCTCACTGTATCAGCTGCAAATTCAAATAAAAAAGGTTAACAAAATCGCAAAACAAGAACACCACCAACTATCATTACAATATTCTCAGACTCCAACCATACCCAGTGAAACAAAATCGCAATTTTTTCCCCTTTTGCACATCACCCTAAAAAATTATATCCAAAACCCAACATTTCCACGAATGAACAAAGACACACACATACTTGTACTCCGCATGTTTGGATTCATGTCGGATGACGCAGAATCACGTTAAAATATCAACTAACAAAAATTTAAAAGAAATGTTAGCATGTTTGATTCTAAGTCTAAGAATTGATTTTGAGCTCATATTTGATTTAGTTAAAACAACTTTAAACAGCTTTTGCTAAAATCAAATATTTTATTGAGTTTTACTGTTAACTTTAAATAAAAAATAATCAAATATAAATCAGATCACTTCAAAATCAAAATCAATTTAACAAAAGTAAATTTCATCCATTTTGGACCCACTGTAACAGAAATTCTAGGGATGAACATAACTTCCCCCGTTTTAGTTTTTGTTTGGGAGAAACCAAACAGCACCAAATGCAAAGTAGAATCTAAACGGCAGTTCCTTGACATAATAAACAAAGAACAATTGAAAGAGAGAGAGAGAACCATCTTCATCAGGGACTTGAACGTGAAGTAAGAAAAGGTTGAAGGCAGAGACGTTGTTGCGAATGATCTTGTTGAGTGTCCATTCGAAAGCACCTTTGCTGCTGATCGAAGGGTGAGGGTAACCCTTCAAACTCGACTCGTTCACTGCCACCATTACCCGGGTCACCTCTTCCGCCATCGCTGAGTCAACTCACTTCACTCTCTCCTTCGCCTTTGACCTCGCGCTTATATGCAATGACCACCGATTTACCGCACCCGCTTAGGATAGTGTCCTTCCATATAACTTTGCTAAATTGCGCGCCACATCACTATTTCAGCTTCCAAGTCGGTGTTGTGTTGTCGTTTTCCAATCAACTAGCGGGCCATGGGCCTTCCTTCTTTTATTCTTGGCCCACAAACATCTTTAAAAAACACAAAATACCATTTTATAGATTTAATTAACATTGAAAGTGTTTTATTTGAGATAAATGATAATTAATTGAGGGGTTGGCTATTTGAAATTGATAATGGTTGTATTGTAGTATTTGATTTGGCCTCTACAATCATTGTGTTTTATTTGTGCATGTATTTCGTTGCGTTTGCGTGGTAGGATGGCCTACGTTATTATAACACGTGTGTATGTCTCTACCTCTGTTTTAACACACTTGTCAGTTCTCTGGAATTTCTCCATTTTGCAATATCTTTTTTAGAGTAAGTTTTTCCATTCATTACTTTTTTCTTAATTTCAATTCAAACTAAATTAGAAAAACAAAACAAAAAAAAAAACATACATATCAAACGTCTTTCTGTCAATTAAGGAAGAATAGTATGTCTAATAAAAACCTCATTTATGTGCTATTTTTTTAGGAAAATTCTACACGGTATGAATCCGGAGCATACGAAAATTTAAAAAGTAACCCTCCGTGATTTGTGTCAATTTATGATTTTATTTACATTTTTAATTTAATATTTATCCAATCATTCATGAACATATAGTTCCGTACTTTTCTTGTAGCATATAGCATCACTGTTATTTTATTATTTAGCCAATGAAGGGGGTTAGAATCATACATATAATATACTTGAAGAATATTCATCCCTTGTACAGTGAAAAAAGATGAAGGTGAGAATGAAGAGGTGTAAGTGCCTTGTAAGGTGTGCCTGCTTTGCTTTGTGACATTGTTTAGTAGTGTCATTTGTTTTGAGTTTTTTTTTAGAGAAAATAAAAATTAATTAAAAAAAAATTTAGTGTTTTAAAAATTAAGATTATGTAAAAATTTATAATAATAATATTCAAATTATAACAAAAATTATATATAAATATATTCTAAATTATATATAAATATCTTATAATTTTATTTTTTAAAAATAAAAAATATTAAATGAAAAAAAATATTTTTGAATGTTAAAAATTTAAAAATAAAAATTATTTTTAGAAAAAAAAAAAAACATTTCTTCCTAAAATTTTGGAAAGTCATTGTACCGTTGTTGCAGCTTGTTGACAGCTTTTGAGATTTTTTTCTTCTTCAAGTTGCATAGAGTGCTGGTGTTGGATTCAGAATGATGATGTAGAGTATTTGGAGAAGAAACTTGAATATTTCTTAAAGCTGAGTCATGCGCATAAGGAGTGCACCAATTCTCAATGCTAGGAAAATTTATCATACCTTGTGATCTATAAATTCATTTAGTTAATACACACTTGGTCCAAACCATCTCCTAGCAGCCTTAAATCCAACACGAATGCCAAATTTTTCAATGATCAAAATATGACAAGCTTAAGGTTACTTTGTCTTGCCAAAAGTTGATTTATTTATGTCTAAGCTAATGGGCTTGTTAAAACCTATCCAATAAGCAATAGACCTGAGCTTGGCCTTGGACTACAAAACTATAATGGTTCATTGGTTGATAGCATTTTTTTCTGAAGAGGATGCTTTTGAATTTGGTATCATCCATTTCATTAAGTTTGTTAAACTCTGAAAGTTTAGATAAATTGAAAAAGAATTTGTAAACTTAAATAATATACTCATAAGAGTTTATCTTACTCATCACTGAGTTGTTGACAATTTAATTTATGAGTTTACCATTCATTTTACCGAGTTTATCCAAGTTAAGAATAAAATGAGTTTATATACATTTCATCTTTGTACATTCATGAGCCAACACAAATTTACGAGTTAATACTGAAGCTTAACAAGCATGATTTTCACTATAGAAAGCTCCTTGATACTAAAGTCTACTTCAAAGTTGAATTTGTACACAAATGTTGCTCATAATCTAGCTCTAGCAACCAGTACTTAGTGTATGTTAGACCCGTTAACATGGCATTGAACAGAAAATATACCTGAATGATGGATTGAGTTCAACATAGATTTAGTCAATTATAATCCACATACACCGTTGGTCCCCATATTTAAGTTAATTTAGTATAAAAAAACACAAAACATGTTTTATTACAGTTAACGATTTTACTTGACATAACAAATGTTTATGTTTATGTGCCTTAATTACTTCGCTTGTTAAATTTCATCAGAAGGTAAATTACGTGTATCAATATTAGAGCATTAAAAAAAGAAAAGAAAACCTCTGTTGAAACTTTCCTTAAGAATTTGATAAAAATAGGGGGAATTGTGTTCGAGACATTGTGGTAAAATTTGAAGTCAGTGAAAACATGGTTACTAAATATGACTAGGAAGGCCATCCCTTGTTCCCATAACATGTTCACACACATTCACATTATTGAAGAGTGCATGGCAAGTATTGGAGAGCAATTATGAATGGGCCCAATAACAGAACATGAGTTTTGGGTTGTGTTGTTAAGGACCAAACATTGTTCTGACTTGTACATCACTTGTCTTTGACAAGGTGCCTCCTTGACTCAAAACCCACGACATCCTAATTTCCATTTTGAGTACCAGACAGACATGCCCTATTCAAAAAACATGGCAGTACATTGCCTTATTTCTTACTTGTTTACCATGTTGCTCCAAATAATTCAATACATTACTATATGATGTTCTCACCCTGAGACAGCTAGCTACAGAGTAATAACTTCTTCAAAATTAACTTTGGAAAAGAAAAAAAACTCCTTTCATTTGTTGAATTGTTATAATAAAATGGTACCATTGATGGATTTGTAGATAAAGCATGACATTAGAACAGAAATATCTCCCAAACTTGATAGTTGAAATGCAGTGAATACAAAGGGTGAAGACCCCTCTAGGTTTTGCCTTAGCACTGGGAAAAAGTAATACTTGACATGACAGTCTAAATCCAATTTTTATTGGATCTCATTCCAAATACAATCTCAATTTAGACTGAAAAACAGATGCTTCAAAAAGACTTAAGGGCTACTAGCCACAAAATGTTACATCGCACTTTGATCTAAAGATCCCATACATAAAACAAAGACAACAATGTATAGACAAAGGTCACGGATCAAAGTTAAAAAGACTTGTCTTGAATTCAATTCCTAATAATTCATTGAGTCTGCAATTGAATTAGAGAGGCAGGGATAGATATACAATGCCAAATTGCAAATCACCATTTCTCAACCTCCTGAAAATTAGAACAAAACATGTTTTTAGTCCTCCTAAATAAAATAATATCCACTTTTAGTTCTTGCAAATCAAGTCATCTCTTTTGACTCCTTAATTTTATATATATATCATGTCTAATTCTTGTATTTATAAAAATAAATGCTAATCAGTCTTACGCAAATTAGTTAAGAAATTTTTATTTAGATGTAAAAATATTTTTTTTTATGATTTTTAATTATGTTACAAAATACTTCTCAATAAAAGAAATCTCATTTTAATTCCTTAACCAATATTTTATATTCTTACAAAAACTCTTCTATAAATGATGATTAAAAAGAGGCATATTCTTATGAAATACAAGAACATTTAACACATTTTTATACATAAAGAAGACTAGAAAGAGATGATATTATTGAGAGAGGACTAAAAGTGAATATTTTAATATTTGTAAAGATTAAAAATACCTTTTACTCTAAAGCCCAGAGCCTAAAAAATAAAAAGTAAAAAATTTAGCAGATGAGGAAGACCAACCTTGCAGCATTGTGGATTGAGTCCTGCTCCTGGAAGAAGAAGTTGAGTGAGTGGATAAATGAAAAAAAAATTAATCACGTGAGGAAGAAACCCTCCCAAAATCCAAATGGGCAATCTGATAAAGCTCCCTCCAAAGCTTCTCTGCATCAAATCCAGAATTGATAGTGACACTATCCATTATTTCCCCAGCAGCAACAACAGAAGCAGAAACGTTGCTACTCTCCACCCTCTCAATAACATCTTCATACCCCTTTTTCTTGTTCTTTTTCTTTCCCAACCCCAAACACTTTCTCCCCACAAGAGAAGGTCCCTTGACAAAGGCCAAAACACAGCAATGCAGCACAGCACAGGGACAGCAGCACACTGCCACACAATCAGCCACATATCCGCCACAGCATGAACCACAGTGCTTTCCTGAGCACCTGATCATTTCCTCGCCACCCTCCTCCTCCTCTTCCAACCTGCCACGTGCCCTTCTCTTCTCTCTCTCATTCTTCTTCTTCTTCATTCTTCTCAATGTTTTCCCCTCTGCAATGCAAAGACCAACCCTTTTACTAACTTCAATCACTCAATATTCACATTTTTCTTTTCACTGTCTCTTACCATCTCATTCACCATACACACGCTTTTCTTCTCTGTCTCATTCTTCATAGCCTATGTTTGCTCTATATATCTATGCTAGACAGATCCATGCATTTAAATATTTTATTATTATTCATTCAAAAAAAATTTATTAGAAACAGTAAAATCACTGCTAGAATTTGTTAAATTGTGTGGTTTAACCCATAATACAAAAAATATATTACAAATTGAGAAATACAATAGTAACACCCCGGGTAATATTGATATATTGTTTTTAACATATTCTTTACTGTTAATTAAAATTTATCATTGTTAAAACTAGTGTTGCTGACACTTCTCTCAAAAGAATAATATGTTGGTATGGTATTATGTTTGTTCATACATTATAAAAGACAAATTACTTTCGTATAACAAAATTATACCAATATACATATATGTAATTGTGAAAAATTATGAGAGAAAATTTGGAAAATATAATAGAAAAATTGGAGAAAAAAACATATAAAAAAGGTAGGATTGTGAAGGTTTGGAGGAAATATTAGTTTGAAAAATGGGATAAGTGAATGAGAGGAAGGTTGGCGCGCTTGTGGGCAGTGAGTAGTGCTAAATTTAGTCCAACAGGCACTGAGATTGGGAAGTATAGTATAGGTCTTGGTTAAGGATACAGTAGTGGCTTGGTACTCGTGTTTATGTGCCACAGTCCCTTTGAATGGAGCATTGCCTCTTGGACTCTGTTGACCGTTTTTCGACCTTCCTTATTGCCATTGCTGCTATTCAGATTGAATCCCTCTTCACACTACTTTTTCTTATGAACATATTAGTATATTGGAGAGAGATCTCAATACTATGAGATAGAGGCTAATTGTATGCTAATATTGACAGCAACAACTTACTGAGAGAATCAATCAGTTTTATCTAATCACATACTCAACTAGTTTCTGAACACCAAGAATCTTGTTGAACAAAATTCAAGATCATCATATCAAGCAAGATTATATAGTCGAATATAAACATCAAACTCGTATCCATAAAGTGGCTTAGAATTATCTCCAAACCTTAATTACATGAACCAATTCACATTCTCCTGTTAACAATGTTATATCATCACAAAAAGTGCCATGATTAACGTATCAGATTAAATGGAGTAAAAGTTACTACTTCCAAAGTTAACCCACTTTAAGGAATAAAGTCATCTTAACACATCTTTTCTTAACACAAATTTTGAAGTTTAGATTTACTTTAAAAAACTAATTATATTTGGTCATTCGTATATATCAGTGGTACAATTTTAGTTATTTAAATTCTAATTGCGCCAATTGAACTTTTAAATATCACAAACGTATGATTTTAGATTTTAATTCCATTTGCATCAATAATGTAATTTTAACCCTCCATTATATCCTATGTCATTTATCACTCAATATAAGGTCAACAAATTTTGAATGATGAGAATTAAAATCATATAATTGCAATACTTAAAATGAAATATGATGTTAATTTGGAGATTGAAGTCACACATTTGTCATACTTGAAAAATTCGGACTCAAGACTAAAATCATACTATAACAATATTTAAAGACAAAAATGCAATATATTAAGCCTAAAAAATTCCAACTCCTCCAACTAGCATTAAGCCTTAGTAGAAAATCAACATAAGCAGCTATTTAGTATAATGACATTCAATAGTGTAAAAAAAAATTATCAAATAAAAAATCACTTAATTTATACTTTTATTTTTAATAAATTAGAAGTGCATATGATACACTTTAGCTTTTGCTGGTGAGTGAAACCTTTAGCTTTAGGTTCAAATTAGGGAATTTCACCTCTGTTGGGCACTTGTTACAGCTATTGCAGAGGGACATAAGAAAATGGAATCAAGTTAGAATGCATAAGGATACAGTGAGCATAAGATAAACAATGTATAAGGGTAATGCAGGAAAAGCAATGTGCTGACATAGTATAGAGTGTAACATGTTTTTACCTAAAATAAAAAAGGTAGAAATTGGATCTGAAATATGATTGTGATAAAACAGCACGATTAATTATTTTTATAGACAACAGCACGATTAATTGAACCCTTATTCTTATTTTGGTTGGTGTTGCAACTGCAACTCTTGTCTATATGCACTGTGCAGGCTCCTGTTATATGCCCTACTCTCTTCTTCTTCTTCTTTTTTTTTTTTTTTTTTATAAATAAAGCATTATGATTCATATTAAATGTATAGAGAGAGAAACAAAATGAGACAAAAATAATTAAATTATTCATGTCCAGTTGAAATTTGATGTGAATGGAAATGACAGAGAAAAAGCTAAAATTCCATCAATTGCCCAATTCTTGAAACATCAGTCACTATTTTATACTTTGAGATTGGAACCAGAAGGAAACTAACAAGCTCTGCTCTACATATATAGCATAGATGTTGTACAAAACATTGCAATTGGAAAGAAAATATATGGAAAAACAAAGGATTGTGTTAGGGTAGAAAAAATATATTTAAGAAAAAGTAATTTTATAACTTAAGAGTTAAGAGTAGTGTTTCTAACAAGACAAAATTCACGTTGAGTCCTAATCTAAAACAAAATTATAAATAGTAGGAGGATGAGACTACTATTGGTCTAAGATAACAATACATTAAAAATTAAAAATAAATATTTGAAATAATAAAAATGATTTCTTTTTAACTTACTTGTTCCTGTCGATGCCGATTTCTACTCAAAGGTCAGCATTGTTTGATGAATTGGTTTTGAGTGAGTCTTTCTATATGACGTGATTAATTTAATAAGGCACGTTAAGAGTTAATGGGAAGTGCTATTAATTCAGTGAGAAGTATTAATGCTTAATTGACTACACCATCAATTCAACGAGACATATTGACAAAAAGTTAAGGATTACCCTCCTGAATTTCTTTAAATTAAATGTGATCTCACAAACATTGAGATCATAAAACTTTTTGAAATCTAATGTACTCATAACAAACATATTTTAAAAAATTATTTTAATTATTTTAATTTTTAAGATAACGTTTAAGAAAATATATTTTTTTAAAATTTTAAAGATATTATCTATAAATTAAAAAATAATTTAAATATAATTTAAATTTAAATACAAATTAGAAAATAATTCATGATTTTAACTTAAAGAGAAAATTACCACTCTAAGTAAAAGAGTGATCATGATGTAGAGAATGGATTATAAGGTAGAAAGCGAATTTACATAATTTCTAATTGTTCAGTGAATTAAATAAGATTACTTAGGTATAGTCTTTTCTTTGTTTTGTTGTTTTTTTTCAATATAAACAAAGAAAAGTCTCATGATTATGTTCCAGCATATCAACATCTCTCTAAAAAGCTCATTAATCAAATAAAATTTTAAATACAAAAATGATAAACCTAAGAAGGTCGATGAAGTGAAACAAAACAATTTTCGTATATGAAAATTGCAGGTTCTTATTTTCTTGAAATATCCTCCTCCTCGAATTTTAATACAGAAAAATTTTTAGATACTCCATTTGTTATTTAATATCTAGTGAGGAGAGAAAAAAATATAAATATAATAAGTGATGTGATATAGAATAAAATATACAAATAAAAAAAAAGTATTGATAGACTATTTAAAAAATTTGAGGTGTTTAAAAATCCTTACATCTTAAAATAATCAATCAAGTGAGCTATTCTTACAACAGTGTGTAATTATTACTTTCCTTGTTCCATTTTAATTTTATAAAAAATAAACCTTTTATTTTATTTGTTATCTTACAATATTAACAGAGCATTTAAGTTTTTTTTATTATTTCTTAATATTTATTATAAAGTCATAAATAAAAAAGAAATATATACGAGAGAAAATCTAATTATTCTGAAAGACAATAGATGTATTAAAATCTTAATTGTTTTTCGATCTTAATAACCTTTATGTGTCAATACTTTAAGCATGAATAAAAAATGAAACAGAAAAAATAGTTTGATTTTTTTATCATGTAAAATACAACGATGAGATTAAGATTCAGACTAAGAATTTATATTATTTTAACCCTCCACCACTAAACCAAATCCTAGTAATTAGATGGAATAATTTGGTTTGAATGATAATGAATCTCTTTGTTTAATTTTTTCTGAATTTAAAAAATATATTATTTGTTATTAAGTATAGTAAAATTAAATAATATTAACTATATTTTAATTTTCATGTTACTTAAATTTGTTTATATTTAAATCTGAAAAAATAATAAGTATCTAATTATAATTATTTTTAATTTTTTCCATATTATCGACATAAAAAATCATTGCAATAGTAAGTATATATTTAAAAATAACATATAGTCTTTTAACTGTATTTATTTAATTTTTAAAGTATTTTAACTCAAAATCAATTTTATACTTTTTAATTTTAAAATAAACACGTAAAAATTTATGTAATTTAATTATAAATTTAGAGTTATTTTTTTAACGTTAAATCAAACATAAAGAGATAATTCAATCATTGGAATGAATTATTATAAATTCCATAAATAAAATATTTATTTTAATTTAACATCCAGCACCCTCAAACCGTAAAAAAATTGTTACTTTTCAGCAAAGGTTGCTTTGAAAAATGTTCTTATCTATTCAAATAATAAACCAAACACATAAAAAAGTGTGTGTGGAGTTACGTCCAATTAAAAATTTAACGTGATGTGCTCGTTCTTCAAGAGATCTGCCAGTAAAATTAAAAATTGGAAAACAACCCGAGGAGAAAGAGAAAACAGATCTACTAACAAATAACAAATATTAAGATATAATATTTTCTCGTGCATTCACTAATGATTTTTTAGAATATTTTCTTTGAATTTTTTAAATATTTTCTGTAGATTCATTGTTTTTTTTTTATAAATTCTTATTTAAATTATCATACAACTCATTTAAATTTTAATTTATTTTTAAAATAACATTTTTTTTCATTGTAATCGTATTTTTATGAAAAATGATTCTTATTAAGAATTACTTTAAGATGTCTAACTAAAATTGTCTTATTTTATCAAGGAGAGAAATAGAAGTGTAAGAAAGTGGCAAGGAAAATATATTTTTTCATACTTGCTTTAACTGAAAAGAAGAGAAGAAAAAAAAGTGAGTGCAGTATCCATATAAAATCAAATATTTTTAAAGATTTTTTTTTTATTCTTTATAAAAAAAATAGACATAGATATGAAAAATAAAATAAAATAACATATCTATATTTTAATTTTATATTATAAAAATATTTTATTATAGACAAATATGTTTTTATGATATATATATATATATATATATATATATATATATATATATTTCTTTCTTTCTCTCTCTCTTGTTTCTTTCCTACTTCTGTGTCCAAAGAATAAGTTAATGATACTCAATAAATTATAGATTTACATTATTCCTATATTTACTTATAAGAAAAAGATAATAATCATTCTATTCTGTGTAGGGACTCAATAACCTAATTCTCAAAATTAAGAAAATTGATTGGTTTATTTGATAATTAATAATAATAAATATTTTTTAAATGTTTTTTCTTGCTACAATTACCATTATTTTAATAGTTATTTTTCTGTTATTTTTTGTAACTATAATCTTTCATTTAATAGGATATTTAAGTTTAAAGACAAGAGAAAAAGATCGTAAAAGTTTTAGCCTAATCTTTTATCACAATATTTTATTTATAATCTTTTATTTATAGTATATTTGTTTTAATTTTACCAATTAATACTTTAAAAAGTATGTAAAAAAATTATGATGAAACTTAAATATAAAATTTTTTTACAATGTTAGTGTATAATAATTAAAATCTAAAAATATTTAATGTAAATGATATTATGGATTGGGTGGTGTTTATTAAAAAGTAATTAAGTTTATTAAATTGTATTAATTTTAATTAAAAATATTTTTTATAGATGATTTTTCATATAATATTTATAGAAAGTTCAACTCCATATTAAATAAAAAATATTTTAAAGATAGTCTCATTAAATTAAATAATATAAATATTTAAAAATTGTTTATATTTAAAAATAATGAATTTTATTCCTGAAAAATCATGAATTTTATTCCTACAAAATAATTAAATGTATGTTATCTCATGATTTTTTAAGTCACTAATCTTAACCTATTATTTCTTTAATTGTTTTTAAAAAAAAAAGAAGAAGTGCTATTTGTTTAAAAAAAACCGTACCAATTTGTAAAAAAAAAAAAGCACCAGCCAATAGAAAAACAACATTCATTATACGAGAGAGAAAATTGAGAGGCCAGCCAATTATATTATGTAGTTTCGTTATTCGTATCCTTTAGCATTTTTTATTAAAATATATTCACTTAATGAAATAAAACATTTTTCTTTTTCTCTTTTATAATATGTTTGTCTAAATTGTTTATTGAAAAAATAATGTTGCTGCTGACTACAAAATTGATCGAGATCCACATTTGGCAGTGACAGTATATATATACATTTATGTGAACTGGCCACTACTACTATAGCCTAGAGGCAATGTAATTTTATCTTTAAGTTTCTACTTATCATTATATAAAAAGTAAAAACTAATTGAATCCCTTTTCTGGATCAGCAACTATATACATCTTGCTGTCACAAGAAATGCTAAATCTAAAATTTCTTATTGGAGATTGATGATAAGGGAGGAGTTTAACTGCCAATACTTTCCTTACATATTTACTAGGATTTGCATGCTACATACATTACATATATATCTTAATATCTTATCTTTGTAACCATTTTAAAAGCATATTCTCTTTGATGTCGTGTACACATGGTGCAAAAGTTGCGTATGAAAATGTCAACAATAAGAGTGGACCCATTTCTTGACATAAGCAGTTTAGTCACCAAAACCAAATGATCAAATTTACCAAAACATAAATAAAAAATTGCAGTTTGTAGCAGAGATTTTAAAAAACCATTTGAATTGTACTGTATAATATTATAGATATTATTACAAATAGTACAGAATTTGTATATAATAAAAGGCATGTTACCAACCCACTCTCCCCCAGAACCTAAACCAAAAACAGAAAAAGAAGACCCCCTTAACATTTTGAAGCTTGGTGAGGAATTAATGGGGATCCAAAATGCAAATAGGAGGTGTTGATGGGAAAGTTAACTAATTACATATCCATGATGTAAGATCCACTTTCAAATTTTAATTAATACCAAAGTAAACAAGCAAATTTCAACTGAAAATATCATGCATGCATTGTGTTTACATACAGTATATTCTTTTAACATTAAAACCAGAATGCAGTACTAAAGAGCAGTGAAATTAAAGTCAGAACTTGGAACATTGACATAAAGAAGAGCTTAAGAGAGTAGTTACTAGTTACCTGATCAGTGCAGGAGTGGTGATGAATCGATGTTGAGAATGAGAATGAGATTGGTGTCTTTAATATTGAGGTGTAGGAACTCCAAAATTGGTTCTGATAAGGGGATGAATCTCTTTGTGGTATCGCAAGCAGCACAAAGTTGATCTGATATATAAGAAAGACCCATTTGATGTACAAAGAAGCAAGGTTTATCAAAGAGAGGAATCTCCTTCTCTCTGATCTCTTTCTGTGCCTCTCTGCGGCTTTATAATTTATATTTTATCGTAGTCTGTAGCACTTTTTTAAACTAAAGGCCAAACCTTATTTTATAATCAAATCAAAGCTCAGGAGAACAATATAAATAACTTTGCGTAGAAAAACTGTCTCAGAAAGTGAGGAAGGGTCAGAAGCAAGCAAGCAAGGGGAGTGTGTTTAAGAGTCCCAATGAGGGAATATGGGGAAGTGATGCCGTGATGTTTTTCATTATATATAATACATTAGTTTAAATAATTAATTCAATATATTTTAAAATAAAATATTAATTCTTTTGTAGTAAAAGTAAATATGTTATACATTGGAAAAGAATAAATTTAAAGAAGATCAAGATGAAATATAATAGAAAATTTAGTTAGATGAATTGCATTGATATGCAATTAATGAAAAAGCAATTAGGAGAGAAAATACTTTTCTTTTTTTTTTTTAATTAAACCCAATCCAACCCAACTTGCCATTTAAGGGATTGGATTGTGTTGGGTTAATTGGATCACCGTTTTAAAAAATATTTTTTTACAAAAATAAATTGAATGTTTAAAACTTTTTTATATACACTTTTTAGGATTTTTTTTAAGAAATAGAATATATCATTGTTGTAACATAGAAATAAACAATAAACTATTAGTTTTGATAGTGTGAAGAATCAATTTTCAAAAGTCATGACATATCTATAACCAGACATTACTGCATGGGTAGGATTATTACTGCCTCCATTCTTCTAATTAAACTATATTTTTAATACAAAATATTCTGTTTAAACTTTGTCTGTGTTTAAAAGACTTTTGCTCAAAGACATGTTATAGTCTTATAGATAAAAATAATTCATTAGCCTAAATCTTAAAAACTCTTATACTTAGCCTTTGACATAATATGTTTTTACGGTAATCAGTAATATGTTAGGACATATTATTGTTGTAACTTCAAAACATGTTTAGTTAATCAACAATAACTTCATAAACTATTATAAATTAAATTATTAAAGATATTTTTTTAATTTAAAGTAATAAATAATAATATAATATAATTATCAGGTTGAATTGAATTGAGCCTCAAGTTCAACTCATTGAACTCGTCACCCAACCCATAGGAGATTTGATTTGATTAGGTTGAGTTGGGTTTCACCCAATCTTAAAAAAAGAAAAGCAACCTAATCATTTTGAGTTAGATTGGATCAGCTTTGGTCATCGGGTCCCCCAACCCAATGAACACCTCTATCGCCCAGTAAGACTTTGCAAATAACAAAATCGTCGCCCACATATTACACTAAACATTCACCCTATGCTTCCACTAAACATAGACATTCATAATCATATTAAAACATTCAACTCTATGTCCTAACAAAACATAGAAAACTCATATTCAACCCTATGTTCCCACAGAACATAGATACTCAGAACCACATATATAGACACTTTCCAAAAAGACTCACCACATTGAATTCAGATACCAAGGTAGTCGCTCATTTGACTTCCCCCACATTGATGCATGACATCTACCTAATCCATTCGACATTTAGTTGAAGTCTAATCATACTCATAGATAACCAATTAACGTCCAATCTAACTAACCTAATATTAGGTCATGTTGTTATCTGAGTATATCGTGTGATGTATTCTTGACCACTTCGAGGCCCAACATTAGTGCTCGCCCTATGCGGCCCAACACTACATCATCACCACCTACATAAGACCCTAACACCAAGATCACTCACACCTAATTCAATGTACTACATTATAGACCGTGTTACCTCCTCGTAACAATCTATCACACAATTCATTAATGAACCATCTCATTCATTCATCCATTTACACAACGAGCATAAGCTTAATACATCATCATTTATATGACAAAATCAACTTCAACGCATACATAAAAAGAAAATACCTCAATATATCAATTTCACCAAACTTCCATACTTTATAGTATTTCACAAGACAATTTATTTATAGAAACCACACAACATGTCAAAACTCAAGGCACTAATCAAAATCTCAATTACCCACATACTATACATTCACACCATCACGTCAATATATGCATAAAGAACAATTATCTCAATACATCAATTCCATAAAATATTTCAATTTTCACAGTATTTCACATGACAGTTCATCCACAAAAAGTCACACACATACTTTAAGCCCACAATGCTTATCAAAATCACACTTACTGACATACAAATATGTTTACATTATTAAATTGTCATTCTCTCAAGTTAAAACAAATATCGAATATTCCTTACCTATTTCTCCTTTCGAAAGCCAAGTTTATCGAATTGGAGAAAACCCACTATAGAAATTACTCAAAACCTACCAACAATCCCAAAATCATCCAAGAATTTAACAATTAGAATTTAAAAGAATTCTTTTTCTCAAAGAGAACAATAGAATCGAAAATTATCGAAATAAATATTGAAGAATTATAATTAGAAATACCTATATTGATCACTACTCAGAATCAAAAGATGAAAAAGATCGCACTGGATTTCGTCAATGATTCATTAATCATGCAACAAATTCTAAGTATGTGTGTTTTATATTTTCAAAATTTGCACCTTTTTATTTTATATAACTTAACTAATTATCCTTAATTTATCTTATCAACCAATTGATTGATGTATTTATTAGTTATTATTTAATATTTTATGACTTTTATTAGTCATTTGCTTCCACTTAGGGTCTTGGATTTAACGAGTATCTTAAAATATTGCTTAAGAACTTATAAAGAAAAGATATTTTATTAAAACCCATAAACTTGCACTCGTCTATGATTTAGAGTTGCTTTGAAATATGATTATAATTAGTGGAAGATCTACTAAAAATCATTGGGTAAGCAAAATAAAGATGCTTAAAAATTTTACAACTATATTTATAAGAAAAATTTCATACATATTTAAAGAGAGGAATAATTTTAGGAGCCATAACTGTTCTGCTTTTATGTAAGTTCCACTTCCGATTCTATTAAAAATAAAAATCAACCTATGTCCTTGAATAAAAAACTTGATAGCAATACTATATCTATAAATATAAGTTTTAGTAACACAATATTTTTATCACTTCCTCGTTGATTTATTATTTGAATGAAATTTATTAAAAATTATATAATCAAAGATAGAAAATAAATTAAATTGAAGTGAGATACGTAAAAAAGTTATGATGTCTATTTAGTTTTAGTAAATAATAGTGTGTTCAAAAAGTATGATATGGAATCTTTTGATGGTGTTTTGCTTTGTATAACTCTTTCTTTTTTCAACTTATCATATCATACGTTGATTATCTTACACCTTTATCTGACCAATGCTCAGGCACGTCAGAGGCAGAATGCACGTGCACTCACATTAGCTTAGCGAAGTAATTAATGGTGTGTTTAATGTAATACACTAATGCACTTTTTTGCTATGTTTAGAAAAGAGAACAACTTAGATTTTTGTTCAGACATCAAAGGAGAGGGGGTGGTAACAAGATTAGGATAAGGGATCTGATTTTATTTTTTAATTCAAAAGAGAGATTTGGGCGATCTCAAAGTTAAGGGTGCCAAACCTTTACTTGTTGCTTAAAGTGATAACTTTATATTACTACATGCGTTTTTATTTTATGGAAAATGATATGGGTGGTTTATAGTATGAGAATTATATTTGCATTTAATTATAATCTTGTAATGGTAAGTTTATTATATTTATTAATTATTAGTCATATAGATGAAATGTTATAATTAAAAGTTAATGTAAAACTATTTTATATTGTTAGTTATAGGTGTTAAACTCTTATAATATATTTAAAATGGATTAATTTTTCACATTTATTGTTTTGTTAAAAAAATTATTTTTATAACAATAAAGATGTTTAGGAAATAAATTTCAATTTAAATTTTTTTTCTCTAAAGAATAAGCTTTTTTATATAATTTAAATACTTGTAACTAATGATTAATTTCTAACAAAAAGTTTTTCAACTCTTTTTATTACATTTTACTTTATAAAATCTAATTTTTTGTTTATCCAAATAAAATTAATTGTTTTCGAATCCTTTTTTAACTAACTTATCTAAAAAAATAATTCTAATTCACAGTCAATTATATATAATCAATATGACAATGGATTCAATATAGTCATATCAACTGTTTGAAGGAGGTTTTCTCTTTGGTTGTGTTGTATTTAAACAATATCAAAGTTGTTTGGTGTAATAACCAAGGATTTGATAAAACGCGGACTTAATTGTCACATTATGTTAACATATATTTTCTTCACAGAAATACCCTCAAGGTTTTTTTTGTCATTTAACAATCTTTCACATTAAATGACTTTGAGTTTTGATTTTCATTTTCTTTATACACCAAAGGATTGCCTAAGAAAGAGTTGCTTTGTTACAGTCATTGTCCTTTTTAACTTGTTTCTCCCACCACTCTTATAGGAATTTAGCAAATTAGCAATAGCTATTAATTCCGTTCTACAGATTAAGAGTTCTATAGTTTTAGAGTAGTGAACACACACCGTAAAGACTTTGGCTTCTCATCTACTATAGCGGATAAGAATATGAATTGTTCATAACTTGTTACAATTCTCCATTTACTTTAACTATTATTTCATTAGCTTGTAAAACCATTTTGTATTTTTATATTTGTTATCTCTAATTAAGTATGAGTCATATGTTAGTGATAAGGTTTTTTAGTTTTTCTTAGTTTTGGGTAATTTCAAATTCTACTATGTTCAATGGATATGAGGTTTGATTTTATTTATCTAAGACATGGAATTCATTATTCTGATTGAAATAAGAGACATCAAGTTTCTTCACTTGCCACACGCCAGATACATTTGAAGTAAAAAATTTTATTTTCTTGAAGGATTGGTGTTCGACTCAGGGATCGGAAAGGCACACAAAACGAAATCCCCAACTTCTCCACCCTTCACCTTTAAACCCTAAACCTTTAAAAAAATTCATTTGCCTTTTTGGCTAAGAATTTTGTGATAAAACTAAAACTATCCAAGGCTAGTGTGTTATTACTGTTGCAGAAGCATCCTCCAAGGCTCAAATTTCTCCTATAGTTACAAGTCTTTATAAAAAAGGGTCCAAAAGTCGCACGGGCTTGGAGGTCTGTAGACTTGAGTTTGTATACCCACCCCTAAGAAAAACTGAGTGAAAAAATGTCTTTCTGGAAGAGAAAAAACTTATATTTCGGAGGGAAGATTTGTCTCATTAAATCCTTTATCTCCTTTATTCCTCTTTTTTCTGTCTTTTTACAAGATTCTGAAGATGGTGGCTAGTGCAATTCAGCACTTGCAAAGGTGTGTAGGAAAAAAAAACATAGTGGCTTAGGAATCAAAGTTGTGGAGGACTTTAATAGAGAGTTGCTCCTCAAATAGAGATGGAGGATTCTTAATGGAGAAAATGCAATATAGGTCAAAGTTCTTAAGGCCAAATACAAGGATATCAAGAACATGTTGCTTTAAGAAGGGATGAAATATTAGTTTAGGGGGAATGTGAAGGCATTAATTTGAGATGATTTATCGTTCAAATTTTAAGATAGTTGTTGGAGGGACTCAATTAGTCTCAAATCAAACTTCCTTAGATTATATGCTCTCTTAGACCAAAAAGAGTTCCTTGATTTCTAATGTTGGAGCTTGACAAAATAATAAATGGGAGTGAAGATTAAGATGGAGAAGAGTGTTACCCAGCTGGGAGTTTGGATTGGTAAGTGAGCTGGAGAAGGTTTTCAAAGGAATTCAAATTAACCTTAATAAATGAGAAAGTTAGATGTGGTGTAACAATTACTATTCAAAGGATAACTTTTCTGTAAAAGAGACATATCAAATAATTCAGAGTAACAATCAGATTAATGACTTTCCTTTCTATAAAGCAATTTGGAAAGTAAGAGTTCCTTCCAAAGTCGATGCCTTTGCCTGGAAGCTAGCTCACAACCAAATTCTAGTGAAGGTGAAACTTGTAAAAAAGGGAGTTCAATTTAAGGATGGTGATATCTTCATTGTTTGTCACGATGAATTAGAATTAGTATAAAATTTGTTGGTGCTCTGGTGCAAAAGTGAACTTCCCGAGGCGTGGTGGGACTTTGACTTTTGTAATATATGTACTATTTTACAACAATCCTCCACATATTACAAAAGTCAAAGTAACCTTTTAAAAACAAAAATTCTTTGCCTAGGTTCTCAAATGAGATATATTGCATTGGACCTGGTGTAGCTATGTTATATGAACTAGACCTAGACTAATAGTAATTATCACACAATGCAATTGGTGTAGCGAGACTATATGAACCAAAGACACGTGGTGTATGATAGTGGTCTACTAGTCACAATATATCCCACAATTATTTGTTGTTTTCGCTGTGTTGCACCTTTAGGCCATGCGCCTTGCCCAGTATTCATGAGTGCTCTAGAGATTTGTCAAGATCTCATGCAAGCAACCCCACTTGACACTAATATAGGTGATTTCATCAAGTGTATGTTGCAAATCATATAGCACCTATAAGGGATATGAAATTCATAAAAACTTTACAAAATACTAAGCTTTCTCATAAAGCTTAAAGTTTAACCTCACATTAATGCATATTCTAGCATTTTCTCACATCATAGGAAGAGACTAAAGTAAATTGATAGATATCAATTTTAGTGCTAGCAAAACTGACAAATGACTTGTTCTTGCTCATATGAACCTTATTCATGGGATCTTCAATCACAAAGGTTGGGTTACCATCATTGTTTATTTTCAAGTGGCTTAAGTCTCATTCCCCTTGATATTTCTAATATCATTTTTATTTCTAGGTTTCGTAAGAGGATCTACTAAGTTTCCTTTTGACTTCACAATTTATGGAAATTATTTCCTTCTTTAGCAGCTACTTTACCACATTGTGTCTCAATTGTATATATTTATTCTTACCATTGTAAGTTTTATTTTTCGCTACAACTATTGTTATTGAGAATCACAATGTATAGATACTAATGGTGTTGGTTCCATTCCCAAAGAAATGTTAGCCAAGAAGTTTCTCAACCACTTAGTCTCAATGCCAGCCATTTCTAGAGCAACAAAATCATATTTCATTGTTGATTTAGCTATTACTGTTTGCCTGGATGATCTTCATGTAATTGCACCACCACCAAGTGCAAATACATAGCCACTGATGGATCTTGTCTTATATGAATCAGAGATCCAATTAGCATCATTGTACCTTCTAGTATATAGGTAAATCCACTATATCCAATACCATAGTCTATGGTACCTCTCAAATATCTCATGAGTCTAACAAGTGCTTCCCAATGATCCTTATTAGGATTATGAGTGTATCTACTCAATCTACTTACTGCATAGTTATATTCGGTCTTGAGAAATTCATCAAGTGCAGTAAGCTCTCAATAATCTGGGCATATTGAGTTTGAGAAACTAGTTCTCTTCTATTTTTCATTAGTTCAGAGTTAACGTCATAAGGGGTACTCATGGGTTTATAATCATCATAATCAAATTTTTTAAGAAGTTTCTCCGCATAATGTTCTTGGGATGGAATTATACCATCTCCCTTCCTTATAACTTTAACTCCTACAATTACACTTGCCTCACTTATGTCTTTCATATCAAATTTAGATGCCAAAAAGGATTTAGTTTTTAAAACTATATCATTGCATGTACCAAAGATTAACATGTCATCCACATACAAATATATAATGACACATTCACCATTCATAAGTTTAGTGTACACACATCTATCAGCATCACTAAAACAAAAGTCATCAACAATTATAGTCTTATTAAATTTTTCATGCCATTATTTAGGTGCATGATTTAAACCATATAGGGATTTTAAGAGTTTACACACTTTGTTCTCTTGACCAGGAATCACACATCCATCAAGCTGAGTCATATAAATCTCTTCCACTAAATCATCATTCAAGAAAGCTGTCTTAACATCCATTTGATGAATTACTAATTTGTAAATAGATGCTAATGCTATCAGAATTCTAATAAAGGAAATCCTAGTAACAAGTGCAAAGGTATCAAAATAATCTATGTTCTCCTTTTGAGTAAACCCTTTGGCTACAAATATAGTCTTAGGATGATACTTTCTCTTAAAGATCCATTTACAACCAATTGGTTTTGTACCCTTATGCAAGTCTACTAAGCTCTAAGTATTATTCTTATTTATAGAATCAATATCAATCTTAATAGCTTGTTCCTAAAGATATGAATATGATGAATTAATAGCTTGAGAAAAACTCAAAGGATCATCCTCAACTAGATATGTGTAAAAATGATCACCAAAAGATTTTTCTATCCTTTATCTCGTACTACGCCTTAAGTCTTCGAGCATAGGTTCACTATAGGTTTTAATTGATTACTTAACTATAATACTAGAGGTAACAAATATACTACATTTCAAAGGGAAAATGTCCTCAAAGAATTCAACATTGTTAGTCTCTATGATGGTATTACAATCAAGTACACTACTCTTAATAATAAGAAACCTATAGGTTGCATTATGTTCAGCATAACCAATAAACATGCAATTAGAGGTCTTAAGTCCTATTTTCTTTTTCTTAGGACCAGGTATCATAACCTTAGCTAGGCACCCCTGCACTCTAAGGTATTTCAGGTTGGGTGTATAACCTTTCCATAACTCATAAGGTGTTTTCTTATGAAGGATCCTATTCTGTAAGAAACAAGCAGTTAGAAGGGTTTCTCCCCAAAGGTTGTCAAGTGCAAATGAACTAACCAGTAAAGTATTCATCATTTCCTCAAGGGTTCTATTTTTCCTCTCAGCTACTCCATTAGACTTAAGGGAATAAGGTGGGGTTAGATAATGTATAATACTTTCTTTCTCACAAAAGTCATTAAACAAAGTGTATTCACCACCCCTATCTTATCTTATCCTTTTTATCTTTTTACTTAATTGATTTTCAACTGCAACTTTATAGGATAAAAATATTTTTAAATGCTTCATCTTTATGTATAATCAAATAAAGTTTTGTATATCTAGAGAAATCATCAATAAAGGTTACAAAATAACTTTTGCTTCTCCTAGACATATATTGTTTCAAATCAGTAAGATCAGAATGAATAAGACTAGAAGATTCAATTTCACGTTGTAAAGACAAGCATGGAGTTTTAGTTAACCTAGATTCTACACATACCTCACATTTCTTAACTTGTTTATCATGCATGTGGATTAGGATTAACTATTGTAAATTAATAACATAGGAAGAATTTACATGTCCTAATCTAGTATGTCATATATCATATGAATCAATCATATAAGCAGAAGAAGTATATGCCTTATTCTCATTAATAACTTTAGAGATATTGAGCACAAAGAGACATTGATCACAATAAACTTTTCCCATAAATACATTGTTTTTCATCATGACAATTTTGTTAAACTCAAAAGTTTTTTATCCGAACCTTTCCTAGCAGTGCTACAGAGACCAAGTTCACTCTGATTTTTGGCACATGCAACACATCACTTAAAGTCAATATCTTTCCATATGTGAGCTTCAAAAGAACCTTTCTTTTCCTAGCACTAGAGTAGTACTAAAATCACCAAGGAACACTTCTTCTTCTCCATCCCCTACAGTAGTGTAGGAGGTAAACGCATTTTTGTCAGTACATATGTGTCTGGCAGCCTCAGAGTCACCACCCATTTGCTCACAACGTTTACTTGAGAAATGACTGCAACAATTATGTCATCTCCTTCAATTAAGTTAGCTTTAGGAGGATCATCATTTATCATAACTCAAGTACAATGTGACACAAAGTTAGCTATATATTTATATTTTTATTTTTTTAACAAAAATATTTATATTTACATATGAAGGCAATTAATCAAGTGTTGTAACCTTATGGAACAATTAATCTCTTATAAGACAAAATTAATCATATACTTATACATGTAATTAATCAAATATAATACTATTAACTATTTGTGTGATAAAAGCTTACCACGAGCTGATATTTTAAGGTATAAATATATTTTAAGATCCATCATGTATTAGCATTTCGTATTAGATCTTTAATAAATTTTTATTTTCTTTTAAGTCTTTAAAGCTTTGTTTAAATAATTTTTTTTAAGTATATCAAAATAATTTTAAGTGTTATCTAAAATGTTTTAGAGACCTAAAACAAAATAAAACTTTATTAGGTACCTAATATAAAACAAATATTTATTGAAACTCAATATAAAATTGGTAATATATTGAGAACATATTTAAGTCATATTTCAATCAATAATTTTGTAACATTATTAATCATGTTTTTTTAAGACAAACAAAATATAATGTTTAAAGTGACTATACGAAAAAAAAAAAAAAAAATATATATATATATATATATATATATATATATATATATATATATATATATAATCCAAAGTAAGTAGATTGTACTTAACATTCACATAAAAAGAAATGTCCCCCAATTTAGTATATAATAGTTATCCTACATATTCTATAATGACATTATTAATCATGCAACAATAATTGTATCAAATCACGTTTCTTTATAAAACTACTTGTGGGATAACGATCCACAATGACAAAAACAACAATAATAATAAATTTTTATCCTACTATATGATATCAATTATATATAATTTCACTGGCTCATTCAAAATGGTTGAAACTTTTAAAAAATCAAAACTTAAAATGTTATTTAAGTTGACAAAAAATTAACTGTTAGATATATACTTAGTAACATGTTATTTAATTTGCTTCACTTGAATATAAAAAACAATTTCATTCAAAATGACGAGTGCAGTAAGCAAAATTAACTATATGAATTTTGTGTTAAGTAATAATTTTCATACAACATGTGCTTTTTTATGCTAAGATTAATAATATTAACTTTCTCAAATTAAAAAAAAAATCTCATAAAAAATGGTGTTAAGTATTAACTATCAATTTTCTTTGATAAGATGATGATTGAAACAAGTGAAGTATTAAAATATTGTACCTTATAAAAAAATAATCATTTTAAAGTGCCTTCCCATTCTAATATAGTTTGCATATTTTTTATTGTGTGAGAATATAAGAATCGCAACTATTTTAAGAAGTAATTCTTGATAATACAATAATACATATATAATTATGTGTTTGAAAAATAAAAGTAATGTTATTATTCACTGTTTTCCAATTTAGTTTAAAATTCGTTACTCCCTTAGTTGTGTCAAGAAATAATGCCTAATCTCAACAATACCGTCGTTTATAACAAAAAAAAAAAAAAAAAAAAGAAAGATAAAAAAAGGTGTTTTTTATTTTACGTATTTTGGATGGAATCAGGCACTCCATACCTTGCGAACTGTGTATTTGAATTTTTTTATTTTTTAGATTTTTAGCCAAAAATAAAAAATATTAAGATATGTAAATAACTTTCATGATTAAAGAGTTAATCTACAAAAAAATAGTGATTTAGAGGTAGTTTTCAATTTCAGTTTATGGATAAAATAGTCCAAAAAATTTTATATATATATATACTGATAGTACATTTATTATTACTATAGATATAGCAAGTTATTAATTGGTTTAAAAAATATTAGCTTGATAATTTTTTCTATATAAAAAATATTTTCTCCTTTTCATAATATAATCATTTTTCTATCAACGACTTCTAAAAATCATTTGACAAATTCACATGTCGAATAATTTATTTCGCTTAATAGTGTTGATAACTTTCAATATGATACTATTTATTTTTCATTTCACCTAAACATTTATGGATAATTATATAATATTTTATTCATAAGAATTGAATTTAAATATTCAAAGTTTATAATAGTTCACATATACTACTAATATATTTATTTAACACTTCATACACAATTTCTTTATTAGTTTTTCTATAAGCCGCAATTTCTTCATTAGTGAGCAAGTTTGACCAATGAATATTTCAATCTAATTTTGAACAATAACCTCTTTCAAAAAGTTAGGCAAAACATTTTTTTAATTAAATTAAAATAAGGATATATTTCTTTAATTGGATGATTTGTCTAAAAGTGTTTAACAATATTCAGAATATATTACGAGTTATTCCGTCTATTGAAGATAATAATGATGGGATACATCCTGTTGCATATAAAAATAAATAAGAGATAATTATTTAGTGTTATATAATATATTGGTCGAAGTAACTTGAAATTGAGATTAATAAAATAATTTGTAAAAAATATATGCACATTTTGTCTCTCTCTTAAAAGAAAAACATTATGAAATATATAATATATATATATATAATAGAATCCAACACAAATGAATTAATCACAAAATAAATAAAAAATTATATAGCTTTGAAAAAAATTGGAAATATGAAAGTATTTGCCTACGCTGTCACTTGCAAATTATCCCATTTAACAAATGGTGAACCTCCTAGTAAAGCTCATGCCAAATTGATTTTAAAAACAATAAAAATAATCTCATGCACATTCTTCAGCTTGGGTCCAGATATTTCATGGATCATGAATATTTTTTTGTAGATTTCTGAAAATGATTTTAACACCTACTATATTTCTTTCCACACCTATCATCTTTTAATAACTTTTAAAAATTTTCAAATATATTCTCATGTGTCTTTTACCTCAAACACATTTAAGTATTTTAGAAAACTGGATCTGTAACATATTAACTCTATGTTTCAGGTTAATTTGTTTAGAATATACTAATCGTATGTATCAGATTAATTGATATAAAATATTGATATTTTAGATTAAGTAATTTGAAATAAAGATTTGATACAACTATAGTAGGTGGAGGTGGGGTATTTACGATTCAGGTTAGTTCAGTTTTGGGAAAAAATAAAGACCGAACTAATTAAATTTAATCGGATTGGGTTAGTTCGATTTTCAGAATTTTTTTTTGTGTAGACCCAAACCGAATTGATGATATTCGAGTTGGTTTGGGTTGATTTCAGTAAAAATCAATTAAAAATAAAAAAATTAATTTTTTTGCATTAAATTGTAAAAAAATAATTTTATACTTGAAATTAGCAAAATACATTAATCTACTAAATTCATAATTGTATAATAAAATATCAAATGTTTCATAATTCATATATACTAAATTAATTAAATTAAACTATTACATATAAAATAAATATATAATATTTATATACTTTTTTGTTGGTTCAGGATGGGTGAGGATTTTCAAAGGTAAAACCGCAAACTAAACCGAACATGATCAGTTCTGATTGGGTTTAAAGCCGATCAACTAAAACAACCAATTAACATCCCTAGGTGGAGGTGGGCGTTGCAGTGCAAAGAAAAGAGGTTAAAGTTGAAAATTCAATAATATAGTAGGTATCATTAGTTAATTAGTAGGTTCGAAAAACAATTCTGCATATTCCTTTTATACGACTATAACAATCACAGAAAGGACTTTACTATTAGGACTTCTTTCTTGCTATTTAAATCTCCACTTTCTCAAAAACACATTATTTCACAAAAATACTCCCAATCTTCCATACCCACAGCACAACATAAACTTGTTTTCCTGTGTTAATTTTTCAAAAAAAAAAGATGAATTGTAAAAATATCCAAATTTAACATTTAACAATTTTCTTTTTATATATACATTTCAATTTTTGTAGACATAATTCTCTAATCGTACCCAATATTTTAATACAAGTTTTAACGTCTAAATAGCACTGCATAATTAAGTTATGGTCACTTCCTTGTCATCAGATAATTGAAATGAACAGATATTAGTAATAGAAGCTGGTAGAGTCATCACAAACTCCTAAAGCAACAACTGTTGGTGATCGAATGATATTTTCTCCAAAAAATGCTATGAAAAGAAATTGAAGAACAGGTTTCAGGCAGGCTAATATTTAGGGAATAAAGTTTAGAATTTGAAATCGATGCAAGCAATTTATTGATATGTTGACCCTTGAGGCTAGACTAAAGTAACATTTGACATTAAGCTTTAATAAGACTTAGATTGTAGCTTCTTTTCTAAGACATATTCGACAGACTCTTTAGTTGGAATGAAGACAAAAGTTATTGGTAGGTAGTTATGGTAGGTTATCTGTAGAAACACGTGTCTAGGGTTTAGTTGGATTATATAGGAGGTTATATAATTGTGTGTCCAGGTCAAAGTTTCAAAAAATGGTTGTTTAGGAGTGTTTGCTTATTTTTCCATAAAAAAAAAAAAAAAAAGGAGTGTTTGTTTATTAATATAACCTTAGTAAATGTTTGCATGCATTTGAGATTTAGAATACGTACACGAGTTACTTTGTTTTTTTTTTTTTTTTTAAAGCAAAGATTTATTTGAAAGAGAAACCAAGAGTTTCTGAAAATACAAGGATGCAGACACCATACTACTTGATGTCCAATTAGAACGTGGTAATTAACCCTTCACCGCCTAAGACATATTTAATAAGCACTCTCTCGGATTAGCATACCAGTCCGAGAGTGCGCACCCCCTATTAAACCCAAAAGAGCATGACAACCATTTCCATGAGATGATCTTAATAGTCATCATAATGTCTACTGACTCCACCTGAATTCTATCAAAGACAATCTGGTTCCTAGTCATCCAGATTCCCCAACAAGCAGCCAGCCAGAAAACATACCTACACTTCTTTTTTCTCTTTCCAACCACCCATGCTGATGATGACGAAAACAGTTGATGCAGATCCCCCGGAATAGGTCCGTGGATTCCCAGCCAGCTCATTATATTACTCCACACTGATTGAGCTTTGGCACACGTTAAGAACAGATGAGTCCTACTTTCCATATTGCTTCTGCAGAGAACACATAGAACCCCTTCTTCTGGAATCTCAACGCCTCTCTTCAGCAGGTTATCAATGGTGGGTAGCCTATCTATCAATAATCTCCAAGAGAATGCAATTACCTTTGATGGGAGTCTATCTTCCCACATGCGTCTCCATTGATTCGGTTCCACCCGGAAAAAGTTGTTTAGTTCTGATGCGAGCTCAGTACTACATAAGCCTCAGCTACTGAGAACCCTCCATCCCTACTAGACCTCCAGATTCATCTATCCAAACTGTCGACCGCAATTACTGCTGGCTGTAGCATAGTTAGTAATTGACTGAGCTGATCTTCTTCCCAAACAAATAACACCCTCCTCCATACCCAACTCCACCCGTCGGCTGGTAGCTTTTTCTGGTTAATACTGGTACCTTTATCAGCCGCTAACCCATAAAGCCTGGGGAACTTTAAACTGAGAGGGCCCTCACCAATCCAATTCTGTTCCCAAAACAACGTATCGTTTCCGTTCCCTACTTTTCTCCTGACGTTTTCCACAAACCAGTCTGGCTTCTCTGCTTTAGGCCCATCAATGTCCCATAAATCCCGCCACCACTGCGAAGCTGGGGCTAAATTGTGTTGCCTTTGATTAGAGTTGTATGTGGATCCATATTTAGTCTCCAGCAAGCTCACCCATATTGCATTTGGCTCTGTTAATAACCTCCACCTCCACTTTGCTAACAGACTCAGATTAAAGTTCCACAGGCACTTCACTCCCAGACCCCCTTCTTCCTTGGGACGACACACCTGATTCCAGCTAACCCACGCAATTTTGTTCTCCTGGCTAGTCCCTCCCCACAGAAAGGACCGTTGTAGACCGGTGATGACTTTTAGGACTTTCTTAGGCACCTTGTAAAAGGAGAATAGGTATAACAGAAGACTTGACAGTACTGAATTTATCATCACTAACCTTCCTGCGAACGACATTTGTTTCGCCCTCCACAATGCCAATTTCCTCTGAAATTGTTCAATGATTGGTTCCCACATTTGTACCCTCCTTGGATTCGTTCCCACCGGAACCCCCAAAAACTTAAATGGCGGTGATGAGATTGAACAATTCAAAAGATTTTTTGCTGCTGTTGTAAATGAGGCTCCAACATTTAAGCCAAAAAATTGGCTCTTGCTGAAGTTCACCTTTAGCCCCGATGACAGCTCAAACCCCCGGAGTATGGCCTTCAAATACCACACTGATTTCATATCAACTTCCCTCATCATCAAAACATCATCTGCGTATTGCATGATAGAGAAGTTTGCCTCGGCCCCAATATTGAGCTCTTTAAACACCCCTTTCCCTACCGCTGACCTGAACAAACCAGCTAGACCTTCAGCAACCAGAAGAAACAAAAAAGGGGATAGTGGATCTCCCTGCTTCAATCCTCTCCCCGGCTTAAACTCCTCTGTCGGGCTTCCATTAACTAGAATTGAAACCTGGTTATTCCTCACGATACTGAACATCCACTTTCTCCATGTGCACCCAAACCCCATCCTTGCCAACATATAATCCAAAAAATCCCAATTTACCGAGTCGAACGCCTTCTGGAAATCCACCTTAAACAGAAAACATGGTTTCTTTTTCCGTTTCGCCCAATCCACAATTTCATTTGCTACCAGTACTCCATCCAGGATTGATCTGCCTTGCAAAAAAGCTGACTGACACTTTGAGATTAAGTGCCCCATGACTTTCTTCATTCTCAATGCCAGCAATTTAGATATAATCTTTTGAATACTTGAAATTAAGGAGATTGGTCTATACTGTTCTAACCTGACCGGCTTTGCCACCTTGGGAATAAGCGTAAGAAATGACGATGACGCTGCTCTTGGGAGAGCGCCTGACTGATGAAATTCTTGAACTGCCTTTACCACGTCTTCCCCTATTATATCCCAACATGATTGATAGAAATGAAAGCCAAAACCATCGGGACCAGGACTTTTACCTCCCTCACAAGCCCAAACTGCCTCCTTTATCTCCTCCGCTGAAAAAGGCTCCTCTAGGCTCTGCCTCTGATGATCATTCAACTGATTAAAAGACACCCCATCCAAGTTTGTTCTCGGCTATCTATCCTCGTTAAAGAGCCTTGAAAAATGGTTGAACACGTGTTGCCGAATATCCTGAACTCCCTCCATCCACCCCTCATCAGATGTAAGTGACAGCAAGGAGTTAGCATAACATTTCTCCTTAAAACATCTGTGAAAGTAACTTGTATTCCTGTCCCCTTCACGAGCCCATTTTACCCGAGATTTCTGAAAAATGGACTGTTCCATACGCCTTGCCTTTCCCCAATACTCCGATAAGATTTCTTGTCTCTGGCTGTCACTCCCAATGACTCCTAGGCCTATGTGGATATCCGCAGTCTCCAATTCCAGAACTTTCTCAGCCAAGAACTTCTCGTCTTTACTCCCATCGCCTTGTTTCCACATCTTAATCTTCTTCTCCAAACCTTGCAGCTTGCACGCCAGCTGGTACAGCCGCCAACCTTGCCCATGATGTTCTGCCCAGAAGTTTTTCACTAGGTCCCTAAATCCTGGCTCCTGTAACCAGTGATCAAAGAACTTAAACGGTTTAGGACCCTAATTCTGAGACTTCACTTCTGTGATTATCCAGTTGTGATCAGAGAACTCTCTAGAGCCCACTCTTTGTGCTATGATTCCCCACTCCTCCATCAGATCCGTGGAAAATAGAAACCGGTCCAACCTACTAGATGACTCTCCATTCGGACTTATCCACGTTGGTCCTTTTCTGATGACTGGGATGTCGAGGAGCCCCATAGAATGAACAAAGAATTTGAAATCAGACATCTCAATGACTGAATGATAGTCTGATCTCCCTGTAAACTCGCTCTTGTCCAACACTGCGTTAAAATCTCCACCCAACGCCCACTTGACCTCCGGAAAGCCTCGCTTTGTCATCATTAGATCATCCCATACCTTTCTCTTGCCTTGAAGCGTGCATGGTGCATATACATTAACCACGCAAATTATTGCGGGAGAATTCTTTCCTCTGAAGCCAATTCCCAGAAAACCTTGCCCTTGTATAACCCAGACGATTTGGAACAATTGTTTCTTCCAGATTGTCAGGCAACCTCCGCTAAGTCCTGTAGACGCTAAACTTTTCCACTCGCACCCCGTCGACCCCCAAACCTCCTGCACCTCCCACTCCTTTAACTCCCTGCATTTTGTCTCCTGAAGTAGACAAATATCAATGTCATTGTTTTTTAGCAGTCTCCTTATTCTTCTTCGCTTAATCCGATCCCGGAATCCCCTCACATTTAAAGACAGAATCTTCATTTAATTGTACTGATTGCTCCTCGTCTCCCTTCTCTCCTGCTCCTGTTTGTCCCCCCTCTCCATGTTTCGTAGTTCCTGAATATATACTATGTCTGATTGTTGACCCGATATTCCGATTCCCGTCATCGCCCTCCACATTTTCTCCTCTGCATCCTCCATAATTCCTTCACCTGACTCATGCTCATTTGGTTGCGTTGGGCTCCTTACTTCCCCCTCCTGCGTACTATTCCTCTTTAGTTGTTTCCATATTGATACCATTCTCCTTTGCCCTTCCCCTCCTCCGGACACCTCTTCTCCACCTACTAAAACCCATTTCTTGTAATCATATGGTAGTGTAGAAATAGAGTCATTTTTTCGATAATCATTATTCACCGTGGTTGCCTCCTTCTGTTCTTTACGAAATTCTATTCCGGAAACTTTCCTGCGGTGTCCAATAGTAAAAACGGTGACTGCATCCGAAATTTCGGGCGCGCTCTTCCTGGCCACGGCCCAATCGAGACTCCCGCGCTTGAGACTCGGCCCAGAAGAGAGCGCGCGTTGGGCCTCCGCGCAGTCAGGCCCGTCATCAACGGTCGGCGCGTCTCCCGAGGCTCCGCGTGCCAGCTGTGCCTGAATGACGAGACGCGTGTCTCGGTCAACGGTCGGCGCGTCTCCCGAGGCTCCACGTGCCAGCTACGCGTGAATCTCGAGACGCGTGTCTCGGTTTCCGGGCCCGTACCCGCCTGAACGCTCCATATGTTGCCACGCGTCCCGCTGCACTGTTGGATGTGACGTGTTGTCAGGCCTCGTGCTCCACGCCATCAGCGCCTGTTTCCCACGCCTCAGCTGCTTGACCTCTTCATCTTCCCCATTTTCCTCCCACGATGCACTTTCAGCATCCACTTTCTCTGAGCCACTTTTCTCTTTCACCATTTTTGCACAATTTCTGACCCTGCCATCCTTCCCGGTTGCCTGCGTCTTTCCGCCTTCGGTCGATTCCCCTGGGCGGGAGAGATGGGATGTTGTCCCTTTCCCTGTTAGCTCCCCGGTCCGGCTCTCCTGAACGTCCCTGTCAGATTCGTCCGTTGTAACAGCGACCACCGGACATGCACGCCTCCCCATTTCCGGCGAGGTCCGTCCTCGTGAGATGGGCCGATTGGTTTCGTTGTCCTCCTGAACTCCTCCGGCCCCGGTATCCATGCCTCCATATACTCCGTCCCGGAGCTGTGCCTCCTCCCCGTCCTTCCATGTTCCATTTTCGAACATCTCGAACCTCAGCTCGGTCAACCTTTTCTCCACCTCTTCTGACTCATCAAACTCCGCCTCCCCTGGATAGGAACTCATTTCAGACCCATAGGTAGAGTTCTCACTGCTGTGTTTCGTTTCGTTCCCCTGCTCCACCTCCGTCACCCGGATATTGAACTCCCTCCCGTCTATACTCACCCTTACAGTCGCGTCAAGCCTCCTCATGTCCTTCCTAGACACCACCAACTGCGCTACATCATAGCATTGTTCTTTTAGAGTATTTTCTTCGACACTCAACAACTCTCCGAAAGGGGCGATTAGAGTAGAGAAAAAATTTTCTTCCCATACATGTAACGGTACCCCATAATAGTTCACCTTGACCCTCCTATCTGTATCTACCAAACCGGGTTCCCACTCCTGAATCCCTGTAAACCATTGGTCGAACCACAGCTTCTTCCTTACCATAATCTCCTGTAATGTCTCATCCCCTTCTACTTCCAACAGAACCTTATTTGCCCCCATGGGGATGCTGCTCACATTGTAGATACAATGAGTCAGTAGGAAAAGCTTCGTCTTAAAAGCCGTCCCTCTCTTTCAGACTTCTCCCACGTACGCCTTCCGGAGCCGACTTACATTTTCCGCGTGTGCCGCATAGACCAGTTTCGGTGGTGCTTCCTCCTTCCTTTCTACTGCTCTTCTGACTTCTGTAGTCCTCACGCCCTCTTGATCACATACGGCAGCTGCGTATGATTTTTTGTTGCCGTTATGTCTCCCGTATTGCCCCGTTTACCGGACCCCTATATGATGTGTATAATGGTCTAGGTTGTCCCTCCCCGTATTCCTCTGTCTATAATTCTGCTCCATTCGTGAATCGAAACGTGGTAGATTTACCCATAGCTTTTCCGATCCAATAAAGATATTGTCCAATTTAATCACCAGCATTTTCTCATCGTCGACATCCCTAAACCGAGCAAACCCGAACCTTTGTCCCGTCCTGTTCCGCTTGTTCGGAATGACCACCTCCTGGACATTGGCGAACCTACCAAATATCTCCCATATATCTTTTGCCATGTAGTCCTCTGGGAAATGTGTGAAAAAAATCGAAGTTGTGCATTCGTTTACTTTCCCTTCATTCGTTAAAAATTCCTTTCTTCTGTTTACGTTTTTTCTTCTCGTCACCTCCGTCCGCCTCTCCTCACCTCTGACAATCTGTTCCGGTGCCATCCTAATTTGGTTAAATCTGTTTAAGTTTCCGTTTTACTATTTAATGTTTATCTTTTACGTTTCTTTCTCAATCTTACTTTCTTTCTTTTCATTTATGTTATTTTTAATTTGTATCTCCTTTTCTAATTGAATTTGGCACGATTTTATTCGATCCTAGATAGATAGATCTTCACAAAGATTTTGATCTAAAAATCCGGGTAAACGACTCCCAACAACCTCCTTTTCTAATTGAATTTGGCACGATTTTATTCGATCCTAGATAGATAGATCTTCACAAAGATGTTGATCTAAAAATCCGGGTAAACGACTCCCAACAACCATATTGAAGTAAATATCGAATTTAATTATTAAATTTGTGACCGATAAAAAATTTATTAAATTTGTGACTTGTAGTCATTTTTAAATTTTTTTATGAAATTAAAAATTAAAAAATAATACTAAAATTGTAATTCATATAGCCAAACTATCTACTATCATTTTAATCCTTCAACGTATGTAAATAATATCAGTTAAGCCGCACATCACATGTAACAACAAAATATAAACTTTCTTTTTTTAAAATTTGTTACACTTTGTTTGATGGAATTTTAACGACCCAACATTGATGACCAAGTAAGGCCCAAAAGAGCAACAAGACAATCTGTTTGGTTAAAATATTTTATTTAAGTTAGTAGCTTATTGTATTTCTATTGGTTTTATTAGAGCATTTAGCATGTGAGTTTATTAGTTAGCATGTGAGGTTGTTGGTGTTGGTTTTATATTTTTTATTTCAGATAAGGATATTTAAATAATTTTAGAGATCTACGGATATTTTCTTTTCTTTAAATTTTATCAAATAGAAAAAAAACTCAATTTTCATTAATATTCATCTATTTTCACTCTATTTAGTTCACCTAAATAGAGCAACTTCAATTTGATCTCAATTTTATTCTATTTCTACTCATTTATCTTCTCTTGTTTTCTTACGGATGTATTCTCTCCATTTCTATCTTCTTCTTAATCAAACAAAATGTTAATTTTAGAGACTAAAATGATAATAAATTACAATTTGAATAGGACTCACATAAATTTGTAATTTTTAATGTTTTTCAACTCATAGTAGATAATAAAAATGTGTCAGGAAGGTTTGCTGACTAACATTTATCTACAATTGACTTTGTCAGTGTTGAAATTAACTCTGATATGTGCACATAAGCTCTCCAACGTTCATTTTATGTACCTCACTTAGATATTCTGAACCCCGCTACTTTTTCTGTTCATAAATCATGACTTCATATTCAATACAGGTCTGCTATCATCACTTTGTAGAGAAAAAATAAGTCTTTAAGGACCTTTGAAAGTTCTGCTGATTTTTCAGGTGCATTTAGCAGTGTAGTTGTTGTAAACTTTGACATATGACATGCATAGTTTTATAGTTGATATTGTCTTCGAATTAACCTCAGCATGTTGATTTTAGTTTACTTGAAATGGTTGCCAAGCTCAGCAGTAGGATAATTGCCAGGTTTGGTACAAAATTGAATAGAATTATATATTATAATTAAACCATAAACGAATACAGGCATTACTAATTAATAAACAAACTATAAAACATGCCTCATCTATTTTCTCTTCTAGTCTCCTAAGCCTAAGGCACGTCTTAAATGAAACAACCATTCAGGTAAACATGACATGATTTCATCTAATATTCACTGTAACACCTAAGTGGTCTGGACATGAGTCTGCATAACTTCTCATTAGACAGTTCAAATCTATGCAAAGAATTGTTTGATGCATCTCCACAGATCTTTTCCTTAGGAATCCCGATATCCTTGGCCAGCTTCTCTGCCTCACTCTGGGTATTAATCACTTGATCATAGCATATGTATCTACCAGAAGCATCGTTGTTCATTGCCTTGAATACACATGCATGAGCTTCAGCCAGTTTAGTCACATCCACTGTTGCTAGCAAACCATGAGAGTACATTTCTTGTGCACCTACATTTGAGATTGTAAATCTTTAGATTATATATGCTACATTCCATATTAAAACTAATTGGCATAAAGTGAAATTCTCAACATGTATATATGTTGAATCGTAGGAATTGGGGGGGCAATGTCTACCAAAATAGGCATTACAAAAAAAATGAACTATAGGTTATATCATTTTAAAATTAATTGACATTAAATGAAATTGTTCAAAATTTGTTATATAAGCTCCACCCTAAAAATTGAGAGAAACGAGGTGGACTTTAGAACATATTAATTCAAACATTAAGTGATACAAGAAATTGAACCACTGATTTTGGTCAATAGTAAGTAGTACCTTTGAGATAAGCAATGGTTGCTGTTGGATTTCTATGGCAAAATTCAGGGCCAGTAACTAGAGCTGGACAAATGGTAGTGAGCTTTAAGCCCCTTTCATTAGCTATTCTCCAAGCAGCTTTCTCAGCCCTCATCTTGCCCAATGCATACCAAAGCTGCCACGTATTAAGAAGAAAAATCAGTGTCATAAACCTTTTGTGTAGTAGGAAAACCATAAAATAACATAAATAATTGTGCAAAGTTTACCTTCTTGTCTATGCAGAATGATTCAGTGCTCCAAGACCCATGGCTAATCACTGGGGTAAGGTCTGATTGTGCATTGTCTTGCCACACACAAGCTGACAGTGAAGATGTGAACACACATCTTTTTACGGAATGTGTTCTTGCACATGCTTCCATCACATTCTCAGCTGCCCTTGCTTCAATCTCCGCCATGGATTTCTAGATATAAGACAAGCAAATGCTTAGATACTATACGGAAGGTGTTCTTGCACATGCTTGCATCACATTAAGATAGACTAGTTTTGAACAAAGCATATGCTAATTTTGCATTACACTTTTATCTCTAGAATTTAAGAATAAAATATTAACAAACTCCGCTGACTAATATATCTTGGTCCCCTTCAAAAAAAAAAAAAACCCAACACACAGTTCTATGTTGTAGTGAGGGGGCCCGGGCCATGCAAATACAGCTGATATCGATTTAATAGACTTTGCTTCCGTTAACAAGGCATGGCCCATCAATAAATAATAATGCTGCTAGCCATTAAGAGGAAATAAAAGGTGTCATCAATAAAGGTGACATGTAGCTTCAGCAAATTTATTTATTTCAGTGGAGTGGAGATTCTCTAACTGTGTGTTTTGGATGTGCCTACACATATCAAAGTTGATCATATGGGAAATAGAAATGTTTGAATTTTAAGAGATGCCGTGATTCTATCTCCCAAAATTAATTTTAGAGGAAGTTGGCTTAGGGGATTGGTTCCACGTTAGAGGAAAATGGATTCTACCAAAGTAGGTGTTTGATTTCTCTTATTTATCTTCATTAAATGTTTTTATTTCTCTTATGAATATTTTGATTGATTTTTTGGTGTGTCTAGGGTTTTATGCTGGAGGAACCTGCAATATTTTGTTTCTATTGAATTCCGTTAAGCAGATTGAATTCGGCCGAGCGAAATGACTTTGATGGCTACATTCAAATGTACGGTTTGAAAAATCTTACTAAATTTAGTTGTATGGTTTGAAAATTTGAAAATTCTGCAAAGCAGATTGAATCCCGTTTCCCACTATGTTTTATTTATGCCACTTTATATTTTGTTGTTAATTTATTTTAGTTTTTAACTAAAACTTATTTAGGTAATTACATACTCAAATCAATTTTTTTATAACTATTTGTTAACTCAAATGTATCTAAACAAAGATCAGATTACTTTAAAATCAAATTTAAAATTAATTATGTAAAATCACATTAACCTTAAATCCATTGATAATTAAAATTTTCTAAAAAAAGAGAAACTCATGGATATCTAAACCTACCTACACATATAGACGGTGCCTACTTCATAAGTTCTGCCTTTTATACTGAAGATTTACAGAAGTGGAAACGAATTTTTTGCATGCTGTAGTATACCCCATTTAGAGCATACAGGAGTAGATGGAATGGAAGAGAGAGATTGAAATCAGATGTGATAAATGATAGTATTAAGAAGAAAGAGAAAGAAAGGAAATTGGATGGAAGGAAGTGCATGAGAAAGTAGGAGTTGGGAATAATACTATAATAGTAGTAATTCCTTAAATAATTTTATGAATGTAGTTTATGATCCTGTTATAAAATTCCCTAAATAAGTTATTTAAATAATAAAAAGCACACAACTTATCTATATTCTGGGTTTCTAAAATACAACAATATTTGTAGGGATAAAAAAACATATACTTAACCCAAAAAGAAGTATTACCATGTACTTAAAGTAAAGTTTAATTGTTATATCAATCATAATTTTGAAAATAATAATAAATAAAGTAAAAAACAAAAAAAAGCAGAGGCTAAAGGACAATGCAGGTGTGAAATTGGGAAGGTACAATGCTTACAGTGTAGCCAGAGAGACCAGCAGGGTCAGTGAATGCAGAGGTGTGAAAGACGCCACGACAACCATCGAATGCTTTCTCCAACCCATCAACATCACTTAGCTTTGCCATTATTACTTCCAAATTTCCTTCTGTAGCCCTCACTTCTCCACGCCTCTCCATTTCCCTCAGCTTCTCTATGTCCTCTGCATCAATACCCACCATTCATAATTTACCCTCAAAAACTCTTTACTCTCACTACAATACAATATACAATCAGTTTAACATTTAAATAAAACAATTTTAATTAATTTTTTATTTACATAATTTTTAAAATATTAATAATCAAAGTCAACTATCCATGTTTAAAAAATTATAATTATACTTCCCTTATAAGTGTTTTTCTCCTGTACAATTGCAATAACCAACATACAAATCCAAACTTTTAATGCTTGCTTTGTTTTCTTTCTAACATACAAATAAAAACTTTTAATTCATGCTTTTTTCTTTCTAATCGTGTTTGATTTGAGGATTTTTTTTTTCAAATAATTTTTATTTTTAAAAATAATATTATTAAATTTAATTAATTTTAGTAAAAATATTATAAAATATTTATATGTAGTTTTTGTTATAATTATAATATTATTATTAAATTTTTACATTGTTTTCTAAATTATAACTAACAGTATATTTTTTGTTTTTTTATTTTATGTAAAAATAAAAACATTTAAAATAAATTTCACTATTTTTTTCTGCTGTTCTACTTTTTTCTTAATTACTCATTTATTTATGGATTTTAATTAACCATGTTATAAATACATCATATTTGTTATTTTGTTAATAACTACTTTTTATTGGAGAATTTTGGTTTATATATAAAAAATGTTTTTTAATCAATAGTCAAAGACGATTTCTTTTAAAGGTATAGATCACCAAAATATTATTGCCTCCCAATAAAGTGTTCTCACACACATAATTAGAAATCAAATCTAACATGTTAAAATAAGTCAATATATTTTTTTTACTAATAAACATTATTTGGCTTCTTCACCTATAAGAGATATAGACAAATCTTAACATAGTATTTCATCTCGTATGAAGAGACATCTAATTATGTGAACGTACTTGTGTCCCAAGAAACAATTATTGTGGACGTACCGAGGAGATTAATATAGACAAACACATAATAAATTAGGTAGGTTAATGTAATCTGTTATGCGTTAATATTATTATATAAATTAAGAAAGACAAACATAGCATAGAAAGAATTATTTATAAGTAAAAAGTTATTCAAATGTTGTTTCCGTATAAATTAATGAAGGAAAAAGAATGTGTTCATTTATTTATTTTTTTAGTAATTTTTTTGTGAATAAAGAAAAAAAAATGATTTCAAAACTTCTTGCAGCACTCTTTTGGTTTCTGGGCGTACACGTTATACGCTATCCTCCACAATAAACTACTAATATAAATATAATGATATTGGATATGTATAATTAAAATAAAATAAGACCGTAGAAACTTTAAGTTTTTTACCCGAAAAAAGTAGAAATAAAGTATCTCAAGGTACCAAATTATAGAGTCGGCTATTTTTTATATGACATTATTGAATCATCTCTTTGGCACAAATGACCCTTTCCTTATTCAAAATTGAACACCAGACTAATGAAAGTGGTCGTAGTATATACATCACGTATAAGATGAGGTTGGCATTTTCTAGCATAGAATAACATTATCAAGCAAACGACCCGCCAAATTAATTGCTGTTTTGGTACATATTTGATTGGATCTTCTCAATAAACATAAACATCAAATTGCCAACTAGCATATACTTCTCTATCGCATATGGTTTGTCATGTACAAAACCACACTTGCCGAATGTTCCACATGCCCAGTTTTCCAACTGGTTACCATTAGTCAAAAAACGTTAATTAATAATCATCTTTCTTATTATTATTATGTAAATTTTATTTCAACTTTAATAAATTAAATTAATATATATTTATATTTAACGAAAATCATCTCACAAGTTGAGTCGATACCCCAAAAGTCCCGTTGTACACTGGACTCGCACACGAGCTGCCGCAGAATAATGAGTTGATATTTAATAAAACTAAAATTTTCACTGTAAAAAAAATAAAACAATAATTTTTATCAAACAGGTTTCATAAGTTACATTTTAATGTAAAAACAAGTTAGACCCGGTTTACAGCCACAGAACTCTTTATCAAAAGAGTAATATTATTCCTAATGAATCATTGAATCTCGTGATTAGGGAAGAGTAATTTCTTTCATGTGAAAGAAATAGTTGATGGGTACCCACCGATTAATTTTTATACCAAAACTCTGAAACAGTACACCAAGTACCTTTCAAACAAATTAAGCATTGAAATTTTATATTTCACATGTTTACCTAATTTAGTTTCTGTTTCAAATTACATGCGGAATATTATTCAAAAGCCCCTCGTTCACACCTTGAGTTTACCCAATGATAATCACAATTTACTCAACACCTCACTACCCAGATTAAGAAAAAAAATGGATGAATTATTACATATTCACTTAAGCAAAATAAGGATATATACGGTGGAAGAACTTATTCAAGTTATCAACAGGAACTTAAGGCTGATTAAGAAAAAGTAACTCAATTATAATCTTATGACAAGTATTTGTAGCTCGTGATAGTGAGATCCATTGATATTTTATTTATTTACTAAAGGTGTTGAGGAAAATGGATGTACCTGGGTTGTCAACAGTGATTCTGAGAGAGTAGCCTAAGAGCAAAAGATGCTTGACCAAGGCAATACCAAAATAGGAAACACCACTAGTGACACATAGGAGGGTCCCCTTTTCATCATCATGTTCATAAGAAGAAACAAAGTTGTTTTTTTGCCCCTCATCGTCTTTCCGCCGCTGGATGCCGGCGGCGGCCACCAGTCTCCGGCGAAAGCCCTCCAGCTCCACCCTCCTGCTTTCCCACGTGCGTAAAACACCCATTATATATAAAGTAAGACCAAAGTATATGAAGATATAGAATAGGGTATGATATAATATATGGTGCTAAGGAGTATGAAAACTGAGAGTGAATATAGTTGAGAAAGTAAGGTTGTGTTTGGGGGGGTGAAATGAGAAGAGGTTTGTTGAAGGGATATATAGAAGATTCAGTCTAAAGAGTCGAGTGAGTGAGAGGAACACGTATTGCGTTGCTTTACCGTCAAAGTCCAGCTTGGCGGGTCTGCCATGTAATAATAATATTAACATTAATACATTCATTCAAAGTCATATTACACTCACCATTAGGAAAACACCAGGAACAAACAATGCATAATCCATAGGATTTTTATCTTTTAGGATTTTTCTTAAGATTTTTTTTATTTTTTAAAATAATTATTATTTTCAAGTTTTTAGAATTTACAAAACTCTACTTTTTATTTTTGCAAAAAATAATAATCATAAATATTTGGTTGTAATTTTAAAAATATTTTACCTGAAAACATCCTAAAAAATCAACAGAAAATGAAAATAAAAAACTGAAAAAATCTTTCTAGTGTTTTCAAAAATTAAAATATGTGAAAACTTAATAATAATAATATAATTATAAAAAATATATATATAAATGTATTTTAAATTATATAAATATTTCATAATACTTTTTATTAAAATTGATTAAATTTAATAATTTTTTTAGAAAATAAAAATATCAAGTAAAAATAAACATATACTGTTTTAATATTAAAATTTAAAAATGAAAAGTTTTTAAAATAAAATTATTACTTTTTTTATTCAGAATTTACTTATATTTAAACATATCATCTCTTTTTTTTTTTAATGTAAACTTCTCACCTCCTTCTAAGAATGTTTTTATAGGGACTAAACTTAGATATCTCTCACAATTCCGTAAACTGAACAACAACCTTTGGATCAAAACTTACCTTTTCAATATAAAGAGAATGTTTCTAAATTCTTATGGATACAAAAAACCTTATAATACAATACAGAAAATTTTGAGTTTAGTGACAAAACTATCTTTATCAGTAGTTTAACATATATATATATATATATATATATATATATATATATATATATATATATATATATATATATATATAATATTTCATGGGTTTAAAATAATAATAATAATAACAATAATAATAATAATATATTAACGATTATAAATAGTAGTTAAAATTAGGGTTTGAAATTTTAAAAGACATTAAAAAATAGTTTAAATATTACTTTAATATTAACAATATTTTAAATATTACTTTAATATTAACAATATTTTAATTAATAGAATATTATTTTAAAAGTAGTTTACTATTGTCAAATGCTACTTAATGGTATGTTTAATTAATACATCAATTAAAAATTCAAAGAAATTGAAGTCTTCAGTAATTGTATGGTGGATAGACTCAAGTTTAACTAGAGTATTAGTTAAATGACAACTTATAGAATTAAGGGTTTGATTGATTTGATTTTGTTTTTTAGTTTTTTAAAAGAGTTTTTAAAAATAGTTTTCAAAAACTGTTTTCAGAGAGAAAAGAAAAAAAAATTGTTTGACAAGAGATATTTGAAAACTGTTTTGAAGATATAAAAATGGAAAAAGTTGTTCATGTTTATTAAAATTTCATTAATGAAAAGCAAAAAATAACATATTCTGATTGTATTTTGAGTTTTCAAAATAAAAATTGAAAACTAAAAAACAAAACTACTTTTAGTTGTTCTAGTTTTTTAGCTTTTAAAAACTAAAAAACCAGAACTGTTTTCGAAAACTGTTTTAAAAAAATACTACCAAGTAAGTTTTTTAATTTTTAAAAACTAAAATACTGAAAACAGTTTTATAAAATTATTGTCAAATTAAGTTACGGTTAGCTTGGTAGCTCCTAAGAATTAAAACCAATATTCACAAATAAAAGCAATATTTATGGAATCAACTAACAAAATAAAACTATGTTCAACTAGATAAGACTCACAAATCACAAACAACAAGACATATTAAAGGATACACTTTTTGCTAGTTAGGCGGGCAAACGTATATGTTTGGCCGATGCTTGTATTTTAATGGGTGTGAAAACCGCATATTTAACAAACTTTTTCTCTTACAATTATACTTCTTAAAAACTGTACATCAAATAATTTTTTTAAAAAATTCTCTCCTCCATTTCTCTCTCATCAATATAATTATAATAATTTATAATTTAAATATAATTATATAAAATTATAATTTAAATATATAATTTAAAATTTATATATTTAATTATAAAAAATTATAATTTAAATATATAATTATATTAATTTATAATTTCAATATGTAACTACATAAATTTATAATTTAAATATGTAATTATAATTTAAATATGTTATTATAGAGTTTTATAATTTTAATATATAATTATAATAATTTATAATTTAATTAATTTATATTATTATTTTAAATACTTCATTGTCGATCTAACAATTAATGATGATTTTATTTGTCATTTTGCAACTTTCAACTAGTTTTACCAAACACTAAAATTAAATTTTCAGGTTTATTAATTTTAGCTATTTTTTCAGTTTTCAACTAACTTTTTAGCTAATTTTAAAAAATACACCCATAATTAGATATACATATTCCAAAATCTCCTTGATAAATAATGTTGATCATTAATTAAAAATAGAGAATGTTAACTATTATCCCAAAATAATAATATATACGCATCTTTTTAATTTATATACCTTATCAATAAATACTTTAAACACTTTTTGTTTCTTTTTATTTCTTTCATTTTATTATATTATAAATTCTATGATATTTATATATATTTTTTTTCTCTTGTGTATAATAACACAAGAGGTGTACATGTATAATTTTTTATCCTAATAATATTATGATCAACGTACAATTCATTCACGAATTGGTAGACCATTTTTTTTTTAGTTTTCTTTATTTTTTTGGTAAACTTATTTTTAATTTTTTAATATCACATAAAATTGAGAAATTTTTATTCAAATGCAGAACTAATTTGAGTTTTTAATTATCTCATAATATAACCGCATTTTAAATAAATAACTAATTAAAAATGATTTTTTATCATAAAAAGTCAATATCCTCTATTAATGATGGTTCTTATAAAAAATGTCCTTGTAGCTAAGAATTATCATAAAATCTTTGACTCTCTCCTATAATTTTAATTTTACTCTTAATAAATATATCTTTTCTTTTAGATCATGTCATTAGGTAAAGCAAAATGTTTAAATAACATAGAATTAACTTAATACAAAACTCATTAGCCCTAACTTGTGATAATTGTTTTTAAGAAAATAAAAGACATAAAATGGTATGAAATGAGAAGAAAAACGTTTAAAAAAATAATCACGTTTTTGAAGAGCAGATAGACGAAGGCGATGGCCCCAAACGCCCCCTCTGGAAAACCGCCGTGACTGTGAGAGCTCTCTGATCCACACGCAAGCCAATTGTAATGGAGCATCATGATATCGGGTGAGCCCAATTTTTTTTTCTTCCCTTCAATTAAATATACATTTTTTTATCAATACAACTATAAATATTTTTAAATATATATGTTTTTTTACAAGCAAAAAAAAAAATATATTGTTAAACAGCAGAGCGTCTATCAAACGTTTAAATATATATGTTTTAAAAAAATTGGTATTCTCTATATTTTTAAACAGATCAGTCACTGCAAGTCTTTTCCTGTTGTTTACCTCAGAACAATTTTGAGGGTGGCTAAATGTAATTTATGTTTTAATAATTATTTTTCATAAACTAAAATAAATTACTTCTATATATCTTTTATAAAAAGAAAGTATTGTAAAAAAACTTATTCAAACTCACTCATTGGCATGTTTCTTGGGATCCATCTAGGCCTTCGTTCGTCTCCCTACAATTAAATTAGATGGCAGCATAAAATAATTGAGCAGAAAAGTTACCTTCATTCGTCTAACTTGGATGTGGGTAGATTACGCTTTTAATGTTCCACTTGGTCTCTAATCCTAAAGAAAACCTACATAAAGAAGATAAATAACTTATGAAAGTATTGTTACCTACCTTTTATTTTTTATAATATGTTTTCTTTTATTTTTCCTTTAACCAAACAATCTGAAAACTTATTTTTATTTTTATTCGTTTTCTTTTCCATCTTTTACACTCTATCTTGCCAAGCAAGTGAAACAATATTAAAAATAAAAATAAATAAATTAGGTGATACATTGACAATATAAATTAATATTTTAAATTAACTGTTTATTCACTTATAGATTTACAGTTAACTATATATATATATATAATATAAGTTTTGTTAATTTTAATAATAAATATGTTAAACAGTAAATAAGAGTTTAAAACTATTTTTCACTGTTAATGTAAGTCTTAAATCCTTAAAAGAATTAAGTCTGTTGACTAAATCATATTATATTAATAATAATTATACCGTGAAGCATTGGTTATAAAAACCGAACATTGGCCAGTCTCACTTTCTGTCTATTGGGTTTGAATAATGCTTACTTTTATAGTGTTTCTTCAACCGGTTTTCCACTTTCGTGGACTCATACAAAGAATCCCTCTTTGTTTCAAGAGTTATAATTATATATATTGATTATTGAAAATAATAATAATAATAATAATAATGGAAGATGTCGCGTTATAATCTTTACCCAAAGTTTTATTCTGATTATAATATAAGCATTTACCACGAGACTCTTTTTTCTTTTTTTTGGTATCTATAATTGTTTCCATTAACTACCACGCTTAAAACTTGTATATTATGTTTGCACTGCGAATAATTTTCTTCTATAATTGAATAATAATGTAATAGGTAACACTGATGGCAGCGTATAATATAAGTCTCTAGTAAGAGGTAAAAAGTAGTTATTATCACCAAATAATTGTTATATATAAATGCTGAAAATGTTTTGATTTAGGTTTTTCTTTTAATAGTATCTTTTGGTACAATATCTACTTGAATTACATTGTCAAGACTGAAGAATCATTTATTTTATTTTTACACCTCACATATATAATACGCTTTTGTTGTAAAGGAAGAGTAATTAGCGAGAGTGAAATAAATAAAAATAATGAAATGTTATTACGTACAAATGATCAAAATGAGAGAGGGTTTGGATAATTTTCACAAAAGTTTAGTTTTTATCATCATTTTCCCCTTAAAAAGAAATTATTGTTGTCAGTACCAGCATAGAAAAAATCAATTATATTTTTTCATAGCAGAGAAAAGATAAAAACAAAACAGGAAGCTAAGTAGAGAAGCAAGTGAAGAAAATGGTAAAAGACAAAGATATTGCATGCAAACAACTGGATACGAGGAAATGAGAGAATCCAATCATAACTTGATAAGTCATAAGCCATCAACGAGCTTATCTTTACTACCAGTGGCGCAAAGGAAAACCCCATGATGAAGAACCAAATGCGCCACAAATCACAAAGCCCATTGTCAATCATTTAATCTATCTTATTTTTTTACTTTAAAGTTATTTCAAAAAATTCAGCCAAATAACATTTATTACTTAAATTCACAAAGAGCTTTTATAATGTGTTTTTTATTTTATATATTTCGTGTTCATTAGATAATAAAAAAATGCAGACAATGTACAACATATAATGTAAAAAATGGATTATAAATATAAGGTCCTAATTAAGATTGAACAGAGAGGTGGGTCATGGTCAATATGGCTAACGTACGCGAGCGCTAGATATTGTTGTTGCTATAATTATAATAATAATAATTATTATATGTAGTGTTTTATTAGCGAGGACAACCCTCTAATTGGCTATGGTCAATAATGAAATATAATAAGAAGAAGTCGTTAAAAGTTGTTTAAATTATTATATATATTTGTCCTTTTCTTTCTTAGTCATAAATTTAAAAAATTCTTGTAGGTAGCTAAGACTGTACAATCAATCACGTGCATAGTGTGCTAAGCTACCACACTGCCAGCTGCACCGGGAATGTAAAATCAACAGTTTTGGCATTTTTATTATAAATTAAACGTAAAACAATTCTTAGAAAAAAAAATATTGTGTTTTTTTACATAAAATTTACACTAATATTTAATTATTTTTTTATTTAAAATAAATATATTGATTTTATCTATTAATATTTTAAATATTTAAAAGTCACGTAAATAAAGATATATAATTATTTTTAACCATCTTTCTACCTTGTTTATTTTTAATATAAACTTTATATGTTTTTGTTTTAAATTATTTAATTAAATTAGATATTTTTAATTAAATTTTAGATATTTTTATTGTTTTTTATCTATGTAAATATCTGTATGAATCAACCATTAGGTAAAGTAGGAATCGCATTTGCATTTTTATTACAATGAAATTCAGTGTCATCACTAAATGAAAAAAAAAAAAAAAAGACTGGTCCAAGATTAGTAAAACTACAACTTCGAGTTGAAGTTTGATAAACCACAACTTGTATATACAGATTTAATGTAGTTTTTCTAACTTTTGTATCAGCTTGAACACCGTATCAACATATAATTGACGTGAGACTAAAATTATAGTTTTAAGTTACAGTTTGATCAAGTCAAACTACAACACAAACCCACCCTAATAAATTGTTTTGAAACAAACATATTTAGGTAATTTTTTTAAAAAAAGTTCTCACATAGATCAATCAATGACATACTTTTAATCTTACCGTTTATCTTATTGAGATATAATAACTATTCTTTATTGTTAAATTTCAATAAAAATGAATGATGATGATAGAAAATAAGTCTTTTAACTTATTTTTAGAATAAATTGATCTCCTCATATATAATATTATAATATAATATAATATAATATAATATAATATAATATAATATAATATAATATAATATCTCTCCGTTTCTGTATATAAAACGCTTTTGAGTATGATTTATTCTTATACTTCAAAATCAACTCTAATATGTTTGAAAAAATATTTAAAAATACTGATAAAGTTTTCCATTTGAAAAATTATCAACAAAAATTAAAATTAAAAATTTTTTACTGAATATTATTATAAAATTACAATTCTTTAAAATAAAATTAAAAACTAATTAAATTTATTTTTAAAAAAATAACAATTTTTTAAAAAAGTTTGACAAAACGGTCTTAATGTATAACTGACTTCCCCATGTTAAAAAATAAAATAATTTAAGATGATTAATTGCTCAGGAGAGCACCAATTTCACAATTGGAAACAGGAACCATGTCATTTAACTGGTACTAACATAAAAGTGCATGCATGTTACTTCTTTAATTATTTTATTATTAAAAATGTCAAACATTCACGATAAGTTAACTCCAATGAATTGATAGAATAGAATAATAGGTACTTTATTATTATTTTTATTTCATGGGCTTATCTTTTATTTTGAATTTTCTATAAAAAGAAAGGATTTTTTTTACAATTACTGTTTTATTAATTTTGATTGATTAAAATAATTAAAATTAAACTAGCAATTATATTTATGATTATTAAGTAATAATATAAACACATCGACTGAACAAGTTTTTAAATTAAAAATCTTAAAATAAAATATTTTAAATTAATATAATATTTTTATGAATTAATTTACATAAAATTAATTTTTATATAAACGAAATGAATCTAGTCATCAACATCTAGCATCAATGTCAACATCACGTGTAAGGTGATGAATTTACCGCTTATATAAAATTATATTAACGTTTAATTACACTATTTTATTTATATAATTTTTAAAATATTAATAAATATAAACTCAATAAATATTGTAATTAAATTTAGTATATATAAATATCTTTTTCCTATTATATATCTTATCATTCATAAAGAAATTGTTAGGAATAAAGTTAAAATTCATGGGACCGTGCTTGAATGATTATCGATTTATATGTGTCTTTGTTTCTTCCACGTTAAAAAATTTGATAGGTTAGCTGCAATTGAGTGATGAAATCACGTGAAGACTGCAAACTGCAAACTGCAAAGCTACCACACTTAATTCTCTTTTTTCATGAGAAGGACTTTGTCCGTCCTTTTTAATAGATACCTTTTTCTTTCTAAGTGACTACTCCTATGTATTTTTCATCTACACCACTTTGCTTCAAAATCTTGTTTAAAAAATTCAAACTCATTTTTACTATTTCTACAACTACATTAATGTGATTAATTAATGCAAAACTGAAAGTTTGCTGAAAACTCCTAAAGCCGGATTCACTCGGATGAGATCCACACCAACTCTAAACATAAATGTAAAGTTGTACCTATTAATGTCTCGTCTAAAATGAGACCTCTATTCTTAAAAATAAAAAGTAAAACAAGTTTAAATTTAAAAAAAGTTAACACTATAAATAATCTTTTGTACTTACTTAGAAGAACTGTTTGGATTAGAAGCTTAAGGTATCAAAAAGAAATATTCATTCAGTGTGAACAAAAATGTGTGTTAAAAAGATTAAAGTCAATAATAAATTTTATTAAATTTTTTAATAATTTTGATCATAATACTTTGTAAATTAAATTTTTACATTCATTTTCAACAAATTTAATTTTTTGGCATTATAAGTTATATTATTAATAATAAAATGAGTTTAATTAGTATGCATTGTTTTATATTGTTGTTTCACACATATTTATTTATATGATTTTTCAAGTATTAATTAAAATTAGTTTTAAGAACAGTTAATCTTAAATTTAAGATTGACATTACAATTGTTATCTTTTTAGGACGCGACTTTTAATATTTGTTGAAATCATTCTTAGAAGTGACACTTTTAAGAATGATTATGTTTACACCTGATCTTAAAAGTGACACTTTTAAGAACTATCGCGAACAATAACCGACGCGGCAGCTGAGATGCAAGCGCAAATCCTCATAGTCATTACCATATGTTTTTTGCTAAAACGTAAGCGCGGCAACGCAAAGATGCGAGCACGGCGGTGTGAGACACAAGTGTTGTGCAAGATGCGAGCGTGACGATGCGAGACGCGAGCGCAACAGGGTGAGATGCAAGCACGATGGTGTGCGAACGAGTGCGACAGTGCGAGACACAACCATGACAGTGCGAGAGAGAATTGGAATCTCAGGGAGCACAAGAGATTATGAGAAATACAAGTGAATATTGAATATTTTAACTTACAATGAACAATAGATATCTTTGTTGGATCTGTTAAAATTTTAGCAGATCAGAAAATTCGTGATCTGTTTCTAACATAACAGATCTTAAAATATTTATAATAATTATAAAATTACCACCGCGTTTTTTTTCGAACGAATTTTTTGTAATTGATAAGAAAAATCATTTTTAAAACTATTTTTTCCATTAGTGAATAAAAGATTAAGGATTATGATGGAATATCAAGGTAAAATCTTTTATACTAATGATACATATTAATTAAATTTTAATAAAATAAAATAATAATTGAAATAAAATATGTATATAATAATTATGACTAGTATTGCTGCGATGAGATGAGAGAATTACAAAATATGTAGGGCTCGATTAGTTTTATTTTATTTTTTAATTTTTGAAAAAAAATTTTAAAAAATAATTTTTAAAATTTTTTTATGAAAAAAATGTTTGATAATTATTTTTTGAAAATTTTTTTAGAGATATAAAAATAAAATAAAAATTATTATATTTACATTAGAATTATTAATAAAAAGAAAAATATAATCATCACTTCTTTATGTATTTTGAATTTTTAAAATAAAAATACAAACTCTGAAAAACAAAATTACAAATAATAATTTCTCTTTTTTAGTTTTAAAAAAATAAAAATAAATTTTTTTAAAATTATTTTAAGAAATAATAACTAAAAAATTATTTAATTTTTAAATATTAAAACCAATTTTATGAAACTTCACTCAAACAATCACTAGTCTTCTTCTGTTATTTGTTTTTGATGAGAAGTTCCTCTTCCTAGCTCCTACAATGAACAGAAAAGTAAGAGAGAAATAAATTTCAAATTTAAGTTAAAAAGTATTATTTTTATATTTAGTTAAAAAAAGTTCTTGTTGTTAACATTTTCTTTCTTCATTTTATTCTCTTTTGTGCAAACTTTTCTGTGTCAAGTGTCAACTTTATCATACGTGTCACCTTATCGTACGTGTCACGTCTTCATACACATTCGTACGTGTCACGTCTTCATACACATGTTTGAAAGATAAACATTATATAACAGTGTACAATTTCCACTTTCCAAATGACGTTTTCATTTTGCTTGCACCAGTCAACAAGAGATCATCTTGTTTATCATTTTTAATTAAGAAAAAGAAATATTTAAAAATCATCAATAGAGAGTTTGTAAAAGAGAATTTATGAAAGTTCTCCAGTCAATCCTCTAAAAAAGCATATCGCATTCAAAAATATTATTATAATATGAAAATTTATTAATAAATTTATATTTGAGAAAAATCCTATAACTTAGATTATAATTGTCATATTCCAAATTTATAATAAGATATTTAATTATATTTTAAATTTTAATATATATTTAGTAATAGAATAGGATGTAAATAATATCTAATTAAAAAATATTAAACTATTTTAAATTTTCAGCTACAATATTTTTTAAAAAAAAATTCATAAACTTTTAATACAATATTATATTATTATTAAATATAAATATTTAATATTTTTAGAATATATGGTATAAGTAAAATAATATAAATAAATTTATAACTTATTTTAAAATTTATTTAAAATATTGAATAATGTATTGCTGATGATTATTAGAATATATATGAGTTATAATAGTAATTTACTTTGAAATTTATTTCTTGCAATGAGTTCTAATAAATTTATTTATAATATATGAAGACTGATGATAATGCACTGTTGTTCAAATGCGAGATTAATGCTAGACATTTTTCTAAGTCGGGAAGTTAGTTATCATTTTTAAATTTAATTCAAAATTTTTAAAAAAATAATAATAACGTAAGTAAATCCTAAGTAGAATATTGAATATACAGTAGTGTAATTATTGCAAGAAGATAAAGTTAAGCAACCAGCTACCAGCTACCATGTGTATAAACCTTATCAACAACAAACTAAATATATTTACAACAAATGGAATATGTTAACTAGTAATTAGGATAAAAAAAAATTATAATCATTACAATCAGCTTATAAATAGATGGCTCTGTAAACTAAAAACGGGAAAAGGAAATAGAATAGTAAGAGTTGCTAATAATAAGAGGCTGATTGTGATTATGTATTCCGAGAAAAAGAATTCTAAACTCTTGTATTTTTTTTTTTATTAAAGTAAGAGAGATGATATATTTATCATTTTTAAATATTATATTTATCTATTTGTTTATTTTATATTATTTTTAGTTATAATTATTTAGTTAGGTATCCCTAATCTTGTTTTATTTATTATTTTATGTTATTTTTAGTTATAATTATTTAGTCTTAATCTCGTTTTATTTATTATTTTATGTTACTTTTAGTTATAACCATTTAGTGAGTGCCTCTAACCTCACTTTATTTGTTATTTTATGTAACTTTTAACTATTATTATTTAATTTGGTGTTTATAATCTTATTTAATTTATTAAATTATTTATCTTTGAGCTATTTATTAACAGTTTTATTTTATTTGTAATGGTCTTTTTATTTAAACCTTAGTAAAACGCTTATTTAACGATATTGAGAAACTATTTATTCAAACACTAAGAATAACCATACATATTTAAGAAAGTTATTTATCGTTATAAATGTAGTTATTATTATTATTATTATTATTATTATTATTATTATATATTAATTATTGTATAAATAAGAGAACATTAAGATAAAAAAAATTAATGTTTGAATAAAGGTTTGAATTAATTTTTAGTTGAATGTTTAACCTTGAGAATTTAAATGAGTAAATATTTAAAATGAAATATCCTTCTATTCTTTAAAAACCATGGTGAATAAGTTCATTTGTCATGACTAGTCACTTAAAAAATAATTCAATTTTTTTTAAATAAAAATATTTATTATAAAAAAATTATATATATATATTACCATTTTTATATAAATTGTTGTATATATATATATATATATTTTTTTTTTCCTTTGATTATCTAAATTGTTATTATTTAAATTATTTATATGATATTTGTTCTCACTCCTCTATGTTTGATGTCTCTTATATATATATAAATGGAAATGCAAATTTAAAAAGATAGATGCACCAAACTATCCAAATCCTTTTTCCATAATCATCTCAGCAATTTTTCCCGTAGTTTAGAGTACGGATGTAATTGAAAATTCGGTTACATTAAGAGGCACTAGAGTTTCCAGTTTTGTATGTATTTTTTAATAATCAAAGAGAATCGTCCCATCGGTGATAGAAGAACTGTTAATAGTCACTTTCTTGCTAATTACACAAATCCACTAATGAACATATTTCCACCGGCTATGTGAACATAATAGTAGAAAAAAAAGGAGATTTGTACATAAATAAAATTTCCTTATCTTTCTTTGTAATGGTTATATGTAATACTATAAATGTGACATATGTATATATATAAGTGTGACTTTGTTTATGAAATTTTTTTAATTTAAGTTAAATAAATAACTGAAGAAAAGTAATTATACATTTAAATGAAATAAAACTAATTCAGTAAATAATTTATTTTCTTTTAATTAATAGTAAGTTAGAATTAATATAAAGAAGATTCATTATGGAAAGGAGTTATAATAAATATCATTACATTTATATGGTATCAAAATAATGTTCCATGTGAGACTTTGGTTGTAAACTAACCATGCCACTTAGTTCTAATTTCAATAATTTCATATGGCAGATAAAAGAAATACTGAATTAACAAAAATAATATAAATGATTAGAGATATGACTGCAAATTTGTTAAGGAGCCAAAGGTCAAAAAGACTTGTTGAATCAAAAGGTTTAATTGAATTTAAAAGAAATAATGAGCTAACCATGTCACTCCTTTATGTGTGTGTATGTATATATATATAAAATATGAAAATGCAAATTTAAACAAATGGATGCACCAAACTGTCCAAATTTTTTTCCACAGTCATCTCAACAATTGTTTTCCGGTACTAGTTGGAGTATGAATCTAATTGAAAATTCAATTACATTCAGAGGCATTAGAATCTTCCCTCTTGTATTTTCCAATTATCAAAGAGAATTGTTGGTGATAAAGGAACGATTAATAGTCACTTTCTACATTTCACCATTAAGTACACAAATCTACTAATAAACATATTTTGACCGGTTATGTGAACATAATAGTAGGAAAAAGAAGATATTTATAAATAAATAAAACTTTCCCTATTGGTAATTATAAGGTGTCACAAACTACTAAAAAATATATGCACAAATCTTTTAGTATTAAAAAAAGGGGAGACCCATCACCAACTTATAAAACAGATAGATAAACTAGGATGAGTGTAAAACTTTTTACGTTTACATTCAATCACAAATCCTTAATTTATGGTAAATCGTGTTGAATTTACTAATTCATACTTTAAAAGTCATATAAATAAAAAATATATGATTAAATGTTAGTGTAATACTCTTTTACATTGTGTACTAATTAAATATATATATATATATATATATATATATATAATATGTGTATATTATTGTGTAGATTATAGATAACGCAAATTATATTTTTAAATAACTATAATATGAAGTTGATTCATAACACTAATACCATTAAAGGAGAGAGACATGAATCACATATTTTTAAAGTTTAAGAACAAGATGGTTAATTTAAATATATAAGACCAAAACTAAATTTGGTTTAAAATGTAAGAAGTAAAAATATACTCAAACTTGTATAGTTATATTAATGCCCATGGATATTTTAGTGTTGATAAAATTGATCATACATTGACATAATAAATAATTTTATATTATTATAAATTTATGACTGTAATAATAATTAAATGAAAAGTTCTATCAACGATAACTTCTTATTAGTTGATAGTATAATTTTTTTTTACCATGCAGATAAGTGTATCACCTTTAAACTTTTTGATATTCATGTATACATTTAATAAATTAAAGAAGTAGAATGTTAACAAAATATACCATCAAGGATTCAAATCAAATTTCAAATATAATTAAAACTTATTGTAATATTGAGATGGAAATACTTATTATAAAATTAAAATAAAAATATATCAATTATTTAACGAATTCTATCATTTTATTTTAAACAAAACTATCATTCCTATTTTTTATTATTATTTATTTAATTTTAGATTCAAACAAAATTGTTAAAATATTTCCTAATGAATATTGTTAAAATAATATTTTTTATATATTAAAAATTATATAAATGTGAAATTATAATTTAGAAAACTATACAAATATAATCTTCATCGCTAACAAAAACTAATATTATTAACAATACTAATATGATAAATAAGAAAATAAAACTATATAAATATAAAAACTAATATTTTAATGAATATTGTTACAGGATTAAAAACTTACATGTTTTTAAATATAATTTATTATTAATAATAATAAATAAATATAATTATTAATGATAAACCATTAAAGTGAAATGTAATACAAAATAAAATTTATAAAAAAAATATTTTTTTCACATTTTTTAAATATGTATATTTCAAGATAGAAGGATAGGGAAAAATCAATAAGTATAAATGTAGTAAGTATATTATGATGAAAAATGTGAAGAAAAATATAAATTAATTAGTATTTAAAAAATGATAAATATAATGGTATTAGTCTTGATAAACATAGGTCATTCTTGTTTCGTAAGATATGACATTATAACTGAGAATGGTGGGAGACTCCACCCTCTGAAAACGACTTGTGGAAGATATGAAAACAACTTTTCAATCTTGTGAATTTTTACCCAATTCTAATTAATCATTAACATATAAAATTGTATTATTTGTGAATAATTACATTTTTAACTATATAGTTAAGTGTTTCATTTTTAAACTTTAAAGAAAAATATCTCTTGAGATTAAGCATAATTTTCTCTCTCTAGAGTTTCACAATATCATGGATTTTGCTCCAGTTTTTTGTGTGAATTTTTCCTTCATAATTTGCAAAAGCACTTTTTGTCCTAACCTAGAATAAATAGTTAGAAATAAGATATTTTATGGGGTTTAAAGAAAAAATAATTACTATTAAGATAATTTTGAGAAAATTTTTCATTAGTTTAACACCTTTTTTAAAGTGATAGCAAAATTTGATTTTTTTTTATAATAGGCCCCGTTTTGAGACCAAATGCAAACACAAAAAGTGTCTATGTTTAGGTAGTGATAGTAAAATTTGTGATGTCATAAAACTTTAGAAATATAAAATATAAGTAAGCGCATAAGATTTAAATTCTAATTGAAAGAGCTTATAATACAAAAGCTTATTCAATAAGAACTTCTTATATAAGAGATTATACTATAAATTCTTAAATTCAAAAAGTTATTTGTGTTTGAATATACAAATTTAAAAGCTTTTATATGAAAATAAAGTGTTTGGGAGGGAGAGAAGGAGGGAGGTGGAGAGGGAGAGAGAGAGCAAGAGAGAGATAAAGAGAGGGAGGAAGAGAGAGAGGGGGGAGAGGGATATGGAGGGAGAGAGATGGAAAGAGATAGAGAGAGACTCAATAGTAAGTTTTAATTATGAGAGAGACAAAAAAGTGAGATTTGAAAGAAATATGAATTTTCAATAAGCTTAAAACAGTTTTTTTCAAAAAGATATTTTAAATAACTTATTCAAATAAGTTTAAAATAACTTATAAACCTTATATAAGCGTTTTTATAAATTTATTAAAACACTTGTTTAAATGTTTCTATGATAAGATAAAGTTAAATATGTTGTAAATAAACTCTTCTAAAGAGGATTTTAACATTGGTTTTCACACATAAATAACTTGTATATGGAGTAAAATATGTTAGAAGAAAAATATATATATGTAAATTCAAGTTCTCACTTTAGTCATTGTGGCTAATAATAATAATTTCACACTAATACTATAATCATAAAAAAAAAAGTAAATTACAACATCATTTTATGAATTTTTACTAAACTAAACATAATCTCACTTTTTTTTTTTTCAACATTAATTTATTTTAAGTTTAAAACCATCACATATCTGTGCATAATTCCTGAGCTTTTATTTTTCTTTTGCATTTTAGGATGTGTGGGGGGAGAAAATGGGTATGTGTGTGTGCATGGAATTGGGTTTGTTGTGATAAAAGATTACAAGTGTAAGAAAGTGCTGGGTGTTGGTGTTGAAGATGAGAGAGGTATTGGATAAATGGATGGTGTTGGGTCTGTGTAGGGGAAAAATGGTCATGGGGTGGTGTGATAAAAAAATTAAAACTGTAAAATCTATTGTGTTATTGATTAATGTTGTTTCAAAGGGCTATTGTAATAAGAAAAAATTAAATGGTATAAATTTATTCTGTTATTGATTAATGCATGTTGTTAATGGGGCTGGTGTGTAAAAACTAAAAAGTCCTCAATTTCCCTATTTGTTGTGTTCCCGTTAAAAAAATATAGTGATTTATATGTAATAATATACAAAATTTAGGAATACATGTGTAATATTATATAAAATTTAGAAAATATATGTATAATATTATACAATTTTAAAAGAAGATATTCAACTGGAATGAATATATAAAGTAAAAAAATTGATATAATTTAAAAAAAACATATGTAATTATATTAAATCATACATCTGTATTTATTTTTATTAAAACGAAATAATGTTAATAACAATTAATAATTGATACTGTATATTAGACAATGAAAAAATAATGTTGTGGAAGATTGTAAGTTATGTGGTAGTGACGGAAAAGTGAAAATTGATTAATGAAAAGATGGATAAGCAAATAGGATTAAATTCAACGAATTCCAAAGAGAAAAATTATGTTGATGATATCACCAAGGAAAATTCTATGGTAGACTAAAGAATAATATCTGAAAAAAAGTAAAAAATAATATCTATGTTCATCTGTCTATCACCAAATTTGCTACAATTCTTTATCTTTGTTTTCTTTCGTCAGTCATTTTACCCATAAGAATCCAAAAAATTATTATTATTTTGTTATACTTTCTTGACATGTGATAACTTTCTTCCACTAATTCTATCTCATCTGAAGTTTCCTTTATTACATTAATAATTTTATTAACTTTTATATTAATTAACTTCAAAATCATACAGATAATAATTTATAATAATTCTTAGTTAGTAGGTTGTCGTTAAACTTTAAACTATAAATAGCAAAATATTTGCCAAATATCACGATGTTTGATTTTTTGTAGTTTAACAAAATCAGTTCAACTTTTTTTTTTCATGCTAACAACGAAGCAACTTCATCTATTTTTAAGTTTTATCTATTTTACGCTTCTCATAGGTGCTGTATGTTATTAATGTGTATGGAATCTTATTGGGGGAAAGAAAGTACATGTAAGACATGAAACCTATAGTTACTTATTAAAATTGCATTAAAAAGTAGAACAAAATACACTGGACATAATTCAACAAAGAAAAAGAAAGATAAAGAAAGAAAGATTTACACACTGATCCTACAACTACACTTCGTATAAGTTATCATAAAAATTAAAGAGCAACATTATTAATTAACATTTATCGTACTTATATAATCTCACGTTTATACAACATTAATTAATTAAAATTAATTCACCAAAACTTTCCCACCTTCTATCACTTTTTTTTTTTAACTATTGAATTGATTCGAATTAATCCTCGCTATAAATAAGAACTAAAATTTGCCGAAAATTTTGAGCGCAGCACATCAAGTAGATATTTTTAATAACATACATTAGACTATATTTTTGGAGTGATTGTTTCTAACCATAAGAATATTATTCTTCATAAGAGAACACCCATTCTCCAGGATAAAAAAAATGTTTTTTTTAAGTATCAATGCTTCATTTAAAATTTGAATCTATTATAAAAGATAATTAATAAGATGACTAAAATAAGTTAACAACTTATCATTAAGTAAAAATTTATGATAACTCCTTAATCATAAGTAACATTAGAGACCCATAAAGATGTTATATATAAAAACTCATTAATAAATTTGCTACTGTATATGCTATTAGTTTGACCAAAATTTTTTAAAGCGTTTATGGATTTGGATTCATCCAACAAACTTGATGATTTAAACTAATTGAGAGATCTATATTAATTTTTTTTTTTATAAAATTGGGATTTAAAAATTTAAACTAAACTAAATCAATCAAATATATTTATATATTATTTTTAATTGTTAAGTGAATTATCCATGTGTCATTTTGTACTCACATTCATGAACTATTAAATATATTTATATACGTTGGACTAGTATTAAAGTCTACATGTAGGGAGAGAAAGGTCCTGAGATGGAATCTTTTCCGTAACAAAACTAACACATTAACAATTAATATTTAAATTATAAAAAAAAGTAATTATATTTGTGAATTTTGTTAATTTAGTGTATGTTAAATACTTTGAGACTTTGGAATAAAATTTTTAATTAATTTGATTTAACTTAATTTGATATATGTTAAACACTTGTATTTTTTTAATTAATTTAACTACCACATTATCTTTTAATCTTGAGATAAATTGTCATTTTTATTTTTTGAAAATATATTTTTATTTTTTATCAAATTTCTAACAAACTGAAGTAAATCAACTCAATCACTATTGGTTCGGATAATAAAAAAATTCAAATCAAACTAAAAAAACTAAAAATAATTGATTTAATTTTTTTTCTTTAAAAATCAAACCAAAATAACCTATAAACACCTTTAAAAATATATATAAGTAATTAATTTAGAAAGGTGCATCTTAAGTAATTGTACATCTGTCATATCTATTTGTCTCAAAAATCTACATTATACTTACAAATTTTTAATTTGTTTTTAAATGTTTAAAAATGATTAATTGTCTGTTTCCAATAGTAGACTTATTAATTATTATCTAACCTATATATTAATAAATTATAATTACACTTCAAGTTTTTATTACAGGTATACTGTTTATTTTTACAGAATTGAACGTATTTTAGTTAAAAGTATTTTAACATTTATTTTTTATAGTTATTGGAAAGTAAAGAGGGACTATGTGATACAAAGATTATAAACTGAAAATAAGTGTGAACCGCCCAATCACAGTCCATGGTAAAAGCAGGGTTCTTCCTTTCCCGGGCATCTTCAGACTTCAGTAAAGGAATAAGAGATGGAGAATTAGAAAAACATAAGTTCAAATGTACTTTTTTGTTAACTTTAAAACTTAAAACAGAGTTAAAAAATATTATAATATGTGAAAAATAAGAAAGTACAATATATGTTTACACTGTTGTTGTTTTATGTTTAATTTTCATTGATCACATAAGGAATTGGAGATTATAAAAGTAAATTAAATCTATTCAGTGTATCCTGTAATTTATGTGTCTAACAATTTCAATCAATGATTTTGTCTTGAAAAATAGAAAACATGCACATGGATAGCTAGACAGAAGCTAAATGACAATACTTCAAATAGCTAGTTGTTTAATACATAACAACTGGGAATAGAAATGGGATATTATATCTCCATTTAAAGAGGTATCCGAATCCAATAATATATTTTAGGGGATAATAATTTTATTCTCATTGTTTGTATTTGTTTGGTATCTATATACTTATATTTGTATTTGCGATTCCATATTTTATTAGTAAATAAAGACAATAAATTAATATATTTTAAACATAATATAAAAAGTAAGTCATCATAATATTAAGTATAAAATAAATTATAAAATGTTTTCTAATGTTTTATATTATTATGTATAAATTTATGTTTTTTTTTTACCATAACATCAATTTATATTATTATTTTATAAAATTTATTTTATAAATAACTCAATTTTTTGTAAATTTTATTTTTATTTATTAAATTTTTGCAAAATATATTATATCTCTTTTTATTCTATAATTATATTACTTATCATAAATTATAATACAAATAATTCTTTTAGCAATAATTTTTACTCAAAATTATAATTATATAATATAATTATATTAAATATTATATATATAAAAGGTACAAAGTGAGACAGTTAGGTACTATACTACTTATACCTACCATCATGTGTTCCATACCTGCATGATTTTTATGAATATGAACCTATCCAATACTCTTACCTGCATAAAGGTATTTTATAGATATTCTTAAGATATAAATCTACTTTTCTATCTAATAACAAAACTTACATCCAATATCATATGAAAAATGATTGACATTATATTTTTTTAGAGCAAATAGAATACATACTCAACAGAGAATATAAAAGTTTTTATATCATTATTTAATAACAATCTTTGTAGGTTGATTGATTTTAATACTATTTTTATTTAACAATTTTGTTGGTAAAGTTAGTTAATAATGTGAATTTTTATAATAATTGTAAATAACAATTAAACTCATTTAATAAGAATTGAAACAATGTTAGGTTTAAATGAGAATTTCAAGTATAAGTGAAAGTTTAATTCTAAGTTGAACACAAAAATACTTATATTCAAACGTAGGATATTCATAGGCTAATTTTATAACCATGTTCTTCAACCTTCTTTTTAACATATTTTCTCAACGGAAAAAGGTTGTATATTAACATAATTAGCACACGCATGTCAACACTAAGTACTTGATTGATTTGATGTTTTTTTTTAGTTTTTGAAAAAGATTTTTAAAAAAAATAAATTATTTAGTAAATATTATTTAAAAACTGTTTTAAATATGTGAAAATGAAAAAATTTATTCATATTTACAAAAATATCAGTAATAAAAAATAAAAAATAATATATTTCATTGTATTTTGAGTTTTGAACATGCTAATAGAAAACTGAAAACAAAAACTACCAACTATTCTTTTTTTAGTTTTCTTAAAACTAAAAACACAAAATTGTTTTCTAAAATTGTTTTAAAAAACAATTAACAAAACAATTTTTTTTTATTTTTAAATACTGACAATTTTATAAACCTACTCTCAAACGAGCACTAATTAATTTGCTTTTGCAAAGACATAATTTGTTTGGTTGATCTGATAAAAAAGTGGTGACACTTAGACTTTAAGAAGATTGATATATATCACATTGGCAGCATCCACACAAGAGACAAAAACTAAAACAAGAGATCCCTTCCCTGTTGTTTGAGACCAACCAACTCTCATTCATCAACGTTCAAACTCATCTATTTCACACAGTGAGAATCAAATCACACAATTCTGATTTTAAGCCGAAGAAATACATAATTGTAAATCACTGTTTATTTTCAGTTAGTTGGTCTTGATTTTTTCGTGATTTCCTCCCTAAAGACCAGAGAAACAAAGGAAACACAAATACCCAATATTAAGATGGATTCATTAGTTAGTTTTTCTTATCATTTTTGTATGCGCTTTGGTACTATACATCCAAATTCGGAATATCTAATTCATTAAAGTTAGTTGGTAATAATAAATTTTAAATTCATTTTTTTAAATATAATTGTCATTAGTTCATTTCTCTCTCTCTTCTAATTGCTTCCTAGTATAACTTCTTTGATAAAAAATATTTAGTCTGAAAATAATTACTATAAAAATATTACGATTTGGATCTTGTAAAAACATCAAACACCATTCTTAAATTAGATTTTATAATAAGGCCAAAAGAAGTATAAACTATTAGATTATCCTTTAACTTATCATTATAAATTTAGTAGAAAATATAAATGGGTATGGAAAAGAAAGGTTCTTCATAGGATTTTTTTTTTTGGGAATAGTGTAAAATTATTATGGTAGTGTACAGACCGTAGTTAAATATTTAAAAATAGAACACCATTTCAAAAAATCACATTTCTTCCTATTTCCTGGCTACCCTTGCAAAGTTAACATTGAATCCCCACTACCTTAATCCTTCTTTGAATGCACAGTTCCCCGATCTCCTCTGTTATTGATTTCGGTTGACATCTCAGTTGACATCAGCTTTTTTTTTTTTTACATTAAAAAAATATTTTAAGTTCACATTTTTATCTTTACAACCAGATTGTCTATAGAGATGACAAGGAAATAGGACGAGTGCCCTGAAAATTGTGAGATGGGTTCAAATATAAAAAGAATGAGTATAAAATTTTAATCCCTATTTTCATTTCCATTAGGCATTTTTAGGTTCGGATATACCCACACATAATTTATTATATTATTTTTTATAATTTAAACTTACTTCTTTATTATTAAATAAATTATATTGAGTTATTGATTATATTTTATTTAAAAAGTATATAAAGAATAACAAATAATAAAAAATTATAAATTAAAATTTAAAAATTAAAAATTAATTAAATATATAACTTTAAACTTATTGTGTAATTATTAAAAATATAACAAAGCAAGTATGAATTTAGATATGAACAGGGATTAAGGTGTAATACCCGTCAAAATCAAGATGCAGATTCAAATAGTACACACAAGTACAAATAATTTAACCATCTCTTCTATCACCACTACACACATATATAGGACAACTCAAGTAAAAAAAATGATTACATTGAGAAAAGAGAAAACATAATAAATGTAAAATTTTTAAAAACCGTTTAAATTGAGTTATAATTAAATAATTTCACATAATTCTCTCTCATAAAACTCTCTTAACATACTGTTCTCTCCTAAGAGTGTGTGAGAAAGGTGTCTCTTCAAGAGAAGTTACTGTGTGAAAAAACTATATAAGTTTATATAATTAACAACTCAACCTAAACTATTTATTGAAATTATTATTATCTCCTCTTATATATATATACACACAAAAGTCCATGGTGCAAGTCCAATATAGTCTATTTTATTACAATATTAACCATTGTTATTTGTTATTGAATAGTACATGCAAAGTCTAAAGGAGAAAAAACATGTAAGTTAAAAATTTAATAAAGATTACAGTACCTTAATATATGCACATAAATTTTGCATATTATATGAATAAACATAATTCAAGAAATTGATTGTCAGTAACGTAAATAAAATTTTTTAATTTTCTTCGACCATTAGAAATTTACACTTCAACACTAGCCATTCCAGCTAATATTCTGTGTATGTACCACCAAAAGAGTTGTGAGTTGTGACATGGATTTATTGAAACAGAAGAAGAAGCTACATCAATGAGCTATGTAGTCATATGCAATAAACTTTTGGTACGATATAAAAGAGAAAAAGGAGTTTAAATTACATGATCTCATTGTCGGAATAAATTACATTTTACAGGTCACTCAAGGAATAGCATCTCAAAAATTAGTGTCTGCCGCAGACAAAAGTTCACACATGGGTAATACAACTGAGACGTTCCCATCCCTCAAGTATATCTCAAACCATCATTTGAATGTTACGACTCATCCTCAGGCATTGTTCAACATAGGTAGTCAAACCAAGGTATCGATGTTCATGTCCTGTTCTTCACTTTTCCACTTTGTTAACCATACTGCTCAACTGTTTTTCCAACTGTAAAGCACCGAGAGTGAGACACCCTAGTTGATAATTTGCAGAAATACAAACAATAAAGGTATAAAAAACCTTCTAATTTTACTAAAAGTTGATGCTCCTTCTAGACTTACATATAAACAAAAATACATGAATTAACATACATCAAGAAAATTAGTTATCATTTTTTAATTTCACCAATTGTAACTACAAAAGGTTAATTTTAAAACACCTTCATTAGAACTTGACATGATCAATAAAAAAGTCATGATTATAATTAAATAGTGTTTTAGGAATAATAATAATAGCATTAAACAAGGAAAAAGTAGTAGAATTTACTTATATTTTGGTTACCATAAACATCAACTCTTATGTTTGTACATAAGTTGGGAAGGAACGAAACTTATTTTGGTTCTAGGTATAATTGATACTTGACATCATATGAAAAGTCCAACAACTCATCCAACTCCAACACTGATAATGACAATGTATTGATGATAAAACATGTTAGTAAATAGCACACAACTTTAGTAGTAAATTACTAATAAATTATTTTCCAAAATTTGTTAATAATTTCAACTTGAGTATGCCTTGGCACAAAGTGAAGGAGCAGCCTTATGACTTATAAAAGTCACAAGTTAACATATTGTCTCTTTGCTTGCAAGGATAGCTTTGAATACATTTACATTTCCCTAGCCTAGACACAATTAAGTAGAGAGCCACATGTAGCCATGTCTCTCCCACCTCCAGCCAGCCCAACAGGACTAATCTTGGGAATGAATACCACTACAGGTATGCCTTGGTTTCAGCATATCTTTTTCCATTCCACATTAAATTTGTAAATGTGTGTTGGAGGATCACACAATTCCTTTATTCATAATGAGCCAATATGATCATTATTGATTACATAGGATCTCTCAAATAATGAGTAAAGATCAATCTAATAGTAGATAATAAAGAGTAAATCTCTAATTACTATCTAATTCAGTGTTATCAATGGCAAATGGTGGAACATAGCATAAGGCCAAAATTTCGTCATAAAAACACACTATTGAGCCTTGTGGCGCCGCCATGGCGAACACTCCTTCACAAATTCTGTGTAGCAGTTAGCAAAAAATCCGCCATGCCAGGGTGCTATTGCACTGCCATCGCGCTTAATTATATTTAACAACACTATCTAATTATAAATAAGGAATAATGTCTAAAATATTTAACACTCTTTATGCTGAAACATATGTGTGATATGAACCAAACTTGTTATAGATGTAGTATAAATATAACAAAAATAAAAACGAAAGACAGTTCCAATTGCCTGGGTGTGTTATGCTAGATAAACATGGCTTGGCAAAAACCAACAAAGGTAATGTTCATCAATAAAATAAAGCATTTCCTAAGGAGGAAGGAGAAGCAAATCATGGGGTGAAAAATAAGAGAAAAGCATAAAAAGGAGTCACAAGAAGAATATCTGGGAAGGATATCCAAGAAATGTCTTCAAAAATGGTCTTCAAAGATGCTGTGAATGCCAAAAACAATGACTTTTTCGTTTTTTGTAACGTTTCATTAACTTAGGAATTAATGTAACATGCAATTAATCACATGTGATAATGGTGTGATAATGAAGCATTTAATTTTTCTTTTAGAAGTTATGATTTTGAACAGCCGCCTAGTTCTATAAATAGGGGCTGAATTGTACTAAAAAGGAACCATTGAATTACTGAAATTATAATTAGGTTTTACCCTGTTGTGAGAGATGAATTTCTCTTTAGAACTTATCATATGACTTATCTTCCATCTTTGGAAGTGGCGTCATCTATCCTTTCGTTAAACCATTTTCATCCTTTCCATTTTCTTGGTTACCTAATTCTCATTGTTTTGTTAACTTATTACCTTCCAACCTAGATAGATCTACAAAACGAATCCAACCCCTCTGGATTTATATGAGATTGTCTCCAAGAAAAGTCTCGGAGATGTCACATCATGTGCCAGGGCCCTCCTTAGGGCCGTGTGCAACTGTGTACTGAGTTGGATGCCAGATGGATGATATGCAGATCACAGGGGATAGTCTCCAAGACAAGTATCTTAGAATAATCTCTGAGAAGGAAGGAAGTGATACGACAATGTAGGTCACTAGATACAGTGGGTCTACCATGAGCAAGACAGGTATACGATAGTGGGTTACTGAATTGTGGTGGCCATAGACCACTGACATGTAATTTAGGCACTCAAGACACTCGGACTCCTAAGATTTGGTTTAGGTTCTCATACCATGTAAATGTTGGGTTACTTGTGAGTGGTGGCCGTAGACCACCAACATATAATTTAGGCACTCTCGGACTCCTAAGATTTGGTTTAGGTTCTCATACCATGTAAATGTTTGTCAATGTGTTGAATGATCACACAGTGTCTTTATTAGTAATGAGTCAATATGATCAAATTGGGACATCAAATTTAAACCTTGAAACTACACTTATGATGTTTGAAAATTCTTCTAGAGATGTTATTCCCTTAGAGTCAATAATGTTGAGACAAATCTACATTTGAACATCTTAACAAACTAATGCAAGTCAAAATTTTCTGAGTAAACAATGATGTAATCAGAGAGTAGATAATTTGTAAATTTAGAATCTACCTTCCATGGGTAAAGAGAAAAGAAAAGATCCAATAGTCATTAATATTAACATGAAAGCACAATACCAAGAAAAGAAAACAACTGTTAACAAAAAAATGATGGTAAAAATAGTTATGACAAAAGATCTTAAAATATACCTGGACATTTTTCATCTTTTGTCTTTGCAATTCATCAGCAAGGCTTCCAATACTGACATAAGAGTTGAAAATAAGAAGCATGCAGAATTTAAACTTGATCAAGAAATCAGAAACTAAATTACATCCATGTACCTCTGTTGGAGTTGAATCACCTGAAAATGCAGCTCTCGCTCCCTACTAGTTGCAGGTGGTGCCTAAGTTACACAGATTTGAGACCATTTAACAAAACAAAGTAACAAACTCCAGCACAAGTAATCAAATTATTTCCTAAACCCGCTTCTCCCCTTCATTTTTGTTACTGCATTTTTTGTTAAGGTCAAATCTAATCTTTAACTTAATAATTTTGTTAAGTGTCAATGTATCGAATTTCTTTAATAATCTTTTATGGGCATCATATCATAGTCTAAAGAAGGTTTAATGTGAAAAGATAATGAGAAGGGTTTGTAGGAGAAGAGAGTTAATGTTAACTTGTAGTCAACTTCTTTTCTGGAACCGTAAAACTCGTGTGAAGATACGATAATGACATTATTCCTACTTATGCGTTGTTTATGTAATCAATGCACATGTAACACTTTCCTAGCAATCAAATGATTAAATAATTAACTCTTTTAAAAACTTGGTTTATAAACAAGTTGACCCGTGAAGTCTACAGGTCGAGTCATCATGAAGGGAAGAAAAACTTTTTTCGTTCTCTGTCTTATTGATTGTCACTACATCTATAGTTGAGATTAGAGTCAATCAATGCATCTCATCATTCAAGAAAAAACACTATCGTAAGAAAAAATTGTATTATTGTAGTTTACCTGCAAAATATCAGCTGTCCCTGCCTCTACTGATTCTATGTTCTTGGCTGTAACAAATGAAGTTAAAGTTAAACAAACTGAATTGTCTGTCTCACAAGGGTACACAATAACACAGAGAGGCAATACCAGAAGATTGCTCTGCATACTTTATTAATTTAATAATCTCTTCCTGGTGAAACCAAATCGAAAATGATATTATGCCTCGTCAGTGTTAAAAAACATAAACTAAGAAATGATATAGAAACATACCCTCTGTAAACCATTCTGTTGCAAAATGCACTGCAGTGATGGAAGAATAGCAGTAGCCATGAAATTTTGATTTGGTGGACTGGTGGGACTAACAACTGGACCAGAAGTACTGTTTGAAGGACCCTAAATAAGTAAAAGAAATGGCAATGGTTACAAAACCATTGCCTAAAACATAAATCACCTAAGTTCCATCCTCGATAATCGATACTAATGAAGTCAAACATTCAACCAGACATACATCCAACCATAATTTTAATCTCAAAGGTAACAAAAGAGGAAGATGCAATTTTTTAATAAAAAGTACACTACCAATCTCTAACCAAAAACTAATAGGAAGATGCAGAATAATGATTTATGTCAAAACACAGTTCTTCCCACAAACTCTTCATTGTAAGGTAAATTTCATGTGGATCTTACTAAATAGGAGGTACAAGTAAGACCCACACAATTTATTAGGTCCCACATTACTTACACCCAATAATACAAAGAAAAATTTATTCAATGATGAAAATAAGATCTGCATTTGACATACCATTGGACTAAGATCTGCCGATGTGACCTTAAACCGCCCCCTACGCTGGACAAATGCTCCATCTGATGTGTCCTCGCCGCCTGCACACAGAAAAGCATTAATTAATGTGTATATATACATATATATATATAAGAGCAATTTCCCAATGCATTTAATTGGAGATAATGTAAAGATTGACATAGGGGGAAAAGAATGATAAAATGATCAGAATACTGATCAGATTAGAAAAAAATAAAGAAAAACACATACCCAATGGAAGGTTGTTGGTGTCTCTCTTCTGCCGATACTGCAGTGGACCACTGTGATTCCTCTCTGAAGAATATTTTGTTTGTAGATAATCCCTTTTAAGATAAAGAAAACATATAATAGCACATTAACACCGCAAGCAGAGATGCAGCAGTAAAGAAACAAGAAAGTCTACTAGAAAGGATCCCAATTCTCTTGACCCAGGTCATTATAAAACCAAGGTTTCAATGGATACCAAAGTTTCATAAATTGTCAATAGTTGTATTTAATTTTCTAATGCAATCAATACAACTGCACAATCTATTAAAACAATCCAAGACATGAGTTATAAAGATAGTCACAAAAAAGTTTCAGACATTGCAAGGTTGCAAATATTAGACAAGTCTTAGATTGCTCAAAACTCCTTTAAAAAGTGAATCCAATTTCAAGAAAATGTCAAAGTTCCACCAAGTCTAGAAGAAAATGGGAAAAAATGAAGCTACAAATAAAAATTGCTGTAAAAAAAAAAAATTACCTGTCCCCGTCAGTAATCACCTTTTTTGGGAAAAGAAAATTATCAGGTAGCAAAGAACCACTCAAAAACTTTTTTTGCTGATTGATAACATTTTGTTGTAATGAAGTACTTGGCCCAGAACTTTCATTGTCAAGTCTTCCATATTCATGATATAAGTCCCTTGGACTGTTGTTATTAACATCATCCTCACACATATCAAAACATCCTCTGCATAATTTATATATAAATAAGATAAAATATTCTCTCATAGAACTGCATTGCTATTTGTTAAACAGTACATAATTTGATAAAATGCCAAGAATTTAAATTGGTCATAGTTGATAGTTCAAACAAGTAAATCAAATTTGCAATAAGCACAGTTTCTCTTTAATTCTTTGTAAGACAAAAAAAAGTACAACATTCTATCTTTCTACAAGTGAAGGGAGAAAAGAATCTGAAATAAAACTCCATAACTTCCACATATATAAGCTTAAATGAATTGATATCAGAGACAAACAAAGAATAAAATTTGTTATAAGTTATAACTTGTAAGTTCTTTACTATAAATAATAACTAAAAAAATACTCAATTTCTAAAAATACAATTAAGCCTCCATGTACCTGGAAACATATATGACATCATAACCCAAACACAATACCAACACTTGAATATAGAATAAAAGAAGTAAAAAAGAAAGAATGGAGAAGATAGCCATACTTAAGTGCTTGAAGAGGTTTACTAGGAAATGAAGCAAGTGAAGCCTCCAAATCCTGAAGATTGTTGAACCCATCCTGAAATAGGACATGATTTAAATCTTGTCCAGTATACTTATAAAAAGGATTGCAGTTAGTTCAAAAGGTAAAGAAAGCATAAGATCCTTTTTGGGATAATAAAGGTACCTCCTTGTCCTGCATGGGTGCATCATGTGAATGATTAGCTGTAGCAGCTGATAGCCCCTCTGCAGGAACTTTGAAGTCATCCAATCTTTCTTTTTGTTTTTTATCCATATGTAGCTCTTCTGCGGTAGGTAGGTCATCATCTTGAATCTGTTGACAACAAAAAAAATGTTTACAAGAAGAAACATAGCAATGTCGAGTAATGCCTAAGTTTCCACCTAACAAAAATAATAAATAAAAAACACAAAGTAGGAAGTTAAAACTACTTACAAGAGCAGCTTGACTTTTTAGATCCTCCAAGTTAAAATTCCAGGCACTAATTCCTCGAATATATTCTTTCTGTACATGAAATAGTTGCTTAAATGTAGCATATTCTTAATTATTAATACTCAAAGTCTAAGTACAAAATGAAGTATGGATACAACATAACACACAAGAATGCAGTAAAGTGACATAATAAGAAACTGCACTCACAAAAATCATCACCTTGCATAGACCATGCTAGAAGCAAGCATTTACTACACAACTTAAGATGAACCTACCTGCGATAATTGCTCCTTATCCTCATAAAGAGCCTTGTTCTGCACTAATAAATCTGCCTCCTTAGCCTGGAACAAAAGCAAAATGATAACTAAACCTAAACAGTTTTTACACAGAACACAAGAATTTGCAAATAAACAACCAACCTTCAGCGTTCTAAAACGATCACCTAAAGGAGCAAGGCCATCTAGAATGGTGCGAGCTAGATATTTGCAGGCACGTGCTTGTTTAAAGAAGTGGTGCTTTAAAAGCTTTTCTGAACTTGGACGCTTTTTTGGGTCTTTTACTAAGCAGGTGGCAACGAGCTCTTTGAAAGCCTGCAGAGAGGTGAGGAAAAAATTAAATGTAAAATAATAACCAACATCAGTAATAGATGCTACAAACTCTTTGTAAACGCTGCAAACCTTTGAAAATCTCTTATCTCTTTCATAATCAAGACCTGGAGGGGCATTTTGTAAAGTCATAAGCAAAACCTACATAAAAAAAAAAATAAGAGAAAAAAATTCAACATGAGCTCATAGAAAGATGTGCTGTCAGTAGTTAATTGTCAATATTAGAAGACAATAATATTACTTTCATGGGTGGATACTTGGAAAATGGAGCATGACCATGAGCAAGTTCAAGTGCCGTTATACCAAATGACCATATATCAGCTCTGTTTATGAAAAAAAATTAAAATATATAGCTCAGCATAGACATAAGATATAGGAGTAAAACAATGATTATCATATAATAACACTTAATAGGGACAGGAAGAATAAAAGTCACTTACTTAAAATCATATCCATGTAATTGCTGCATGACTTCAGGAGCCATCCTATGCAAAATGAACACAATTCATAGCTTCAACAATCCTTCATGGGATGGTAGCCACATGAAAAACTACAATATAGGAAACTTAATAGAATGTTACCAGCAAGGTGTTCCAACAAAAGTGTTTCTTGATCGTTGCCTATCTCCAGTATCAAACATACATGCTGATACTCCAAAGTCAGCTAGTTTGACTGCACCATTAGAATCAAGCAGAATATTCCCAGCCTGCATGGTTAAAATAATTGAAAGAGGAGAGAAAGGAGAATACTAGAAAGTCAAAAACAAGAAAAGGGGAAGAACAAACTCATGCATGTAAAAAAAAAAAAAAAACAGTTCTTGAGTTCAGCTACAGCTTTACAAGCAACACAAAAGCAGAAAACTGAGCTCTATCAAAATATAGATTCAATCAATCAATGCAATTGTTTATAATTAACAACAAGAAATCTAGCTATAAGATTCTCAGTTTTCAACATCAAAAGGGTGCATAACTTTTAAAAATAAGAGGTCAAATAGTTGATGTACAATACCTTAACATCTCTATGTATGTGACCATGGGCATGAAGATAGACAAGAGCTTTCAGAACTTCATTCAATAAAGTAGCAATAACAGGCTCTTCAAAACCCTCAGGATATGAAGATTTCATTATATGAAGGCAAGACCCCCCTGCCATGTACGGCATCACAACCCATAGATTGTGTCCAGTAGTAAAAGAGCAATGTGCCCGTAAAACATTTGGATGATCAATCAAGCTCATGGTCTGCACCTCTCTTCGAATGCCATCCTGCATAATTTGCAGACCTATCAATATGAATTTATCCAATATGACAGCTATGGTTGCAGTCGCATGGATGAATAGACAATTAATTATCAAACAATGAGTCAGAGATTAAATCATTGAAATTATCCTCGTATTAAAGCAAATAAGGCAAACCACATTTATTCAATAGATATTGCACAGTTTGGAGATAGGAGACAAATAGGATAGATGGACATTCGAAGCATGAATGAAAATTGAAAAATGTTGTATCCTTTTTATAAAGCACAATTTTGAAAGGAAATGTTGGGTCTTTTACAAGGCATTTTACAACATTTATAAAATCCTTATTTGTCTTCTAAGAATGTGGGTTTGGACCTAACTCAACCCTTATAGTTCTAAGGGTGAGGGTTGACCCTTACTTGTATATTGTATTTTGACACTATCTCTATCCAATGTGAAACATGGGTTTTCTTTCCCAATACACCCCCTTTTAAATTCTTAAATAGTGTTATTTACAAACTTCCAAGTCCAAGAGCATTAAACTGGGTTAAAATTGAATATATATTTTAAAAAATCGATAAAATTAACTTATATATATACAACTACTTTTATTAGTGTGTGATTCATGTTCAAAGTGTCTTATAAGAAGAGTAGAGGGAGTAAGACATAACTGGAAATTAAAGGTATTTGGTTAAAGAGAAATAGAAAAGAGATGAGGAGAGAGAATAGAGGAAACAGGTTAGAAGCACTACAAGTGGGTCCCACTATTTTTAAAATTACTTTCCCTTTTCTCCCTCCTACAGTCCTACCAAACATCTAAAAATAATTCTACCTCTCCCCTCCCTCTAATTTCTAGGCAATCAAACAGGCTGTTAAAGAAAGAACAAGAGAAGACACATACATAATTAGCACCAAATAATGTAATAAATAATGATGATTGAAATAGTTTTTACTTTTTATAATTTCATTGGCCATTGAATCCAAGCATGCTCTATTTAAGTGAAGAGGAGAAGTACTGTAAAATATGAAAACATTGTATAATCTATGTACCAAGTCATTATTGCACTTCTCTAGATCGAGAACCTTGATGGCAACTATCTCATTGAGCGGTACACAGAGAGCCCTGTATACGGAGGCACTAACGCCTTCACCAACTTCTTCATACAACTTGTAATCTTCTGCACTAAGAGGAAATCTTTTTTCCAAAACATGCTCCATTTTTCTTCTTATACCATAACATCAATATGTTTAATATTAAATGCCCCACTGAAAAAAAAATAGATCACATACTGAAGTGGTGAAATCAATGATATAATACTTCCAGGTTGGTAGCATTTCCCCTTTTCTCAAACCAAACTAGAAAGTGGATCCAACAACTTAAAAAAAAAATGCTTTTGTTCCCCAGCCAAAACGCACCTTTTAACTCCACTGATAATGTAACTCACAAATGCTCTCACTCAATGCTAATTAATATTGTCAAAGCTGAACTTTGAGTATATTCATCTACTTATCATTCAGCAAGGTGTGACAAATTAAACAGGTACTATTACACAACTAGAACAGCATGAGATAAGAACCAGAGGTATTGATGCAGCACTGCATGCAGATAGGTAGGTGAAGAGGGCAACACATCAATATCCAGTATCTGCAAAAAGGTCACAAAACAAATTCACAACTCAAGAAAATTAAACAGTTGTCCCTACAAATTAAGAAACTATTAATGAGCAGAATTAGAAGTGAGATACATAAGTGCAATAACAGAAAAATAACATACATATATATGTGTCATGATTCATGAGGCAATTAGGTGAAGACACATGAATGGTTTTATAATATATCTCTAACAAGTAACACGCCTATGCATCCAAGATGTCTTTTCAGCTCAAAGCATACATAATGTACAGTCCACTTATTCAACAACTAAGTTGACAAAACAGGAACTGCAGAAGGATCTTGTTATCATGAGACAAAAATATCCACAATCAAGACTCAGCTGTAGCAACCAAGCATGCGTGGAAGAACCCTCCAATGCCCAGAAAAATTTGGGTCTTGTGCAACAGCCTTTCATTGGCACCACCTAAATTGTTGGATCAAAATCTTTGTACAATAGTAGTTGGATCAAACCACACCTTGGATAATGCAAAATTTGGTGGTATGGACTACTCACCCACTCATGCTTTGGAACAAGATGCTAGAAGAGAGACATTTCCTAAATATGCTCAAGTGCTTATTGCACCCAGCAGAAAGAATTTATTTATATTCAAGAGTATTACAATAACACAAACTACAAAGATAATTAATGCTAAAACAATTTACAAGAGAGCATTAAAAATTTAAGATACAATACTTCTATTATGCATTGAACCTGTGATGAAAACCGAGACTCGGTAGCATGGGAATGAGGAAACAAGCCCAATCTGATGAAGCAATCACAAGAGTGTGTTAGCACGGTGAATGAAGCCCAATCTGAAATGGGAAACAAGCCTAAATCTAAACTGGTCAACTGCCTGAGAAATGAGGAAAATGAGCTGGCTTAAAGGAAAGCCCAAGGATAAATCGGATTTGTCATTTGAGCCTCATTTTTGTGTGGATTATTTTAGCTTGTAATTTGGGCCTAATATTGCTTTTTGTTTGTTTTATGAAACCTAATGGACTGAAGTTATCTTCTTTAATTTTAATTTGGATTCGTAATACGAGACTTTTGGTCTACCTTGGCCAAGTCTCTATAAATAATATGAAGTACAATGAAAGCACAAATTGGATTTTTGTGAAAAGATTGGCTTTTGCTAATTGTGAGAATTAGTTTCTCTAGGGGTTCTTGAAGTAGAACCTTAAATTCTTATAAAAAACTTTATTTTCTTCATGACAAATTCTTCTCAACTTATGGATCCTTAGGAAATGTGGCATTGTTTTTTCTGTAAATGTACATGAGTATGTCAATGTGTGTTGGACGATCACACAATGCCTTTATTTATAAAGGGTCAATATGATTAAATAGGATTAATATTGATTACATAGGATTTCTCTAATAACAAGTAAAAATCGATCTAATAATAGATAATAAAAAATAAATCTCTAATTACTATTTAATTATAAATAAGGAATAATATCTAATTTTTAACACTCCCCCTCAAGCTGCAATATATGTGATATGAACCAAACTTGTTACAAATGTGGTAAATCTAATCTAATAAAAATAAAAATAAAAGGTGGTTCCAATAGTGTGGTTGTACCGAATAAACATGGCTTGGCAAAAGCCAACAAAGGTTTGCAATGACAACAAGTATTGTTCACATGTAAATAAAGCACATCCCAAGGAGGAAGGAGAAACACGCCATGAGATGGAAAAATAAAAGAAAAGCATCAGAAAGAGTCATTGAGAAGTCTTTGAGAATGGTCACCAGAAATGTCTTTGGGAAAAATCTCTAGAGATGTCCGCATCATGTGTGTGAATTTCACATGCCAGGGACCTTCTTGGATCACATGCAATGATGTTTTGATTTGATTGCCCACATGGATGACATGCTGATATCTGAGAATGATCTTTAGAAAGGGTCTCACAAAAGAGTCTCTAAGAAACAAGGTGGCATATAACATTGTGGGTCACAAACGTCTAGGATAGGATCTAGTTTAGACTTTGGTACCATGTAAATATGTATCAATGTGTGTTGGATGATCACACAAGGCCTTTATTTATCATGAGGCCATATGATCAAATAGATGAGTATTGATTACATAGGATCTCTCTAATAACAAGTAAAAATCAATCTAATAATAGATAATAAGGAGTAAATCTCTAATTATTATCTAATCATAAATAAGAAATAATATCTAATCTTTAACATTTTCCATTTCTTGCCTCAATCCATTTTTCCTTTTCTTCTACCTATTTTTCCATTTAGCTTTTGGTCTAATTTGGATGCTAAAGTTTTATCCACAAGGGGGTTCATATCAACCTAGCTATACCAAGTATCTAGGAAACTTGAAAACATCATCAAAGAAGTTCTTATCTCCTGGAATATTCTACTTCCAAAACACAAGATAAGGTGGACAAACTATGGGTTTCAAAAAATTTGATGAGCCTGTCAACGCAGCAGGATCAAAATATTCCAATGGCACCCATGGTGAATGAGATTATACAAAATCCAGCTGTGCCTTTACCATCAGAAAAAGCTCCCAAATGTGAGCTTACATATGGAGACCAGGAGATGTTTCAAACCGAGTAGGGGTGGGTACTAGTGGACGTCTTGTTCAACAAAAAATTTTGATCGGAAAAAAGAAGAGAGGAGGGCTGAACTTGAATTCTACAAAGTGAGTCCAAATTATTACCTAATGGATCAGACCCAAATGGTTTCTAGAGATTGGATTCATGAAGGAGCAGAAAGTTGGAGTTTTTGCAGCTACTCATTCTCAGACCTAATTGGCAGAGCCTATGTACAGGGGAAATAAAAGCACTAGAATATGACAACACATGACAGATTTGATCCTGAAGCATATTGGTGCATTCTCTTCCAGCTTAAACTCCCAAAGTATTCACAGTGTTTATCATGTATGCCAGTTAAATCAGTCGAAAACCTATATGGGTTGATGTATCTCTAGTCCATTTCCAGCTTCTGTTATTTCAACCATCAAGGTAATGTTGATTTTCAAAGGGGTGATAATGCTAGGAGTTAGATAGAAGGAAAAATTATTTGTGGGCAGTTAGAGTAGTTAATTGAACAGTTGTAGGATTTTGTTACATATTACTAGGGGTAATTAAGAGGAAAAGAATCCATTCTTGTATCATTGTGATAATTGAGCTTTGTTCTTTGTGAAGGGAGGATTCCATTGTAGATGGGTATCAGAAATGGTAAAATTAGACCTAACTCAACCTCACAAAATTAGCTTGTAAGGTGGGTTGCACCTCACTTATATACTATTATTAGGCCATATCGCAAACCTTACCTTACAATCAGTTTTGTTTGTGAGGTTGAGTTAGGTCAATTTCATCATTTCTAACATGGTATCAGAACCTATAGCCCATCTTGGTTAATTGCCTATTCTAGTAGGCTCGCCTATGTCGACAAGCATGTGTGGAAGGGGGGGTCTTAGAAAGTCCCATATCGTCTGCCTCAACTCTAAGGGTGCAGTTTATATATCTGTAGCGCAACTTCACTTAATAATGCCAATTGGTTTTACGATGAAATCTAACACTAGGAAACCCTTGCAAGATGTATCTCTCCTATTTTTTGTTCTTTTGCAATCAAGAAGTACCACCTTTTTCGTCTATTTTTTAATCTGCGTTGACAGTTAATTAGCCAATGTCATCTATAAATAGTTGACTTATCATCATCATAATCAAATCTCAATTCTCAATTCCAAAAAACAATAGAAAGGGAAAGTTGAGAACATTTTAAAACCAGAATCTAACTTTTGGATCAGATATATTTTTTCTTCTCTACTAATCGGATTCACAATTAACTAATGGAAGAAAATTTCAAGATAGTCATCCAAAGCTCCATACGGTTCATGAGTAATCAAGTGCTCACATTCCTAGGAACTCATCAATGAACATGTTGACAAATTTGAAAAGCAAAAAGTAAATTAACAAGGAATTTAAGGATAACAATGCAGGGAAGTTGAGTGTCTACAGAATTTTTTGATAAAAGAATATCATTTAACCCCTATAATTAGGAAGTAAGATTCCATATATGTTGTATTTAAAAAACCTAAGCCAATAAAAACAATGAACTAGGTAAGGCTTCAATCAAAACTGGTCGGATGCTAACACATCAACCCAAGCTTCTCCTTTTAGGTAATATTTAACCTAGTTCATTATAGGCTTATCTTTTCCTTAAAAGGAAAATTTGGGCCAAAAAGAATTTTTAAAAGAGCCACATTTTTAATGAAGAAAGCATAGCTTTTAAAAACACTAATTTTAGAAGGTTTTGACTATTACTTCTCTTTTCCTTTGTTATTTCAAATCAAAAAATTCAATAGCACATTATCCTAGAAATTTTAACTTAAAAAGTTACTTTTTAGCTTAAAAAATTATAAAATTACCACACTGCTATACTGTAAATATTAAATAAGCTCTGAATTTTAAATTGGGTTGAAGATTAGCTTTTTAGATATGCTTTCCTACACCTCTATTGTTCTTCTTTGCACAACTCTCCTATCCACAATTTATATCATACAAGATTTTATTATTTGATAGAACATCCACTTTTTTCATCAAATAATTGAGAATTTCAGCATTGCAGTTTCTTTTAGATCACCTTGATTCTGTAGCCCACATAAAGAATTAATTCCGTAACCAGGCATCAAATGGCTTCTGTTTGGAGTAAAGCACACAATCCTTTCAATGGGTCTTTCCCATAGTTATGCTGAGAGATTGGAGAGCTTTGCACCATTATTCTTTTTTTCTTCTTTGTTGCTCACAAGATTTGAACCTTGCTCTTACATTATGGAGGATTCCTTATCCTTAAAACTCTCTAATTAGTTGTGACTTTATCTTAGTGAATGTCATCTTTATTAAAAGAGGAGTAAAAAATCCTTAAAACTTAGTGCTCGCCTGCTCAAAGCTCCTAATCCTAGCCTTGGCAATTTCCCGTGATTGAACCAGTAAAGTATATCCAAAGATTCATTTAATCTCCTCAAAGTACAAGCAAAACCAAATAATCCAAATGTTTGTCCATCCCTCATTTGCAACAAATAAATATAATTTGTTTAATCCATCTTTTGTAAACTCTACCATCCCTAGAAATAAACCTTCAGTCATTCAACCACATTAGTTTTACTTGTTGTTTAATTACATCACCAATTGCCAACATAAAACACAATCAATGTGTTAGCAGTTCCAACCTTCTACAGTTCACTGGCAATTCCAACCTAGAACAAAAGATTTATCATAAAGGTCTTTTCTCAAGGAATCAGATTTTTGCGCATTCTTTAGGGTTAAAATGGATTTCCTAGTACGATATAAAAATTGTATTATACTCCTCCAGTCAAAATCCTATCAATGAGGGGAACAAATGGTACAAGGAACAAGGTAACAACTCCCAGAGGCCTAATAACACATGTATGTTTACCATCTTCAGCTACAAAAATGTCCACCATCTTTCAGCATTTGTGGCAATTCCAACCAACCTAGAACAAAAGATTTATCATAAAGGTCTTTTCTCAAGGAATCAGATTTTTGTGAATTCTTTAGGGTTACAAAGGATTACCTAGTAGGATGTAAAATTGTATTATACCCCTCCGGTCAAAATCCTATTAATGAAGGGAAAAAATGGTACAAGGAACAAGGTATGGACAACTCCCAGAGGCCTAATAACACATGTATGTTTTCCGTCTTCAGCTACAACAAAGTCCACCTTCTTTCAGCATTTGTCTTGAAATTTTCCCATTACATTCGAAACAAAAAGCAATCTCCTTAAAATGAGTGCTCCTAGACTTCCTAGCCTAGGAAGTTCCCATAATTAATACATCAAAATATATTCAAGATTCAATATACAAGAGGCAAAAGTAAAATAATCCAGCTCTCCATCCCTTGCTCTTTGGCAAATAAAACTATTGTAAAGTCGGCATCACTAGAAATAAAACCTACCTTCAGCAGTTCAACCACACATCAGTTTTACTGGTTGGTTAATTGCATCTCCAATTGCCAACACATAATATTGCCTGTATTGTGGCCAATTCCAACCTCCGATAAGTTTTATCATTCTCCTAGTGGAATTTGCTCAATCCAAACATTAGATAGAGTTTTCTTATACATCCTCTAACACAACAATGGACTTACTTTCCTATAAGCATATAAAATTTAACCACTTCCCCCCTTCTATCTCAAAATCCTCCTCTCACATGGTAACGTTATTAGGGCAAAATATACAGACTTCTTCCCAGACCAAGAGTATTTCAGCATGCTTAGCCAGCTAAGTCTTTTATATCCCGTACATTGCGATCAAATAACGCATGTTACGATACCCTCTTCCCCTCTGCAAACCATGATTATTACAATAAACTTTGAGCTAAAAAAACTCCACTTCTTCTATATTTCTCATTACTTACTCAAACAAGAGCCACTGTTATCTATGCACGAACTTCATTACCATGCAAAAATCTATTCGTCTATTCTCAAATCTCTATCCACCTAAAAATAATTAATAAATGGCAGTGCTAATAATCCACGCCTGTTGCATTAACTAGGACGCAGATGAACCCGGTGATGGATAAGGACGCATAAACCAAAAAATCCAAAAGTGCCTAATAAAACTCTAAATCTAATCTCCAATTATGAAAGCAGAAAAAAATCACATCTTTCAAAGATTTTCAACATTTACCAGCACTTTAACTTCAATAAAACCACGAAATTCAGCCAAATAGACAATCCATAAACATTCAATCAACGAAATTCAGCAAACAGAAACAATCCACACGCATTGAATCCAAGAAATTCAAAAACGCAATCCATTGATAAAATAACAAACAAAACTGGCATCGCCACCACGAAGGGGAACGAAAAAAGAGAAAGGGAGAGAACGATCGGAAATTGAAACATTTAATTCAATTGGGAAAGCGACAGATTGAGAAGACAAAAGCCGTGAATTGAGAATTGAAGGAAGAAATTGACGAACCTAGGGTTTGAAGAGAAGAATCAGCGTTTACTTGAATCTGACTGAGTCAGAGAGACAGTGTGACTGAGAAGTCGAAACAACAACGCAGATTCAGCTGCAATTCAACTGCTGCACACATCCACCATAGATTGAATTTCACTTCTCAAATTCACCTATCTCTCTCTTTTTCTGTGTCACACAACAACACACTTCAACCTGATTGATTCAATCTCACTGACTGGTCTCTCTTGTTTCCGGGAACACACAATTTATACAAAAAAAAAATGGGAAAAATGAAAAATAATTATGACTCAGGTTTCTTTGCCTTGTTGTATAGAATAATTAATATATCTCAATAAAAAAATAAAATAATTATTTTTTTTCAACTTTAATTAATATTATTAGTAAGGGGAAATTAAGAGAAATAAATGAATAAAATAAAACATAAATGCTAGTGGGGCTCACCAGGAGATTTCATTTTAAGTAGGTGAATTTATCGGGGCTTTCTTGATTTATCGGCAAATTTTCGTGTTGTTAAACTAAAAAATTGCATGTCACTAAATGCATCGTTTAATTGGCATGAAGATTTTCATTTAATTGTTACTTTTAAATTTAATGCTCTTATATAGGTATATTAAATAAAAATATAATGGTCATGCATTAATAATAAAAATAATATATATATATATATTATATTATTAAATGATAAAATTCACTAAGTTTAACTTTCTTTTTATCATTTATTTTATTTAAATCTCACGGCTATAATAAATAATTAATTTTTACCACTAAATTTAAAAAAAATAAAAAGTAGATTTCTATCATTAAATTTAAAAAAATGAAAGAATAGATGAAAAATATGTCTCTTAAAAGTAGATGTAAATAATGAGTAAATATATCTCTCCTATTATTAAACAGTCTTGATACTTAATGTTAGCATTAAATTTGTTATTTTTACATAAAAAAAACATTAAAGGATGTCAGTCTCTTAAATAGATAATAAAATGTAAAATAATAATACCACATAATTAGCTATAAGTGATTGTTATATATTTTTATTTCTCTATTTTAAAATTATAGGTATATTAGATTAATGTATAGAGATGTCAAAATGGGTATAACTCGATGCACTAGATTGGTGGACCACAAGTTCAAGCTGGGTGGGGCTAAAAAAAGAAATTTGATTTTTCACCTATTGTTTTTTCATTTCTCACTTATTGATGAGAAAAATATCAATATACTATTAATTTTTTTACTCTTTTATTTATGCACTGTCAAAAAATAAAAATATTTGCAAATATTTTACTTTTCTGGCAGTGCACTGTCGGAGAGTAAAAAAAATTACAAAATTTTTTACTTCTCTAACAGTGCGTGCCGAAAAGTAAAAAAATTTACAATTTTTTTTACTCCTAGAGAAGTAAAAAAATTTACAAATTTTACTTCTCCAATGTTGAAGAAGGTTTTCTTATGCTACAAATGCAGTTTCTTCTTGTTCTTAACAATTATAATTATTATAATCATATTATTATTATTATTATTATTAATATTAACAAAAGACGAGAGAGAAGAAAAGAGAGTGGGAAGGAGAGAGAATAAAGAAAGACAGAGGAGAGAGAATATGCTATAGGAAGAGAAAAAATATTTAAAGTTAGGATTAGAAGGGATAAAGTTGATATTTGCATGGTTATCAAAATCACGAGTTAACTCATAAAATCGTACGAGTTTACAAGTCTCAAACGAGTTAAATCGCAGTAAAATTGGAAAAGTAGTAAACTCGGAGTAAACTCGGTAAAATCAGAGTAAACTCGTAAAACCGGAATAAATTCGTGAACAAATTTTTTAGGTGATATTTTTTTATGTTGACTCTAATTTTAAATGTTTTGAATATAATTTGTTCTTATATCTAAAATTGTTTTGACATTTTAAGTGTTTTAACTTTAATTTCTACTTATTTGGAGTAATTTAAATTTATTATGTGGATTTGAAATTATTATGTATTGAAAACTTTCAATTTTTATGTGATTTATAGTCATATTTTTAATTAAGTAAACTCTTACGATTTTACGAGTCGAGTTTACTGCACTCTCATGAGTTTACGTAAACTCTCGATTTTGATAACCTTGAATATTTGAAAAAAAAATTAAAAGTAATAAGTGTTAAATAAAATTTTGATAGATATGAAATGAAAATCCTCACATCCCCTAAAAAATTGCACTTCACAATTATGTTTATCTTTTGTGGTCTACCCACCAAATCCATGAGTTTGGTGGGTTTGAACTAGGCTGACCCGCAACCCACCACAATGTCCATTTTTAGTTTTTATTTTGATGTATTTTTATTTAAACTTTAAAACTTTTATTTTGTATATTGAAATTAAAATGTTGATGAATGATGACATTGATCCATTTAGACATTTAATCTATGTTTGAAATAAATATTTTAATTAGATTATATGCAAATATGGTTTGAATATGGTCGATTTATATTATTTATAATTTGTATATTGTTTAATATTATGTATATGTTATGTATCCTTTTTAAACTTTAAACTTATTTACGTGTTTAAAATTTACATATTTAAACTTAATTGTGTATTTATAATTTGCATTTTTTATAAAAAAGTTTTACTTAAAAAAATAAAAAACAATTTTTTTTTATAAATCTGGTGGTCAATCCACCGGTCTGTGGTGGGTTAAGTAGATATCTTTATGTTTGGTGGGCCGGATTAGTCTGACCCGTTTAACTTACAACCAATCGTGCATCAGTCCGTGTGGGTTGGACTATCATTTTTTACATCTCTACATGTATATACATTATTTTTATTTGATGATTTTTATATTATTAAAATTACAAATTATCATCAATATTTTCATTGATGGGTGTCATTGGCTTGAATATTTGTAAATTTAAATGTATTAGTAAATATAAATAATAATATAATTAAAAAAATAAATATAATATTAAATATGTAAAATAATTATATTTTTAAATATTAAAATAACTATAATTTTGAAATAGGGAAAATATAGTAATTATAAAAGTTAATAAATAAAACATATATGTAAAATTTATGATTAGATAATAGTATAAATTATTTGATATTGTCAATAGTCTATTTTTTATTAAATTTTCTCTCATATACATAATTGTATGAAAAAAATATATTAACAAGAAAATACCCAAAAAGTTTAAATCCAAACAAAGAGAATATTGGCATCCATATATTAAAAGGTGCAACATGCGAGGCATTAACCGTAGCTTAAGAGTTTTACATAAACCATTAATTAATGTTCATTTTCAATGACGGTATTAGCAATTGTTAAGACATAAACTTTGGTTATTTGCATAGTGATGATTGAATCTCTATTATTATCGAAACATAAAAGAACCATTACATGATGGTCAAACAAAACATGTCTACCCATTCATATGTCCCTGTCTCACCTGCACTGTGTTTTTAGATTTTTTGTTGGGCTAAGAGTATGAGTCCCAAAAACTAATGAAGATTAATACAACTAAATGTTAAATAGACACTTTCAACTGTGTTTGAATTACGTTTGAGGGGTTTAATACGAAACATCTTTACTTTCCAATGCATTATGATAAAATAAAAGTTTATTTATTAGAATAAAAAGCTACGTTCAACTTAATTAATTATTACACAAACACACCCTAAATTATATATAAATATTAGTATTTGCACAACTTTTTAATGTCTGAGAAAATAGTTAGAGTAATTTGTATTTGTTAAAACGTAACAGAAAATAATATTACATGTAAAATTACATGAATTGATGGGGAAATGATTTCACTATCTAAGGCTTTTTCAATTTCAAATTTATTCTTTCTTAAATTATACCTCGGTCAGACAAAGCTTTATAATAATAATATCTAATAAGGTTATAGTTTATAGATTCCGACTTTTTGTTGATGAAATCATTGGTCATTTTCAAAGTAGCTTCCTAAATAGAGGTAGGATTTATAATGTAATTATCTTGTAAGAAATTATTGATCTCAATCTCATACATATGTCTAAGGGGAAGAAAAGAATTAAAATTTTTATTATTTATAGGAATTAAAAGTTAAAAATACTTTTAAGAGCTAAAATCTATTCAAACACCTACTACCAAAACAATGAATCTTATCCAATGGCAAATCTTAGTTTGATATAAAATTATAAGTACATATTTAATGTTTTTTATTTTGTCTTTCTTATTTTTATATATTTAAATAAATTGTCTCTAATTTCTCACTATGTTTGCAATGTATTTGAAATGTCATTCAACAATTTAAAAGTACAAAATCACATGGAAACTTGTAAGGTACACAATTTATTTGGTTAGATGTATCAAAATTTAATAATTTTGTGTCTTTATGATAATATAATTATAATTATTTTTATTTCTTAAGCAAATTACTCCCATTAATTTGGGATCTTAGATTTCTCATTGAATTTCGCTCTATTATGTTACTTTATCCTTTTATCTATTGTTTGGAATTATAATCTTCTCTTTAATTTTAATATCTCCAAATGTTTAAGATCAACTGTTGTTCTTTCAAATTGTTTTTTTGTCATATACATAGAAAAAAATTATATACGCTGTGAATGAAATTAAACCTAATAAATTATATATCCTAGTATTTATCACTTACTTTGTAGATATGTGTGTTATTATTTACTAAATTTAAAACATCTAAAGTTAGATTGATATATTAAGTTTTGACAATTTCAGTTCAGATTTATTTAAAAGTTAACATGTTAGAATTTTGTTAGATTTTTAATATTTTCAGCATTTAAAAGACTCCTTAAAGAAATTTTATATTTCAGTTCAGTTTTTCTGAACTTTTACATAGAGTTTGGAGAGTTTATCTTTTGTCATATTTTACATAGAGAATTCTTTTTTTCAAAACTTGGGTTTAGCTATAATATTTTCAAAGAATTTCGAGTTTTTTACCAAATTTATTGTAAACATTTTTTTTTCTAAGCTAACATGATGCGAACCATTTTTCAAGATTTTAATTTTTTCTTAATTCTCTATTATTTATCTTTCTTCCTCTTTGTCACATGAGACGCTATGAAAATTTCGTAATGAAATCCAGATTAATTTAATTTTTTGTGTGAAATTTTTCTATCTTAACAATAGAGACAAAAACCAATAAATTAATGATTCAAGTGAAATTCATTCTTAATTATGGATGAAAAATATAAATCAAACATCACTGGATAGAGACAAAAGTATGTTTCAAAAATTAATTTCTAAAAATGAATAGTTTTTAATAAAAAAAGCTAAATATTTGAAAGGGAAAGCATGGTTAAGGACTTAGGGAGGTATTTTAATAAATTGACTTCTTCTTTTGTTCTGGTCTAAAATCTTATTGGCATTTTTCTTATTTCCATTTTTTTCTATTTACAACCCAATATTTGAATTTCAATAATACTTTCATCTCCTTCATCTCTCCTGAACCCAATAAGTGGGAGAGACATTTTGGGGATGGAGGATTGTGAAAGAGTGAAGGCAGTGGCAATTGAAATGATAATCTAAACCAGTTTTTTGTCAACTTTTTATTTGTTATTTAGAATTATCTCTATTTAAAGTAAAATGGATTAGTCGGTGTTTCTTTGTGAACAATGTACTTTATTAAACATTTCGAAATTAAATTTCTCAAAGAATGTTTGATATATTCATAATTAAAATTTCAAAAAGCATTTCTAACGAGTCTTTTAAATAAGTTCTAGATATTTAATTACAGAATGTTTTGTTAATCATTTTCAAAATTTAAATTCTAAAATTTATTCGAAATGTATTCTTAAAATGTACACGTTTCATTTTATAGAAGAATAGTTAAGGAGTTAAAATGAAAATAGTGTAAACAAAGAAACAAGTTGGTACGAAAACTATTTGTCCTTCCGGTTTTTTTCTTTTTTGTGTTGCGAGACCTACCAAACACAAGTAATTAGGGATTTAGTATTAACACTTGGAACTTTATTATTAGCACCTATAAAACCTGTAAATTACCTAAACTATCCTTGGGCAGTTTCTCTCTACATCTCCATAAATTTTTCTTTGCACCTCCATAATATTTTAAAGATTAAGTGATTATCTAGAATGGGTAATCCGGATTTTGTTTTTTTCAAATCCATATTCATTACAATATACTTTTTGTAAGTTCGAGTTAGGTAATCCGGACTTATAAAAAACACTATCTAGTATTTTTTACAAATTTGGATTACTTAACCTGAACTTGTATTGCAATATAAGTCCAAATTAGGTAATATAGACTTTTAAAAAAAAATAGATTGTGTTTTTTATAAATCTACATTATCTAATCCAGACTTGTAAAAGAATAATTTTTTAGGAATCCACACTTATGAAAAAAAAATCCTGGATTACCTAATTTGAATTGCAAAAAAAAACAAATTTAATGAGTCTAAATTAGGTAATCTAAATTTAGTAAAAACCAAGTCTAGATTAAGTGATCTAAATTTGGTATAAAACAAATTCGGATTACCCATTTCAGAGAATCACTTAACAATATTTTTGTTCTTTAATATACTATAGAGGTGCAGGGAGAAAAAGCTTTATCCTTGTCACTTACATTTCTCTCTAATTACCCCTTCATGCCACCCCAACCCATCGCAAAAACCCAATCACCCATGTTGACAAGGATGCCACCACTTTACAAAATCTCCCACCTAACCCTATTTTTTACCTAACAACCATAACCATAATGCTATGAAAAACCTCACCCGCTGCTAGTTTTGTATTATGGATCAAGTTATCTAGAATACACTAGTTTTATTTCAGATTTCTTGATACAGAAGTTGAATATATTTTTTTTACATTTTGGATCAATTGATCCACAACATATAATTAATGGATTCTAGATCACTTAATTAAAAAATTAATTAATTTTTTATATTTTGAATTCAATGATTTATAACCCATAACTAATGGTTCCGGATTACTTAATCCAAAATCGAACAATTATTTTTATATTTGTATATAACCTAATATAGTACATATAACTAATGTGTTTAGATTTAAAATTGAAGAATTTTTTTATCGTGGATCAAATGACGCAAACATTAAACTAGTGTGTTCTAGATCGAGTCGATTAGAATACTATTGTCACTATAACAAAGAGAAAGGGTGTTTAGGAGAGGTAGGTGCAATGTAGATATATGGGTTGGGTAAAGAACTCAGACATGTTAAAAGATAGTAATGGTACTTTTGGTATTTTGAAAAATTTATTAAATTGTGGGTGGGAAGAGAAATATGATAGGTAGAAAAAAAATCCCAAGTATTGTAAGCAAATGATTCAATCCAAACAAGGTGAGATTTAATAAAAAGGCGTGAGAAGGCCATTTATATGGTATTGCTTCCTACACCCATCCATTTTTTAAAATGCCTTCATAAGTCCAATCAAGGAGGAGGATTGATGCATCATATTGTTGCTTAGGATCTTCATAATGACACAGACAAAGGTGTATACTATAATGGTTTTAGTCACGACATAATACTATTGTCATCGAGGAGCACCATGGCAGAGGTGTTGTTGCTAGAGATGTAGCATGAGAACTTTGCAAACTCATGTACCCATTTGATTAATTGGTGTCATAGTTGTCCCCGGTGATGACCATACACCTAAATAAGGTTCTAGATTACCCACCATTGTTAGACTATAGAACAACTTACACAAGTAAACCCTTTCTAGAGGGTCTATGATTATTGAGGACCTTCATATATTAAAAATCCACAAATTTGAACTAGTCTTCTATATTTTATTTTTTCTTTCGAATTTGCTGGTTTCTTTTAGCACTTTCTTATTTGTCATTTGAACTCTTTTAATATTTATAATTTTCTGCAAAATCTTACAACATTTTTACTCTTTTTTATTCTAAGTTTTTTGACAAAGCATCACTTAGCTTTATAGTCACACATGCACCTCTACCCACATCTTTGAAATAACATCTTCAATCTCTTCAAACATACATGACAAATGAAATTCCTAAAAATAGAGATGAAAAAATACATATGTTCGAAGAGGGTGAATGTGCGAAATGAATAAGCCAATGTAATTTTTTAAAGAGGTGGATAAAGGTTTGCATATAGTCATGGAGTTGCATGATGTTTTGTCAAAAAATTTAGCATAAAAGAGGGTGAAAATGTTTTGAGGTTTTACAAAAAACTTGTATACATTAAAAAAATATGAATAAAAAATAAAGAAATACTAAAAGAAACTGTTCCGAATTTCTACCAACAAAGGAACCAATTTCATGATTAAAACAAAACTTTTAATTTACTAAAAAAACAAAACTTTTAATAGTTTTAAGACAAACTTCACCAATGTGGATGGAGGTGTCAATAATTAGGGTGCCATTGGTAAAGGAGGTGTCAACATAGGAAACACATGTCGTAGAGTTTGTAAAATCAGATTATTATGAGTCCTTTTAGAATTGACTTGGCCAACATTTTAGAATGTGTTTCAAAATGTACTTTTAGGTTTCAGGATATGATTTGAAATGTTTTTTTGTTTATAGCCTAGAATATTATTCTTTACATTCCAAAATGGTTATTCTATTATGTGTTTTTACATTTGGGAAATAGCATTCCAAAAAAATGGATGTTCTAGAAAGTAACTTGAAATGAATTTTTTAATCCTTGATACTTGCACCTATTCTGGTAAGTATTTTTTACATTCTGTAATAGGTGTTCTAGAATTTAATAGAATATGTATGCATTTTAACAAAAAAATTAAAGGGCAGTTTTAAAATTTTGAAAAACTTACGGTGCAAAAAGCAAAATGGCAGATGTAAAAAGTAATATCCATTTCGATAAAAAATTTGGCAGGTTTAAATTGTATGAGAGAAAAATGTTTATATAAGTAGTTAATCATAATCTTTTATTTATATATATATATATATATATATATATATATATATATATATATAATAAGTTTAACTTTATTTATTAATATTTTAAGATTCATGTATACTAAGAATTGTGATTAATTATCCGTATAAAACACTTTGATAGTAATAATGTATAATTATTAAACTTTTTATTTAAGATTCATGTAAACAAAAATTGTGATTAATCTGTTAGTATAATTTATTTTACATTATTATCAATTAACTATAAATAACAATATGAACTATAACATTGATGTTTTCAACTGATCCGAACACATTTAAAAACTCACAAATCACATGTACCATTTATGATAGCTAAGTACCGTGTAAAAAAGTTATTTAATTAGTTATTATGTAAAAAAAATATGAGAGGATACATTTCCTACTTATACCGTCTAAAAAATTATGATAGCTAAATAAACTTAATATATATGTTAATTTTTTATTAAAAATAATATAAAATTCCATTATATTAATACGTAAGTTATTTAATTTTTACAATAGAATTTTATTTTTATTGATAAAAAATGTTTATTTAATCAATCAATAATGTCTAGAAGATATTAACTACAAACACTGCTAGTTATATGAACGTGGTTGTCTCAAATAGGATCCATATGACTCATTCCTGTTACGCTCTATGACAAATTATCTTGGATTTTGTCCTATAATTAAAAAAAAAAATATGTATAATCACATAATCCAAAAAAGTGAAATTTAATTCTTACACATAAAGTTTGAAATTTATACACTTTTTTACGTTCTGAAAAATTTAATCCAAAATATATTTAAAAGATGTAAAATCTAAAATTCGAAAAACACTAAAAGCAACTTTAGTAAAGATTCTTCATTTTAAGGCTTAGACTCAATACTAGATCTTGCAAAGTTATGCATTACTAGTAGAGAACATCACAAGATTTTCATGGGGAGAAAATGTTCTTGTAAAAGAATTTTTAAGATCTGCAAAATAAATTATAAATAAATATAAAAGAGAATGTATTATAGAACCTATTTAAAGTGGTATAAGATCTTCATGAGATTTACTCTCGGAGTAAAACATAAAAAAAATCTTAAAACTAAAAGTTTAATTAGTATACACTAATAATATACAAAAAATTTATACTAACATTTAACCATAACTCTTCATTTATATGAATTTTAAAGTATTAATAAATAAAGTCAACAAATTTAATATAAATAAAAGATTTTGATTTAGTAATAATGTAAGACTTTTTACACTATCAATAGATACTAATTAAACTTTAAAAGTCATGTGACATTGCCTATATATAAAAAAAGTAATGTGACATTGTGGAGTGATTAAAAAGTAAGTTAAGATTTAATTTTGATTTCTAAGCATCATATATTTAGCATGGACTAAACAAGAGGTTATTGAAAATATTTGAAATTATTTGTGATATATAATAATAAAGAAAATGTTGAACTTAATTTATAAAAACAAAGGTAATACACATGATTTTTTAAGCATTTATCTTAATGCTTTTGTAAATTATCTATATATTACGGATTTGATTCCTCTAAAGTATATAATTAGAGATAAAACATCATAATAATCATTAATTAAAAAAAATTATTTGTGATTCAGTCAAATATATATTATAAAATATAATATTAATCATAATTTCACTTATTAATCTCTAAATTAATAATTATTAATGTATTTTATCCTCTAAAATTTATTTCCTACACTTTAGAGTAACCTAATCCAATTCTTATCTAAAGATTATTTATGTCTAATTCATTTAAAGATGTTATTAAAACTAAAAGTTTACAATAACTTGGAAAATATTGTATAATTGTATGTCACTGACCGAAATGAATAATTAACACAATATTTCAAAGATAAATTAACTTATGGGTATAGTTTTGGTTTATAGTTTTTAAATTTTATAAAAATAAAAATTAGTTTTTTAAGTTTTTAAAAATTTAAAAATAATATTATTTTAGTTTCCAAATTTAAAATATTGTTCTAAATCTTAATCGCCTTAAAATTTTTTTGTCTATTGAAACTGAAAATCAACTTTCAATCAATGATCAAATGTGGTGGTCGGTGCTAAAGACAAAGATTTGAAGTACTAGTTGATGATCATCGATTGGTGATAATAGATGATGACCATTAATCGAAGATGATTGCTAATCAGAAATGTTGGTGAGTCGAATAACAACACATGATTAGCTTGAATAAAAATAAAAAACAAAATTTAAAAATTAAATTTTATTCTTTTTTAAATTAAGTCAAAACTATTTAAAAAATAACTAAAAAAATGAAATAATATTATTTTTACCAGACATGATTTTATTTTAAAAATACATTTTAAAACAAAAAATACGAATCTCACAACCACATAGCTTAAAATGTAAAGGATGGCTAAGGCTAAATTGATTAATCTGATTAAATTGGAGGTCAACATCAAGTTTAAAAGACAAATGAGATTAAATTATTGTTTACATCTGTTAAGAGCTTGAAACAATATATAATTGCGATGACAAATAACTCTCTGAAGTTTGGTTTAAAGATTAGTTATGACTGGTCCATTCAAAGCTCCTTTGAATAATTGAATGTTGAAGTAGTTAATTCCGGAGCCAAAGAGTTGCAACCTGAAAGGAAGGTGTCCAAATTAGTGTGATTCCTTCACCTTCACCTTCACCTTGAGCCTAACCCTAACTGTTCAAGCTAACCACAACAGCCAAACATGTCAACAACCACTTATCCAAAAAATTGAAATGGAGGTGCACCAAAATTGGAAGTAAAAGCATTGAATCACTTGCTGAAAACATGATTTTAACAACTTCAACTCTTAATTAAAAGCACGAATCCAATTTCTATATTATTCTCAAAAAGCAATTTATTAATTAACCCGTAATCAAAATCTTTTTTCTAGAAATAAAGCCGTAACATTTACTCTTTAAACCGAGCATTGATACTACACATCTTAGCCACAACCAATCTTGTTGGTCGAAAATCTTGTCACTACAGCTTCCATATCATCCAAAGAAAATTTCCATGCTTGCAACTATTTGAAAGCCACAGCCCAAGACTTTTAGATCAAATGGAAATGGTATTAAGAGTCGACATTAACTAACTAGTGGAGTGCATTATACGTTTGCAATGCGTCCAAAACTAGTTGCATTTTGTCACAATCAGTGCAGTGATGAATAGTAGCTCTCAACTAGGAAAAATTCTCTAGGGTACTAATTACACTAAGGGTATTGTTAGCCAAGACAATGAGAGAGATGGTGAGTGAGAATCTCATAAAGATGTATTAAAGGATCTGACAATCTTTTATTTCTCTCATTATCCAGATAACTTTGATGAGAGAGCTTTTCTAAAGACTTTTTGAAGGAAATGTTCAAATTTATTCAGTTAACTAATTGTTGTGTTTACTGTTTACGTTTGTCACATTTGACACCCTTTAATTTCTAATGTCTTTTAACCTCCCAACTCATCTACTTCAATTCGTTGAAAAAAAATCTCACTAGTAATTCAACTTTACTGAAAAAATACTTCGAATTGAGTTTTTTTATTTGTTTAATATATATGATCTCAATTTTTTTTTACAATGACAACAATTAAAATAATGTATATTACATCTTCGTTACTAGATTGACTCTAATAGACACGAAGTAATAAAATAAGCAAAAAATATACAATTAAAACAATGAGGTCAATTTTCAAATTTTATTGATAATAATTGAGAGGTAAAAAACTTAACTAGTTAAATCTTAGTATTATATGATTCGGCTTCAACATAATTAAAAAAAAAGAGCAGTGGATTGTGGTGTCTCTAATTAAAAAAAAAAAAATGTAGGAGAATGGTTGTTGCATTTGCATGCGTGGTTTACTATGTGGTATGTGTAATTAACAGTCTCTAGTTGACTAACATAGTAACCTCTGCACTTCCTAGGAATTTTCAAACTAGAATCCATACAAGGCATATGTATCTCACCCATGTCAGAAATCAATCCATCGTATTCATGTGTATCATCACCATCAAGTACGTGTACCTGTACTATATATATATATATATATCATGCAACTTTTCCATACCCACCCATAACACGACATTAGGAACTGGCGCAACACGCTATTAATCTAAACCAATTCTATAAGACTATAACAATTTTTTATTACATTACATATAAATATAATAATACATGAAATTTGTTAATTAAGATTGTGTTTGCTTAATTTTGAAGATGCATATACAAGATGACTTTTTAGACAATTTTATAATTAAAAGTAGAAACTGCTTTGAATTCTTAGCTATAACTATATAAAAAAAATTCTTAATCAAATCTTTTTCATAAAATAATAGAGACAAGTTATTTTTCAGTAAAAGTTGACGAAAGGGTAGTTATTAGAAAAGTACAAATTACTTTCCATCCCTTCTTCCTCTGTTTGGTTAAATAAATAACAGACAGTAATAAATTTTAAACCTGTATAGCTATTTTTATAATAACATGCTACACAGCAAAGCCAAGGAAAAATTAAATCTATTAAAAAGGAAGATTTATATTCCCTCTGTTACTTGAAAGACCAAAATAAAAGTGGTGCTCAATCATTTTATATGAGTAAATCCGTATATATTCTATTTATCTCTTACATTAATTAAAAATTATAGTCATAAACAATTTCAAAAGATAGAAAGAAACAACTAGTAATGATAATGGTAGTTTTAAAAGAAGACATAAATTTAGATTATATTTATTGTTATCAATTAAATTAATCGTTTTACTCAATTAATCCTTATAAATAGATAATTTAGTGTTATAAATAAAGATTGAAGGGTATCATTTAACAAAATTTACACATACATATATAAGTGTATTTAAGAGTAATTACTATAATAGTTTGAATGAGAGTATTTTTTTTATATGTGAATTGTTAGAATATTAATTAGCGAAAGATCTTCAAATCTGAAAATTCTCTTTTGAACTATCAATCCAACCTTATTAGCAATAATAATTAATTAGTATGAGGTTAGATTTTGGAAAAGGAAAATAACATAGGAATTTTCCTCGTCCACAAAAAAAAAAAGAAAAGAAATCAACCACCTCAGTTTTGGCACATTCCTAAACATTAGAACCAGCTATGAGGCCATCATTGACTTTCTAGCTAATGCATAGGCAAATGATTTTCCATGCCCAACTTTAGTTATTTTGGCAGACTTTTGTGTTAATTATTTTAGAATATTTTTCATTCCCACTATATATAAAAAGGGAATTGATCTGTATTGCCGACACCTTCATGCATCCTTGTACTTGAGATAGAAAAATATACTTTCCCTTGAGAGGGATAACTTGTGACAATTATATAACGCAAGAGTACAGAAGATTAAAATGTTTGAAAAGTTTAGAGTATACGCTACAGAAAATTATTCCTCTCCCATGAACGAATATCACATACGTGACTTATAGAATGAAGCAAGAAATCAGGTACATGAGAATGTGTGTGTAATAAGTCCAACGAATAAACATACGTTCCCTTTTAGACCCTTTATCAACTATTACATATATGCATCATCCACTTTTATTACTTTATTTTATTTTACACATTTAATTATATGTGATGTATCCACATGGACTTTATTAATTAATGTTTAATCTTGAGTTTGAAATATAGATATGGTGTAGAGAGAATAATGGCTAACTGTTTAGAAGTATATGGATAACTGGTTTTTTCATTGGTATATTAAATGAAAATAGTAGGGAAGGTATTTATGTGAGTGGAGTAAATTACATTGATATCAACGTCTGAGGCAGGTTATTTGTACGTTGCGGTCGCATTGGATTGGACACATTTTACAACCTCTTTTAATTTCTGCTGACGTGGCCCTACCTGCGAAGTGGGTCCCACATACACGTGGCTCCCCTTCTCACCACATTATATACGGCATTGTACCTTCATCATATTTATTATCTATTAAATCTCAATATCTCATGCCTCCAACCAATATCTTGATTAAGAAAACTAGAAACATTTCTGCCTAAAAGAAAATAACAAGAAAAGATTCAGAGAATTTATTGTTTATTAAATCTCATGGCCACAACCAATATATTTTATGCTTGGTTAACAAAATAAAAAAGTAAAAGGAAAAAGTAAATACTAACAAATTATTTTTAAAAAAGATAATAATTTCAAATTTTGAAGTTACAATGTAAACAATTGGAAATAAGTAAATACACGTGTAATTAAAACTTGTAGAAATATAAACATTATTTATTTCTCTTCTTTCCATAGAGATAAAAAAAAAGTAGTGTGTTGCATGTACCATTTCTTTTTTTATTTTCATTTACTTTTTCCAATTATATAAGGATGTTATTTATTTATTTATTTATTTATTCCATCCAACCAAATAATTTATATATTTTGGAGTTGCAATGTTAGCCTTTTTTCTTTAAATAAAAGATACAATATTTTAAGTATTTCGGTATTGTTTTTAACTAGAACTAAACTTTCTTATATTTATTTTGTGTCATAAAGAATGCATTAAAGGTTATTATAGATTACCAAGATAAATTTTGAATTTTAATTGAAAAATAATACATAATATTTATAGAATTAGATAATTTTTCTTCAATACTTTTCTTTAAAATATGCCTTGAATGGTATATAATCTCTCTCTATTATCATCGCCATATTTCAACTCATGTTTGAAGAGAAGTATGTTTTATGGTTAACTTCTATTCATAGTAATTTTCATCATAAAAATTGGTAACAACTTCTGATTTAACACTTTTAAATATATATATATATATATATATATGTATATTTTGAAATTTATATATTGAAAATTATAAAAAATTGTAGATTTCAATAAGAAAATTCGTTAATAATTTTGTAATTTTTAATAATTTTAACTAATAATTAAATCAAAAGATAAAATATACTAAAAAATATGTTACTTCTTACATTGTTGTTTAAAGGAGAAAGTATACAAAAGAATTTTCATGTGGATAAAAATAATTTAGGAATTGTTAAGGTTTGAGAAAAATCTTCCAAATAGTTCACATAGTTAGGCACTTTCTAGATTATTAGTTCTACCATTAAAAAATTGTCATCTCTAAATCTTCTATGGATTTTTATAGTTATAATTAAGGGGTTAAACACATGAAAGATAATCTAAAATCCAAAATAAAAATAAAAGAGAATAAAAATCATTTATGTTACAACTAGTACGGATACATCTTTAGAGTCATTGTGTTTAAGATATTGTCTATTTTGGAGAGTTCAACACCTCTATATCGATTTTGTACTGAAAAGACATTCCAATTAGTTAAAAAAAGAGATGTTGATAATTGATAAATTAAAAACTCTTTGCTACAATTCTTAACTAAGCAATATGCAATTTTGGGTATACCCAAATAATTTATTATTATTTTAAAGCTAAAAAAGAAGCATGAGTATTAGAAACTACATAAAGCCTTTTAAAACATATTTTTTTTCTTAAGAAAAACATAAATCAATTTTTATAAAGTATTAAATAAACATATATTTCATAAAATTATAAGATTATTTTAATTATTCTACATTTTTTATATCTCGACCTTCAAAATCATAAATATTAATCTTGTTCGTATCGTATAATTGATTTTATTTTTATGGTACCACTTTCATTATGTTTATTGTTATTTTTAAACTTAATTATCACTACCATCGCCACCTTATTACTTTTTATTTCATTGTTACATACCATCAAGATTTCCACTTGTCACTTGACTCAAATATTTTTCTCATATATGTAACAAAATTTCACCTATAGTGATTTCATATTTTTTAACTATAATATGATGGTTTTTATTGAAAATAATAAGTTTATTTAATTATTAAATATAATTCACGCAAAATTAATTTATAATCAAAAGCATGGTACGAATACATGTCAACATTTCATTATTATTTTTCACAAAACAAAAAATTGTTTTAAATAATTTGTTTATAACTATTTTAACTTGCATTTGGTCACAAAACTCTTTTTTTGTCGTGGGAATAATAGAAGTACAACCAAACAAAACAAAGAATGACAAATGCTAAGGGGGCAAAATGTATTATCTATCCAATGAACAAATAGGTAGGGAGTTAGCCTCTTCCATTTGAGACTTTATATATAGATATTGATAATATATAGCCATTTTTATTTTAGCTTAATATCTAACTATTAATAAAAAAATAATCCTTTTCATTTATAGATTTTTTGTTTTTTATGTTACCTTTACACGTAACTTGTGTTAGTGTATACTAAAAGTCTCCTATCACTTAGAAATTGAGGTTAATAGTTGTTTATAAATATTTTTTTTTCTTAATTCACTAAGGTACATTTTAAGGATAAAAACATGACCAAACCACCAACTCCAAACCAAACAATACTTTAGACATGGTGACTGACCCTCTTGAGATGGGCGTAAAGGTGGGTATACAAATTTATCCTATCTGTTTTAGCTCGACCCACGAAACTAGTATTTTGAACGGGTTGGATAAATCTGATCTTCTAAAATAAATGAATTTTTTTTAGAGTCTGTATCCAGTTCGCGAGCTTAACGAACCAGTCTGCGGGCCTGCATACACACACATACATATATATATATATATATATATATATATATATATATAATTAAAAAATTATACCATTATTTATAATAATCTAAAACATTAAATATTTTCAATATTAAAAGTATAAAATATCACAATTTTAAAAAAAATTACAACATTAACACAAACTAATAATTTAAATAACAATTTTGTCCATTTAAACGGACTACGACCCAAACCCATGATCTTGCAAATTTAGCTTGCGAAATGCATGAATTTCGCAAACCAGACTCTCCTGTAATTATGATTTTTTTTTTAGAAAAAGGGTTTAAAAAGGTTTAAAGGTTCATAGACCGGCTACGAACTTGAGTCTGTATACTCACCCTTAAGTGATAGGAACATAGGCTTTGACAAGTGTGTTTTTACCAATACATTTTGTTATTTAATTACAATCCTTTCTTTTATGTGTAATAATTTTGTTAATTTTATCTATCAATATTTTAAAAATTATATAAATGATAAATTTTAATTTAATGATAGTGTACATGTAAAACCTTTATATTAACCGTATGCAAATATTAATTCTTTTTCTTAAACAAATGACAAAATTGTAACCCATTTATTATATACTATAGTATACCTTTACCAACAGTAATGTGATGCATAGTAAATGAATGGGAATTGGTTGAGCACATTTACTATATAGAACTATTGAAGGATAAGCATTGGTTATTGTGAAGATGGGCTGGTGGCATATGCCGTGGCATGTTTGGGATTTCCTAACTCTTCAAAGGTGCCAACTGCCAACTTGCCCTCAATTTTGGGAGAGGACCACATGTCTATACCATTCATTCCTTCCTCCTCTCATATACTACTGTCACATATCAACTCATTAATTATACCTTTATTCTTTTTTTTTCATTAAACACTTTTTTATTATAAATACTCAATTAGTTAGAAAATAAACTATATATTAATAGTATAGAATCTTTTACCCTAACATCAATTACTAATAATCATATATAAGAATTTTATAATAATTGTACCATGTTTTTTAATTATATAGTTAATACTTAGTAGTAAAGTTAAACTCTCGGATGATTTTTAATTTTTGAAATTTATAAATATAAAAACTAAATTTAGTTTTAAATTTTTAAAAATAAATTTTTTTTGTTGTCTAATTTAAAATTGTTTTTAAATCTTAATAATACTAGAATTTCCTTCCCATAGACTAGAAATTGATAATGGTGGTAAGCAACACGAGTCAAAGGTGGTGGTTGTGATCGCTGATAGAAGGTGACAACCATTATTGACAGTTGATGGTGGTAACTAGTGATTGTCGGTTGAAGGTGATAGCTAGTAACTGTCAATCGGAGGCAATGGTTGGTGACAGTAAGTTGCAGGTGACGGTCGGTGATTGTTGGTCAGATTCGGTGGCAGCCAATGACCATCGATAAGAGGTGTGACTGATGATTATTAATCGAAGGTAGTGAGTGGTGATCATTGATTGGAGGTGACGACCGATGACCATTGGTCGGAGGTGACGGTAACTGTTGGTCAAAGCGGTAGCTGATGACCATTGATCGGAAGTGATAGTTGGTGACCTTTGATCAAAAGTGACCGATGACAAGTATGTCATGTGATAAATTTGAATAAAAAAAACAAAAATTTAAAAACCAAATTTGTTTTTGAAATTGAGTAACTAAAAAACTAAATCAAAATTATTTTTATCGAATAGATTCCTATTTTAAAAAATATATTTTCAAATAAAGAATAAAAAATTCAAAACCACCCTTTAATTAATATAAAATTAAGTATATTTTAAAAAAATGCTTATCTAGTAAGGGCCTGTGTGTAAGTTTATATATTTATGATTATGTTTAAGCAATTCTAAATTGCTAATTGATGCAAAGTTTTTTATCCTAATCTGTTAAATATTTAATGTTTAATTAATAGCGATAGTAGTAATATTTATAACTTGTCGCTCTCCTAATTTTACACAAAAGAAAAAGAAGAAAAAGCTCATTCATATGCCATATATAGTTTTTCTTTATGGTCATGAATTAATGGAACGCTTACTTAACATGATAGGCTGGGATTCTGTACATTCTTGTCAAATAGGACTGGTATGTGGGGCCACGCAAGAGAAATTCCTTATCTGTTCAAACTTTTTATCATGTAAAGCTAATTATATTAATAAAAGAAATTAAGAAACACACTAAAGTCTAGCAAATTTCGTCACACAATACAAAACAACAACTTTTAAAAAATTCTTCTTAAAATAAAGAGAAATAATTGAAAAACTAAAGTATTTAATAATTGAAAAATGCAAAATAACTTTTGAAAAGCATAATCAAATGGAGAAAAGCTCTGCCTCAAAGTCCACGGAAAAGTAAAAGCAAAAGAATGGAAAGCTAGGTGATATTAACGTCATACTTTTGAAAATATATAATAATTAATTTTCTTTGAAAACTTTAAACCAATTAAAAAAGTAAACATAGGTGTAGTTTAATGGTCAAAGTCCATAAATGTAGCAAGAAAATAACAATATTGTAAGAGTAAGAGAGAAACTGAAGTATGTAGGAGGAGGAAGCAACAAATGACATGTTTTATAGCTACAAACACATTAATGGAAGAAGATGCATAGGCACATGCCCAACACTTGTGAAGTTGTGCACGGTCACATGGTCATATATACTTGTCATGGTAACATTTGGAACTTTCTATTCATATCCAAACGTTATCACTTTGCATGTCCATTTCCAGTTTTTTTTTTTTTTTCTTTTTCATGGGTGGGATCGATGTGACTTCTTTTCTTGTTTCTTACGGTTGGTATCAACATGCGTCTACCTCTAAACTACCCCAAACAAATGTATATGTATTTATTTGTCCTCTGCCTCTTAACGTAAACATAAACCAAAAATAATAAAAATATTTTCACATACTAACAACTCAACATGATACTTTTAATTTATTCTTGCTACATTTTAATTAACTACCTCACAATTTTTCACTGTTACATACATCACAGTTAGTAACATTAAAATAATTCACTAAATCATAAAAAATATTAATAATATGATTCAATAATATTTTATCAAATATTATGTATATCTTATTACTAATAATATTTAATAATATTTTTTTCATATTAAATATTACTAAAATTTTTTAGTAACATTTTTTTAATTGAGAGGTTATAATATTAAAAATGTTACTAAAAATTTTTAGTTATATTTTATTAATAAAAAAGTAACGATTAAAGATTTTTAGTAATATTTTTTAATAGAGTGAAAATATTTTAAAAAATTAATCTTTAATAATAATATTTAAAAAATAATGCTATACAATAAATTAATTTCTTCTATGGTAAAAATGTTATAATATTATATTGACATATGATATTTAAAAATGTTATAAAATTTATTTATAGTAGTATTTTTAATAAATGTAATTAAGAAAATGTTATTAAAAGTGTTAAATGTTTTACAGTGTTACGCCTTTATTTTTTGTGCATAAAATTTTCGTTACTCTTAAGAAGTGTCACGTGCCCCAACGTGCATAGCACAATCCATTTGCCTCCAAAGTGGAGAAAAAGGTGTGGGCAAAAATAATAAAAAAATAAAATAAGTTTTAATTACACTTTTGTCTTATTATCATCGTATTTTATAAACTTGACTCTTTTTCTTTCAGAAATTTGATGTGTAAAATTTTGGTTAGCTGATAGCTGTCAATTTAACATTTAATAAATAATAAAAGTATAATAAATGTTGAAGGAACGGATGAATGTAATTAAAGTGTGAAGAGGTGAAAAAAATATAGAACAGATATGTAAGATAATAAAAAAGTGAATAAAATATTAACCCAAGTGAAGTGTTGAGACATAGAAAAGGGAGACGCATCTGGCTATTGCTAGGAGAAGGGAAGGAGTATCTATCTGTATCAGGCTTTGTTGTTGTCAAAGTAACAACACGTGTAACAAAGCAACAAAGGAAAACGTCAAAAGTGTTTTGTGGATTGCACCAACTTTCCTATCTAACATCTAAGTCTCAAGTCTTCTTCATTTCATGCAAACAAAGGCTCTACTATTATACCATTATTGTTGTTATTCAGTATTCACCCGTCTTTCTGTTTTGGTCTCTTTCTGTTTTTTTGAGTACTCTTTTTTATTTTTATTTTGATTATTTTTGCTTTGGTGAATGAAAGGCGAAGAAGTGGAGTGAAGTGAAGGCAGTAATATTGGCAGAGAGAACTACTACTAATAGTAATGACCATCTCGGTAGTCGGTTCTATCAATGTTTCTCTGTCTCTCTCATTTGTTTGCTTTTAGAAGCGGCAAAGTTAACTGCTACTCATACCAAGCTCTTACTTTTTTATCCCTTCTCTCTCTTTCTCTCTACAATTCGGTTGAACCTGCAAGGAAGACACATCTGGAGCTTCCATTGAGAGCAAGGAATTCCCAACAGCTCTCTTAGGGGGTTTTCAAATTTCATGCACACTTTCTAGCTCATTTTGCCTATGATTGTGGTGCAGTTGAGGCCTTGTGTTCTTGTTTCAAGGGATCAACGCTTCTTTGCAAATCATGTGTTTTTAATTTTTTATCTTTGACTTCCCACGTTGGGTGGTTCTTTCATATTAATTGAGTATGGTCATTATTAGGTGAAGGGGTTGGCCTAATTTTCATTATTTCCTTTAATAAAATTTCTGGCTTGTACTTTGGTGCTTTCATTCTGCTTAGAGCAGGTCAAGGTGTTCATGATAAGGATAAAAATCTGTTCTTGAGGAAGTTGTGAATGATGGGTGCTTCTGTGATCCCTTGGAGAATTAGAGGATTAGTTGGATTTGGTGTGTGAAGTGAAGGAAGATATAGACACCTCATTTGGAAAATGCCTGAAGGGAGCAAAAGGAAGATACGTTTTAGCAAATTGTACAGTTTTTCTTGTTTGAAGTCTCCATTCAGAGATGGTCATTCTCAAATTGGGCAGAAGGGATACTCGAGGGTTGTCCACTGCAATGATCCGGATAACCCTGAAGCAGTTCAGTTAAATTATGGAGGCAATTATGTTTCAACAACCAAGTATACAGCCTTTAATTTTATCCCCAAGTCTTTGTTTGAGCAGTTCAGGAGGGTTGCAAATATCTACTTTCTTATTGTTGCGTGTGTTTCATTTAGTCCATTGGCACCTTTTACTGCTCTAAGTATTGTTGCTCCCCTGCTGGTTGTGATTGGAGCTACCATGGCCAAGGAAGCTGTGGAAGATTGGAGGAGGAGAAAGCAGGTATTTTATGTGTTTTTCTTTTTTCTTTCAAATTTTGTACATGTTATACCCCTTTCATAAAGTACCAACAATTTCCTTCCCCTCTGGTGCTACTTTCTATAAAGGTCCATGTTTATATACAAGTCCAATAAAATTGGACGATACTCAATTGACATTATGCTGTTAGGATCAAGCTTGCATTTGTTTTGTGGTTTGAAATTAGACAAGTTATCAATAAGAAGAATAATGGGAGTAATTTTCCAGTTACTGGTACTGCTGATGATCAAGGCGTCGGTTGAGAAGCTTCATTATCTTACAATGCTCAGATTAGAACCTTATTACGGTCTTATAGACATATCAGTATATTCGAATGCTTTTTTGTTTCTGGAAATTGGAATGGCTATTGCAATACTCTCTTTTCTCTTTGAACATATCTAATATTAATAATAATATAATTCAAGTACATTCTAGTTTGAGTCAGAAACTTGTCATCTTCCTTTTTTTTTTGTTAGGAAATTTGCCATCTTCCTTATTAGTTCTTGAAAACACGATTCTTGGAAATGACACTGTTTCATTCCATTCTGTCATGTAATTAAGCACTTCTTTATGCCTATGTAACTTGTTTGCCTTTTTTGGCATATCCTTTTTTTCGGTTAGTCAGTCACTTTATTATTTTTTTTTTTCTGTTAGTCACTTTCTTTGGATGTACTTGACTTTTATGTTCTGTTAAGAGTCAGCCTTTTGGATTAATCTCTTTTAAATCTGTGTCTGGAAATTTTTTTCCCCTCATTGATATATCCCACGTCATTTGGGGACTATTAGTTTTCCTGGCTAAAATTCTTTTAATTTCTTCAGGATATAGAGGCAAACAACCGAAAGGTTCAGGTATATGGTAGAAATTATACATTTGTTGAGACTAGATGGAAGAAACTCCGTGTTGGTGATATCATTAAAGTGTACAAGGATGAATACTTTCCTGCTGATCTTCTTCTGCTTTCATCAAGCTATGATGATGGAGTTTGTTATGTAGAGACTATGAATCTTGATGGAGAAACTAATCTAAAATTAAAGCATGCGTTGGAGGTCACAATTCATCTTCATGACGAAAAATCTCTCCAAAAGTTTAGGGCTGTGGTTAAATGTGAGGATCCTAATGAAAATCTGTACTCATTTATTGGAGCTTTACAGTATGATGATAAAGAATATCCTCTTTCGTTGCAGCAGATCCTGTTAAGAGACTCTAAGCTGAAAAATACTGATTATATTTATGGCGTTGTTGTCTTTACTGGCCATGATACAAAAGTTATGCAGAATTCCACTGATCCTCCGTCCAAGAGAAGCAAAATTGAGAGAAAAATGGATAAGATAATATACATCCTCTTCAGTACCTTGGTTTTGATATCCTTTATTGGTTCTGTCTTTTTTGGTGTTGAGACAAAAAGGGATATTATTTCTGGAAGGTATAGAAGATGGTATCTTCGTCCAGACAATACCACAGTGTTTTATGATTCTAAAAGGGCAACACTTGCTGCTATTCTTCATTTTTTAACTGCCCTTATGTTGTATGGATACCTAATTCCAATATCACTTTATGTGTCAATAGAACTTGTGAAAGTTCTGCAAAGCATTTTCATCAACCAAGACCAAGAAATGTATGATGAAGAAACAGATAGGCCAGCTCGTGCACGCACGTCTAATTTGAATGAGGAGCTTGGTCAGGTTGATACAATATTGAGTGACAAAACTGGTACTTTGACATGCAACTCGATGGAGTTTGTCAAATGTTCAATAGGGGGCATTCAGTATGGGCGTGGTATGACAGAAGTGGAGAAGGCACTTGCTAGGAGAGGAAAAGACACTGTATCTGAAGTTGACGGTGGATCATCTGATTTCTTGGGCCAGAATAATGAGGCAGTAGACTCTTGGCATTCAATTAAGGGCTTTAACTTTAGAGATGAGCGGATAATGAACGGGCAATGGGTTAATGAACCGTATCCAGACTTCATACAGAGATTCTTTCGAGTTTTAGCTATTTGTCACACAGCTATTCCTGATGTAGATAAAGATTCCAGAGAGATTTCCTATGAAGCTGAATCACCAGATGAAGCAGCTTTTGTCATAGCTGCAAGGGAGCTTGGTTTTGAGTTTTTCGCAAGGGCACAAACAAGCATATCATTGCATGAATTGCATTATGAAAGTGGAAAAAAGGTTGACAGGTTGGCTAGCTCATTTTACCATGTTTTTGTTATAGTCATACATATCTGCCCTATTTTCTTATATGCTCCCTGTAATTTTGGTGGTCAAATTGGTCACCTCAGATGAGACTATAATTTTTATTTAATAGAGTAGTTCAGCTTCTATTGTCAACAAAGTTTGATCTACCTTCTCACTAAAACAAAATTATAATAGGAATTTCAAAGTTAAGATTTGCACTTCCTTACAAATCTTCCATTCATCAAATAAAACCCATAAAAAAATTCCTATTTGACCCATAAAAGAAAGAGATGAGGAAATTTTCCTTTAGCAGAATAATCTGTGAAGGGAAAGATTTTCTGGAAGTGTCTGCCTTCTTAAATCTGGATTTAGGATGAAAGATTGAGGGGAAGAAAATTATTTGCTTAGAGCTGTTTTTATTGTGAAGGATATGAGTTGAAAAAGGAGGATAGTACAGGTCATAAGATTTAATATCTTAAAAAGGTGAAGCAAATAGATGGAACAAAAATTATGAACTACGAGAAAATCATCTTTAACTCTTACTAAGAAAATTCAACTTGAAATTTTATAAATTATTTGCTTCATATATTGTGGTATATTATAGTTTGTAGGTTTGAACCTGTTTGATATCTTTGGTCCATGCTGAGAGAACTTGGTTTAAAATGCTTTGATCAAGTCTTTGAATACACTTACTATAATTTTGGCACAATTTCATCTTTTGAAAATTTGTGTTTAATTTATTGTTCATTGGGTTAATTTTTTGAGTAGAGTGTACCAACTTCTGCACGTCTTAGAGTTCAGCAGTTCCCGCAAAAGAATGTCAGTGATAGTGAGGAATGAGGAAAATCAATTATTGCTCTTATGCAAGGGTGCAGACAGGTTTCAATTAATATCCGTATGCTTTTTCAACAATGTGTTGTTAGTATTAAGTTAAATTTAGTGATGTCAAATTGTGCATTTCCATGCATATATTCAGTGTAATGTTTGAAAGGCTCTCGCAACATGGAAGACAGTTTGAGGCTGAAACCAGGGATCATATCAAAAGATATTCCGAGGCTGGTTTAAGAACTCTTGTAATCACTTATCGTGAACTTGATCAAGAAGAATATAAATTGTGGGACAATGAATTTTCAAGGATCAAAACTACTGTAACAGAAGATCGAGATGCGCTGGTGGATGCAGCTGCTGATAAGATGGAACGGGATTTGATACTTCTTGGTGCTACTGCAGTTGAGGATAGACTGCAAAAGGGGGTAAGTATAAACCTTTTAATTTTTCTACTCTTAATTATTTATGTTTTTTCTATATTGTAGTGTACATTTTACAACTTGGTTCATAGTGCTGATTTCCATAAATGATGATGATAAAATAAAAGTTTCTGAGAAAAAAATGAATTCCAGCTTCAGAAAAATAGACCATTGAATCTGGGGAGAAATAGATCCCCAAAAATCAATTAATAACACCACTAGTTATGTTATTCATTAGTTAATAAATTTTATTATGTTTACTTGAAAGAACAGGTTCCTGAATGTATTGAAAAGCTTGCCAGGGCAAAAATCAAGTTATGGGTATTAACTGGAGACAAGATGGAAACTGCAGTAAATATAGGGTGCGTTAACAAGGCTTGATCTAGATTTGGTTTCTAAGAAAGTGACATTACATTTAAGTTGTTTTTCCCCCTTCCTTTTTATAGGTATGCTTGTAGTTTACTTAGACGAGACATGAAACAGATAGTGATAACTCTTGATTCACCAGATATCCTATCAATAGAAAAACAAGGGGACAAGGAGGCTCTAGCAAAGGTATATGACCTTTGAAGTTATTGGCATTTAATATTCTCTCAGTATTATAGATCTTTGATACAACACTTGCATAGGCCTCTCTTGAAAGCATTAAGAAGCAAATTATAGAAGGAATCTCACAAATCAAGTCCATGAAAGAGAATTCTAATACAAATAAAGAAAGTTTTTCTGGGTTTGGCTTGATAATTGATGGGAGGTCCTTGGATTATTCTCTTAACAAGAATTTGGAAAGGTCCTTCTTTGAGCTGGCAAATAATTGTGCTTCTGTCATATGTTGCAGATCTTCACCCAAACAAAAAGCTCGGGTAAGTACTGTGGGTGCGAAATTTAGATTTCTATGTCATATATAAATCATACAAATTCCTTGTATACAAATATACAATCATTGCTTGGGATGTGAGGACACTTTACTCACTTCAGCCAAAAATATACAGGTTACAAGATTGGTGAAATTGGGAACAGGAAAGACAACATTATCAATCGGTGATGGGGCAAATGATGTTGGCATGCTTCAGGAGGCTGATATTGGAGTTGGCATTAGCGGTGCTGAAGGGATGCAGGTCTAAATATACTTTGGATTATACCTATGTGGACTATGCTATTACCTGTTCTTGAAAATATTTATTTTCTGCCATCCCATAATAAATAAAGAAATTGAAGAGAATTTTTAATTGAACTTGGGAGGCATTTGGACGAGTTTGTAGGGAGTTTATGAAAATAGCTTTCGACTCTTATCAGCACTTTTTACCTTATTCCAACGAGTTTTATTTTCAAATTTACAGCTTAAGCTCTTATGAGATAATAGCTTATTGAATAAGTACTTAATTAAGCTTTTTACTTGAATTCTCTCTTAATTAAGCTCTTTTGGGCTGCTTAACATGTGGTATGAGTAAGTGAACATGGACTTGGTAGATCATGTTAAATTATGGAGAAATTGAATTATACATACTCAATCAAGTTGTCATACCTATATTCGTGCAACATAAGTTATTAGTAATATTATTCTGTACCGAATAGAATTGTTAGAAGTGACTATGCTAATCTGACCTTTTCATCAACTGTTTCTCTTTTCTTTTCTTAGATAAAACCTTAATGTGAATCAGATATTACAGCCATTTCCATCAGCCTTATTTTTCAATAAACACCTATGTTTAAGAAACTGTATTCATTCATAATAAATGTGTTTGGGTGACAAACCCCATGAAGGTGTTTAATGACAATCAAACTGCTGTATAGATTGTGTCTAGCTGGTAAAATTGAGCCTTGTGAGAAGAAAGTTGGTTGTGATTTGCTATATTGGTTGGGTGATATGTGGAAGTGGAACAACGATCTTATTGTTCTGCTTTTGGCTGAGCACTTCTTATAAACTCTGAAACAAGTTAATTGTGATTGACTTCTATGTGTTACCTTAAGGAATGGTGGGGAATATTATTCTTATATTTTGGACCTAATTTATCCCTACAAAACTAACTTATAATGTGAGGACTTTTGAAATGAAGACTACATGCGTTGGCCATATCTGTAGTTGACCTGAGATCTCAACCTCCTAACATCCTTTTTGAGACACTAGAAACCAACTTTGGTTGGTTGCAATTAAGGTGGGTTAGTGGTGACTGCAAGTAAGGTGGCCTGGAGCGTGGCAATGCAAGTGGCTTATCAATGGATCTAAGATAAACTTCATACCATCTTAGATTTTGGACCTAACTCATCCCTAAAACCAACTTGTAAGGTAGCCTTTGTGAGTACTGCCTAAGCTTTATAACAACTACATTGGCCATAACTCTAGTCAATTTGGTATCATAACCACCTGAGAGCTGACTTCGCGGCTGTTATACATTACGCGCTTCACGTAACTTTTTTGATCAGCCCCTTTATAGGTAGCCTTTTCTGAACTCAACCATTTCTCATAGCTTGCAATTAAAGGGAGTTAGTAGTGACTGTAATCAAGCTGGTTTTCCAACAATTGTTAACAGGGTCTAATGTGTAATTTTTGTTAGAATTATTAACAATGCTATATGTAGACAAAGCTAGTTAATTGGTTATTCTTGCCCTTGACTTTTCATACAATTCCTCCCCTTTCTTTTATCATATCTAAAATAAAACCCAATAGATGTTAATAAGCTGAAAGGATAGATATTGAATGGAATTATTATATAATGATATTAGTCATTAGTCACGGAGCATTCGTTTTCTTTTTAGGATTTTCACCGATGTAAGCTTTTGTATTTGTTTTTTTGACATAATTATGTTACTTGATCATATTGGCATCGATAGTTCTCCACTGCATTTTTCTAATAGCTTTTTCTTTCGACATATAAATGCCAATGCATGTGTGATAAACTAATGATGAATTAAGTTTAAATGACTGTGTCCAAGTTTCTGATTTTTTTTTTGGGGGGAAAAATATTGTCAACAGGCTGTAATGGCAAGTGATTTTGCAATAGCTCAATTCCGGTTTCTAGAGCGTTTGTTGTTGGTACATGGACACTGGTGTTATCGGCGTATATCAATGATGGTAAAACCATGCATTCATCCATTTCTCAAAGTCTTCATACTAAAGATTTAGTGTTCACCTACTCTATGCATTCATCTTCCAATTTAGTTCCCTCAATATTCTGAATTGAAGACTTCATATTTATTTTTTTCCTTTTTCTCATATTTTTAAAACCTTCATGAGTTGATTGGTTACTCCTGCTGAAAATTATCTCATAATTTTCTGTTTGCATTTTAAGAGTTTTGCAGTGTTTGGTAATGAATTGAAGTGCATAATGCCTGTTCAGATAAAGATTTAGACAACTTCATCCACAATTTTTTTTACTGATAACTCGTTTTATTTCTTATGCAGATATGCTATTTTTTCTATAAAAACATTGCATTTGGATTTACCCTATTTTGGTTTGAGGCATATGCTTCTTTCTCTGGTCAAGCTGCTTACAATGATTGGTACATGTCATTTTACAATGTCTTCTTCACTTCACTTCCAGTAATTGCTCTAGGCGTTTTTGATCAGGATGTTTCTGCCAAACTTTGCCTAAAGGTACTAAATTGTCATTTTTTAAAATTGCTTCTGTCTGTATTGAAGATATTAAAGGACCATCGGGTAGATATATCCAGTTATTCTTATAAGACAACAACTGTATACACTGGATTTTTCTCTACTGGATTTTTACCTATTTTCATACCATTTGATTATGTTACATTTTAAGTTAACCGTGAACACTGTTTTTAATTTCTATATGATGATCAACACCTTAAAGTTTATGTTTATTGCTTCTTTTGTAAGAGTCTTGGTTCGAGCCAATGGAAAAAGCAGTGTGCTTTCATGGAGGTTCCTCCATTCTCTCAAAACCTACCACCACTGATTTCAGATGCTTTTTAATGTTTATAAAGATTTGTTTCTCCGGTATCCTAGTGACTGAATACTTCTGCTTTGATTATAGAGTACTAAAGCATTATCGACTTGACTTTGATATAGACTCACCTAAGTACTCTGACTATCTTGAATTTCCTCTTATCTAAGTGTTTTAATTTCTATATGACTTCTACTGTTTACCAAAACTAGGTTGTACTAGGTATATAATATCCTTATCCTATGTCCCTCCCCCTCCTTGTTACAAATATTTGCTCGTTTTCAAGGAACAAAACTATTTGCAACCATTTTACCTCCTTCTTGGGGTTAACCTTAATATCCAGCCTTCCCCTTTCCTATCATTGTAGAGCTTCTCAAACTATATTGAATGCATAAGAATGTACACGTGTGCGCACACAGACGGCACGTTCTTTGTCATCAAATACATCAGTCACAACCCCCAAAATCCTTTTCCTACTAGACGAGGTTGGCTACATGGATCATACAATGTCATTTGATTTGGTTAAAGATTAAATTTTCAGGGATTATTTACTATGAGATCCCTTGTAAAATCTTCTCTCAATGTCCTTCTTGTCTCCCCCTCCTCATCACAGGACTAAAACCATATGCAGTGTAACCTTCTAATTGGTGCTTCTAGTGGTGCTTTTTTGTGTAGCCACGTATCCATATTAATATTCTTATTGCTGATACTCTCACCTTTTTTCTAATGCTGCCTTCTTAAGCGCAACATTCATTACCATAGACATCAATCACTGGGCATACCAAATTATCTGAAATTCTTTTTGTCTCTTGCATGTTTCAATCTACACATGCTATTCTATAAAATTCCTATGCTAATATATCCAGGACATGTCTACTGTTTTCTTTTGTGACTCTTGATTTTAAATTTATGATAAGTTGAAAGTCGAGATCCTGTGCTAATCACTCTGTCTTTTTTACAGTATCCCGTGCTATATCTAGAGGGAGTAGAGGACATCCTCTTCAGCTGGCCCCGAATTCTTGGCTGGATGTTGAATGGAGTCCTTAGTTCTTTAGTGATCTTCTTCTTGACCACTAATTCTGTCTTGAATCAAGCCTTCAGAAGAGATGGTAAGGTGGTAGATTTTGAAATACTTGGGGTCACAATGTATACATGTGTGGTGTGGACTGTGAATTGCCAAATGGCACTTTCCATCAACTACTTCACTTGGATACAGCATTTTTTTATATGGGGCAGCATTGCCTTCTGGTATGTATTTGTGCTGGTTTATGGTTATCTCTCTCCAGCCATATCCACTACAGCATACAGGGTTTTTGTGGAAGCATGTGCTCCTAGTATTCTATATTGGCTGGTTACCCTTTTGGTGGTTGTATGTGTGCTTCTACCCTATTTCTCCTATAGGTCTTTCCAAAGTCGGTTTCTACCAATGTACCATGATATTATACAGAGAAAACAAGTAGAGGGACTTGAAGTTGGGTTATCCGATGATGAGTTACCTAAACAAGTCCAGGGCAAACTACTACATCTGAGAGAGAGATTGAAGCAAAGGGAGTTGTGAAATGTAAATGTTTCTAAACATCTATTCTTAGAATTTGTATTTAGTTTCTTGCTGAGTTGGGAAGTGGCATTGAAGTAGTGAGCATTGCAAATAGCTTTTAATTTTGATTTTTTGCTTTTCCTCCTTCGGTATTTCCATTTTTTTATAAGTTAGCAGAGGCAGGATTTGTGTAGCTGTCACCTGATGTAGATTAGCTATGTAAAGCTTGTATAATTGTTTGTGCCAAAAAAGGCCTTTGTATTTCTGAACGGAAAGATCAGTAGATATTTTATGTATATGAATATACGATCTCTATTGTCTGATGGAGGTTCCAAAAACATTTTAAGCATAATATATATTATATACGTGTGTGTATAATGTCCACTAAAAGACTATTAATAGCTTTTTTACACGGTCCAAGATAAAAGAGGGTGTGGTCAGGGCTTTGATTTTCAAATTTGTGTGTAGAAAAATATTAGTTTGGGAGGGTTGAAATACAATTCAAATTATCTTAATTTTAAATTTCAAAGTTAGAAGAAGAATTATCTGGCCAAAGAGGGAATCACCATATTACGTGTGGGAGATGGAATCATGATGTGTAGAGAGAATATACATGTTTTTTGTGGTTTTTTTTTTTTTTTTCTATCGATATAGTTAAGAGAAGGTAAATGATTATGTTTTCATTTTTCATTAGATGAATTTTTAGTATTGTAAGGGAAATAATCCTTGTCAAAAATTGCATAAATGAGATAGTTGCAATAGACTTACGAAATTAATATCTATGCATCCACAAAAAGCATTGGAGCTGATAATGAAGATAAAAATGGAATCCCAGGAAGTTTGAATAAAACTAACAACACTTCAATAAACTTCACACTGACATAGAATATGATTTTCTTCAAGTTTGCAATGTGTACTCTACAACCATCAGACAAACCATCTTGGTGCATTCAACCAATAAAGCTGGGGTGCACAACATACTTGGATCCACATTCTGACTCCACATCTCGACCCACTAATTTTCTCCACTTGACCATCTGCAAAGACAGAGCTAAGCTCCTACCCAGATAACTTTGACACCGTGATGAAAGAGTAAGAACTTCTACATTATGCCTATATTCAAGAAAGATCATTGTCATATGTCTTCATTGTAATATCTGCAGAGTCTGAAGCTGTAAAATTCTTTTAGTTGCCACAGACAAAATCTAAATATCCTGAAAACTATCAGTATCACTTCTCTAAATGCATTGCTTAACAGTCTCTGATAGTAAGATACCATTCAACTAGCCGGCCTAACTTGACCTTGAAAGCTAGTAAATTAAAATTTAAAAGAATTGTAAGGAAATGTTTGTTGTAATATAATTTTAAGATTGTCACTTCATCTCTCCAAGTTCTTATATTCTCAGCATGTATTTTCATTAGGTAATCAAGACTAGACACGTAAAGCGTATATAGCTACCAACTAATACCATTTCATGAACACAGTTTGTCACATCATTGTCATTTGGTGAAGGACAAAATTTTTTTTATTGACTAAACATATTTTTTTTATAACATATTAAAAATACTAACTAACTAGACGAACTAAAGAGGCTTAAACATTTGATTATAGTTAGTTAAGTGAATTAATAAAGGAAGTATGTTAACACAAGAAGTAAATTTGCATGCGTAACTACATCTGATTAAGAAAATGTAATCGGAGATCCTATCAAGTCAGACCATATCCAGCTGAATATTATGACGCTCATAAATAAATTTGGCTTCAGATCTGTTCTGTTGGAAATTCGTGGATATATCAATGAAAAATGATGGCGAAACTCTTTCAAACACTTCTCTTTTATGATTTCTTAGAATGCTATTGTTAGGACATAAATTTAAGGTTGTGAAGGACGTATAGACTAATATCTTTAGCTTGAGAAGTCTAACAATACATGATAAATAATTTTTCAAAATAAACATACTTTTAAGATTTTATAGAAATTTTGAGAGAGTCTCTTCCATAATTTAGACATCCCAAAATTTACAAAAAAACTTGTTATCAATATAATTTACTAGTTAGAGTTTTCAACCACATCAAATATACATGTCTAAACATAAATATCATAATCAGACTTTCTATAGTTGTAGAAAGTAAAGATAGTCCTGAAATAACATCAAATATACATCAACAAAAATGAAGCATACAAAAAATAAATAACAGAAGAGATGAAACAAATGAAGATATTAGCAGTTTGTTACCCAATTTTTAAAAAATGAGGGTTGTAATTTAAAAAATTCTTTTTTTTTATTTTAAAAATAAAATGGAGCATTTCAATATTTTCCCCTTAAAGAAAATTCGTCATCGAATTTGAACTAATTCTAACCTTAAGATTCGAACAACTGAGGATATTTTTCACGCATAATAAATTTAGGTTCCCAAGTCGTGTCTTCATTCGATGGACCTTGCCACAAAACTTTAATTGAAATAATATTTTTTGAATGCAAGCATCTCACTTGCTTATCAACTATGGTCACTGGTTACTCTGAGTAAGATAAATTCTCATCTAAGTAAAACTTAGCATATTGAGTTGTAGTATAAATTGTCTTCACTAGGTAAAAAATGTGTAGATTTAGTTAATCTATCTATAATCACCCAGACGAAGTCATAACCCTTCAAGGTTCGAGGCAAACCTATCACAAAGTCCATAGCAATACCTTCTCACTTCCACTTAGGTATCTTAATAGATTACGATAGTCTTGTTGACTTCTAAAGCTAAAATTAAATTATATAGTACTTAATCTCGATCTCCCTAAAATGGGAAAGCTGATTCCTCAAGTATTTCAAATTTCACCACCTTGTTACGACAATCCAAGGTAGCATAGTAAGAAGCTAACCAATCCATGCCTAGGATCACATCAAAATCTACCATATCTAGAGCAATTAGGTCTACAATCAATTTTTTGCCCTTGATAGATACCATACATGACTTATACACACAATCAGCTAACAAAATTTCTCCAACCGGAGTAGTCACAGCTAAGGTTTCATTCAAAGAAGATGAACATTTTTCATGTTGAGAAGCAAATGACAAGGATATAAAATAATGTGTAGCTCTACGATCAAACAACACTCGTGCATCTCGAGAACAAATAGAAAGTATACATGTAACCATCACATTAGATGTCTGAGCATCCTGACAAGTCATAGCAAAAATCTGAGCATTACCTTTCCCTGCCTATGTCTGGCCTCTATTGCCAAACCCTTTTCCACTCTGTTGAACCACTCCAGCATCTCAACCTGAAGAACCCCCAAACGGTCTAACAAGAGTAGAAAAAGCCTGAGAAGTTGTTGGTGCTTATGCATGACTAGATAATGGTTAGGTCACGCCCACAAGACAATCTTTCTTAATATGACTTGTCTGACCACACTAATAACATACCCTATTATCTCCAAAACAAGTCTTGGTATGAAGTCTCCCACAAGTAGGAAAAAGAGTAGAAGTCATTTCGAAATGTTGTTGTGGAAAAGTGGTATGTGAATATCTCTTTTGATTTGATCGATGACTTTGTACTAAGCTAAAAGACTGCCTACTAGAACCACCTTTTTGTGATACCACTCTCTGTTGCATCTGATAATCAAGCATTGATCCTACACCAATACTGGGGTGACTACTCTGTGATCCCTCAACCTACTGTTTCTTGTGAGAATCCCAACCACTGTTTTTCTTCTCCTTTTGTTGTTGCTCAAGTTGTAATGCTAGGCTCAAAACCTTAGCAAAAGTAGAACAATTAGACTTAACAATGGATTTAAAGATGTACTCCTTCAGCCCTCTAATAAATCTCTTAACACGCATCTCCTCTGTGATAGGATAAGGAGCATGCCTGGAAAGTTGAGTAAAACAAGCGCCATACTTTGATACTGACATACCCTCAGTCTGTTCTAGTCACTCAAACTCATAAGCCAACCCATCTTTAACACTCTCGGGAAGAAAACGAGCCATGAATAATCAAGAAAATTCACTCTAAGCCAATGGAGGTGATCCAACTTATCTCCCACGTGTCACTGTATCAAACCAATCATAGGCCACACCCTTTAACTGAAAAGATGCCAACTCCACAACCTTGATATCTGAGCAACCTAACACCCTCCATAGCCTCTCTAGCCCATCAATAAACTATTGTAGGTCCTCACTTACATTAGACTTACAAAATGTAGGAGGTTTGAGCTTCATAAAATCTGCTAAAGTAAACTCAATACCTCATGTCGTAGCACCCGGCTGCAGATCCACCTTCTAACCCCCTGTTGACCATCAAGATTTTGCTGTTGACCTCCTAGTTGTTGCTGCCCGGCAACAAATCCAACGACTTGTTGAACTACCTATTGTATCTCTTGTAAACCAACTGTAATATCTGCCATTCTTACATTACCACGTCTCGCTCTAGGAACCTCAACATTGGTTGCTCTTGTAGCCAATCCATGCTATCAGAATTAGCACCCTATTTACTTCAATTACGACCTCGACCACGACCCCTTTGAAGAGGGTCATGCAGTTGGGCAGCAAACTCACTAAAATCTTCCCTTCTAACAAGAATCCTAGTCCTTGGTGGCATCTTCCTACAAGTACATTGTGCCCTCCACAATTACTTGTACGAATCTATTATCACCTTATGTATGCAACTATTTAGACCTACAACCAAAGTTTTGATACCAACTTTGTCATGACCTAAATTCAAGGTCATGACCGGCACATAGACTAACATCCTTAGTTTGATAAATCTAATAAGAACAAAACCAATTATACAAGATTTATTTTTTATATTTTTATAAAACCATGATTGTATTAAGAAAATAAAGATTTATTTTTTATAAATTAAATTTTATATTTTTTTAAAATAAAAATTGAATTTTTTAAATTTTGACGGATGAACTTGCTAACCATCAATTTACCTAATGACAGGATAGGCCATACTATTTAGCCCATCCTAATTATAACGGACCTGCCCTCTCCTACTCGTTTTCAATTGGCAAGGTGAGAAAAGCTAAAAAAAAAAAAAACAATCCATTTTACCACCCCCATATACATTACCTCATTACGGTAAGCTTAATTAATTAATCATAGTCAGACATTTGTTAATGGAATACAGCTGTATATGTTTTGAGCTATAAAAATAAAGACTACAATTATTGCTTGACTGGCCATCAAACCTCCTTGGATACAAGTTTCCTACAGTCAGAATTCTATACATTCATACAGTCAACTAATCCAAACAGTTGAGCGAAATCAACCTGCTCACTTATATTTATGTCCAAAATTTGAACCATCCCATCATAATCTAATGACCACAATTTATGACTGGGTGAATGTGTAAGGAATCATAACCAGTGAATTATTGTTGGAATAAATTGAATATTGTATTGATCCACTATCCTTAAAAGTAAAGACATCATTGATAAGATAGCTTACTATTTTTTTAAGAATAGGAAATTAGCAACCTTTCACTGTATCATTGTTAAAAACTGCACTTCAAATCACTCATTTCCATTCAGCCATCCCCTTTCCTATTTCTACCATGGCAGCAGAATTTGTTGGTGGTGCTCTTCTTTCTGCTTTCCTTCAGGTTGCACTTGACAGGCTTGCTTCTCCTAAAGTTCTAGACTTCCTTCGTGGAACAAAGCTTGATGAGAAGCTGCTCAGCAAGTTGAAAATCATGCTGCTGTCCATCGACGCTCTGGCTGATGATGCAGAACAAAAGCAGTTCAGAGATCCACGTGTTAAAGCATGGCTTTTCGCTGTCAAAGATGCTGTGCTTGATGCAGAGGATCTCTTGGATGAAATAGACTATGAACTCACCAAATGCGCAGTGGAAGCTGAATCTGAGTCTCAAACCTTCGCTTACAAGGTATCAAATTTCTTCAGTGCTACTTTCAATTCATTTAACAGCAGAATTGACTCAGGGATAAAACAAGTCCTTCAGAGTCTAGAATATCTTGCAAGCCAAAAGGGTGCTCTTGGTTTGAAAAAGGCTACTAATTCTGGTAATGGATCAGGCAGCAAAGTGTCACCCAAATTTCCATCAACTTCTTTGGTGGTTGAAAGAGATATTTATGGCATAGATGCTGACAGAGAAATAGTCTTTAATTGGCTGATATCTGAAATTTACAATTGTAACCAACTATCGATACTTTCTATTGTGGGCATGGATGAGGTAGGTAAGAAGACCACGCTTGCCCAACAAATATACAATGACCCAAGGATGGAGAAAGTTAAATTTGATATCAAAGCTTGGGTCTGTGTTTCAGATGATTTTGATGTTTTGATGTTGATAAGATATGTTTGGGGGACATAAGTTTCAGGTTGAAAGTTGACAAAGGAAGAAGTATACCAAAAATAACTCGTCATTTCTCATTTGAGATATTAAATATTTTGACGGCTTTGGGAGTTTATGCTAACAGGTTACGTACATTTCTTCCAATTCCAAGAAGTAAGGGAGTTAGTTTTGCTCATTATTCTCGGCAATGCAATATTTCAATACATGAATTGTTCTCCCAAGTTTAAATTCTTACGTGTCTTATCTTTGTCTCGTTGTTCTGACATTAGAGAGGTGCCTGATTCTGTAGGCGAACTTAAACATCTTCGTTCATTAGATTTTTCAAGTACTAACATAATAAGATTACCTGATTCAACCTGTTCGCTTTATAACTTACAAATACTAAAGTTGAACTTTTGTAAGAATTTGGAGGAGCTGCCACCAAATTTGTATAAACTCACCCATCTGTGTTGTCTTGAATTTATGGAAACTAAGGTAAAACAAATGCCAAAGCATTTGGGAGAATTGAAGAATCTTCAGGTATTGAGTGCTGCAGAATATTGAGAATCCGTCGGATGCATTAGAAGTGAATTTGAAAAATAAATCACACCTTAAGACGCTCGAGTTAACATGGAATCCAAACCACATCCCTAATGCTACAAGGAAAGAAAAGGAATTACTTGAGAATCTACAACCTTCCAAACTGTTGAAGAATTTGTCAATCAGGAACTATTGTGGTGCACAATTTTCTACTTGGTTATTTGATAATTCATTATCGAATATGGTGTCAGGATTGTAAATTTTGCCTATGTTTACCTCCCTTGGAATTCTTCCGTGTCTAAAGTACCTAGTAATTAAAGGGCTTGATGGAATAGTGAGTATTGGTGCTGAATTTTATGGAAGCATCTCTTCATCATTTACATTCTTAGAAAGATTGTTCTTCTGCAAAATGAAGGAATGGGAATGTAAAGCTGCTTTTCCACGTCTTCAATATCTTCATATCTCCGACTGTCCCAAGCTGAAAGGGCTGTCAGACCATACTCTTCATTCCAAGGAAATATATATTCGTAACTGTGGAAGGCTCACCATTAGTGGCCTCACCATGGAAGCATCATTGCTTGAAAGGACTGGGAATATCTTATCCAATATTTCTGTTGAAGCCTTGAGCAATTGTTCTTTCCCAAATTTGAATATTCCCATGAGCTATTTCTACAATTTCCTTGTAGAAATGAGGATCGATGGTGGCTGTGACTCCCTGGCGATTTTTCCACTAGATTTCTTTCCAAAACTCCACAGTCTTCACCTGATCAGGTGTCATAACCTAGGCATGATTTCACAGGAGCACACTCATAATCATCTCAGGAATCTGAGTATTTATAGGTGCCTCAATTTGAATAATTTCCCAGTAAAGGTTTATCAGCACCGTGCCTAAGGATATTTAGCATTGAGGAATTGGAGAATTAAAAATTATTGCCATGCATATCCTCCTTTGATAGACCCTGGTTAGTTTACAAGAGGAGGGAGAGAACTAGATGACTTAAGTGTCTTAACGGTTAGGTGGCTATTAGTAAGTGAGCGGGAAAAACTGGTATTATAAATATCTCTATTTGAAAAGGGTAGAGGACTTTTTGGGGGGTGATTGTAAGATACATAACAGGTTCTAGGAACTCTGTTGAAGAGAGGTTATGCTCTCGTGACATTCCTTGTACATTGAGATTACTTGTGAATAACAGCATTCTTTCATTCTTTCTGGTGTTCTGTGTGTGTGAGAGTGCCTTGTGGTTGGGTTTCCTAATTAGAAACCTAACATTTTTGGTCCGACCCGCCGGATCGAAGACGAGGTGCGAGAGAATTAACATGGAGGGAAGGGTTGACGGAAGATTCAATGTGATGGAGGGACGGTTGGAGACGGTAGAAATTGCAGTTGACGGGATTAAGGCAAAGACGGGAGCGCTACGCCAAGATACAGTTGCGATTTGTCAAGAATTGAAGGAAATCATGAGGATGTTGGGAGGACGACGACACCAGACGGAGGATAGTCAATCTTCGGTCAATGCAAATGTACAACAAGACGAGAACGAGGGGGGAGGAAGAATTGGGAAACACGAGCACCCTCCGAATTGGAGAAAGAGGGTCGAATTGCCCACATTTGAAGGTCCGGATCCACTCAATTGGATCAACCGAGCCGATCGCTTCTTTGACCTACAAGGGGTAGAGGAAGATGATGAGAAATTACAGCTAGCATACATAAGTATGGAGGGCAGTGCCAGGTATTGGTTCCGCTTCTAGAAGGAGAAGGCCAAGAACCGATCTTGTCGGGGTTGAAGGAAGCACTGGTAGCGCAATTTGGGGAAAGAAGCAGGGGAACCATTTTTGAAAGGTTGACCACCATCAAGCAGACCGGGACGATGGATGAATTTATCGAAGAATTCGAAATCTTGGTAGGACAAACGTCGAAACTACCATAGGAGATTCTGCTGGGGTATTTCATGGGGGTTTACAGGAATCGATATGCAGCCAGGTGCGATTACTAGACCCTCAGGAGTTGATGGTCGCAATACGTATCGCGCGTGACGGGGAAGCCTTGCATGTGGGTACCAAAGCAGGAGGAATAGGGAGAGGCATGTCGAACTGGGCTAGGCCGATCAAGACGGTGTCACGAGTTGAAACCGTCCGTCAAAACTCGGGCCGAACGGGTCCAACAGAGAGTGGAGGGTCCATGCGCAGAGAAGTAACCCAGGCGAGCGTAGCGGCATCGAACAACATTGAAAACAGAGGCCGAAACTTCAGCAACTTACCTTACGCGGAATACGTGAAACGCAGGGAAGAGGGCAAGTGTTTTAGGTGTGGGGGGCCTTTCGGACCTGGACATCAATGCCCAGAAAGGAGTTTGAGAATGTTGATCTTGGCGGAAGACGAAGAGGAGAACGAAACCGCTAGTGAGACGGAAATGACCCAATTGCAGATGGAACTCTCGGCATGTTCTACTGGGGGCCTAACGCACGCCAAGACGATGAAGATGCAGGGAGAGATCAAGGGGAGAAGGGTGATAGTATTGGTTGATAGCGGAGCTAGTCACAACTTCATTAATAGAGAACTGGTGGAGGAACTGGGGTTGACCACAACGGACACTAAGCCGTACATGGTTAGTCTGGGGGATGGGTGGAAGAAGGAGACCCGAGGGTGATGTGAAGGGGTGCAAATTCGTATAGGGGACGTGGAGGTCACCACGAGAGTACACTTGTTTGACTTGGGAGGTGTGGATGTGATTATGGGGGTAGAATGGTTGGCTATGCTGGCGAAGGTGACTCTAGATTGGAGCAACTTGACGATGACCTTCAACCAAGATGGTAAGGAGGTGACTATCAAGGGGGATCCTAAACTAGCTAGAAGCTTGGTGACTCCGAAGGCACTATTAAAAATAAAGGAGGCAGAGGCGTGGATGTTAGTCTGGGAATTGGGCGAGATGGAGAAGGGGGATGGTGAAATTAACGAACAGGGAATAACAGAGGACCAGAGAAGGGAGATGGATGAACTGTTGAACCAGCATGCAGGGGTGTTTCAAGAATTTAATGGGTTGCCATCCGAAAGACATATGGCACATCAGATACCCCTAAAGGAGGGAGTAGACCTGATAAATGTAAGACCCTATAGATACCCACACATCCTAAAGAATGAGATAGAAAAACAAGTGGCAGATATGCTATAAATTGGGGTAATTCGGCCAAGTACCAGCCCATACTCCAGTCCTGTCATACTGGTGAAGAAGAAAGACGGTTCTTGGAGATTTTGTGTGGACTACAGAGCCTTGAATCGCACCACGATCCCCGACAAGTTTCCCATCCCAGTTATAGAAAAGTTGCTGGACGAGTTGAGAGGAGCGAGGTACTTCTCCAAGGTGGACCTGAAATCTGGATATCACCAGATACACATGGGGGAGAAAGATATACCGAAGACAGCCTTTAGAACACATTTGGTGCATTATGAATTTGTGGTAATGCCATTTGGCTTGACCAATGCCCCATCAACCTTTCAAAGCGCCATGAACAAGTTGCTGTAACCTTACATAAGGAGATTTGTCTTAGTCTTCTTCAACGATATTCTGGTTTACAGTCAAACATGGGCTGAGCATATGAAACATGTAGGGATGGTGCTGAGGAGGTTGGATGAGAATTGCTGGGTCACCAATAAGAAGAAGAGTGAATTTGGAAGAGTCTAGATGGGATACTTAGGCCACTTGATCTTAGAGAAGGGGGTAGAGATGGATCCAGGAAAAGTTAAAGCAGTGGTAGAATGGGAGAGGCCGAGGAATGTGAAGGCATTGAGGGTGTTCCTTGGGTTGACGGGATATTACCGTCGATTCGTCAAAGACTATGGCAAGGTGGCTAAACCTTTGACCGAATTATTGAAGAAAGGGGAGTACAAGTGGAATGAGAAGGCATAAGAGGCGATGAGACGATTGAAGGAGGCAGCGACCACAACACCCGTACTGATATTACCCGATTTTGAGAAGCCATTCCACATAGAATGTGATGCCTTGGGAGGAGGAGTCAGAGCAGTCTTGACACAGGACAGGAGACCTATAGCATATTTTAGCAAAGCTTTCTCTACTGGATCATTAAACAAATCGATCTACAAGAAAGAGATTATGGCATTGGTGATGGCCATACAACATTAACGACCTTACTTGTTGGGACAGCGGTTTGTAGTGCACACCAACCAAAAGAGCTTGCAGCATTTGTTGGAACAGAGAATCACGATCCAAAAATAGCAGAATTGGCTGGCCAAACTGCTTGGGTATGATTTCGAAATAGTTTATAAAGCCAGCAAGACTAACAGAGCAGCAGATGCCCTGTCCAGGAGAATGGAGGAATCGGAGGAAGGGGAAAAAGAATTAAAGGTGATGTCCAAACCCTACTGGCAGAGTTTTGAAGAAGTGATGAAGGAGGTAGAGGAGGATACTTATCTGAGGAAGATAGTGGAAGACATCAAGAAAGACCCAGACTCATATCCTCCTTTCACGCTAGAAAATGAGAGGCTGCATTACAAAGGAAGGTTAGTGTATCAGCTCAGTCAACATGGATTCCAAAACTGCTGGCTGAGTTCCACCTAACCTAGACTGGGGGGAATTCGGGGATATACAGAACCTATAGGGGTGGCCCAGTCACTTTATTGGGTGGGAATGAAAAAGACGGTGACAGATTATGTGGCGGGTTGCTTAGTTTGTCAGCAGCATAAGTACCTCACGTTTTTCCCTCAGGGTCTGTTGCAGCCACTGCCCATTCCAAATGCTGTGTGGGAAGAAATCAGCATGGATTTCATAGTTAAACTACCAAAGTCGAATGGGTATGGTGCAATAATGGTAATAATAGATCGCTTAAGCAAATATGGTCATTTCGTGCCACTGAAACACCCATATTCGGCACGCACCATAGCTGATGTGTTCATAAGGGAAGTGGTCCGATTACATGGAATACCAGCTTCGGTGGTAAGTGACCGTGACCCTTTGTTCATGAGTATTTTATGGAAAGAATTATTCAAGAGATAAGGAACTCAACTGCAAATGAGCACGACTTACCATCCAGAAACAGATGGGCAGACAGAAGTATTAAACAGAGTTTTGGAGGGATATTTACATTTCTTTTGTACGGAACAACCGAAGGGGTGGAGTGGGATTTTACCCTGGGCGGAATACTGCTATAACACCAGTTTCCAAGGAGCTGCAAAATATACTCCTTTCGAGGTGGTTTATGGCCGACAGCCCCCATCATTACACAGGTTTATTCCAGGGGAAACGGCTGTGGAAGTAGTTGCTCAAGAATTACAAATACGAGATGAAGCTTTGAAACAATTGAAGTTTCATTTAGTACGGGCACAAGAGCTCATGGTCAGACAAGCCAATAAGAAAAAGAGGGCAGCAGATATTGAAGAGGGAGATTAGGTATATCTCAAGATTAGGCCACATAGACAAACATCGATGCCATCTAAACTGCATGCTAAGCTGGCAGCACGATATTATGGGCCATATCAGGTTGAACAAAAGGTGGGGAAGGTGGCTTATAAACTCAAGCTACCAACATCAGCTCGTATACACCTGGTTTTCCATGCTTCCCAATTGAAGAAGGCGGTGGGAGAAAGGACTGTTGAAAAGAAGCTGCCTGAAGATCTGCAGGGGGAAGGGCCATCTTATTGGCCTACTAAGGTTCTTGACCGAAGGCAAATACAAAGCGGAGACGAGATGTACTCATATGGCAGTTTGCCATCAAATCTAAGACAAGTGGAACTCTCGAGTTTCAAACTTATCACCTTACTGAAAGAGACCTTGGGAACCAACACCTCTCTGGATAGGTTGTCTATTATTACTATTAGAAAAGTGGACGTAGAGTCTTTTCCGGATTAAGATTTTCTGCCACTATCTCTTACTTATCTAGAAATCACTCAGTGCCCAGATCTTAAAATTTACATGCAAAAATTCTATTATCAATATCCTCTTTTAAAATGAATTCCAACCAAATGTGTTTCCTACATTTAGGACTCTGTGAACATCGTGGAGGCAGAGAAGTGCAAAAGTTCTGTCCTGTGCCATCTATTCCGGAAAAAGTAATCTGTAGTTATGTAGGCATCATCTTATTATTGGGTAAATCTGTTTTCTTGCCCAAACTTTTCCTACTTAGTTCATACTTCTTGCATTTTGTTTTTTAAGTTTCCAGAAAAAAAAAAAAAACTCAAGATTAATAAATAGACCATTAATACTGGGGAAAAAATGACCCAAAAAATCAGTTATTAATACTACTAATTATGTTCTTGATTGGTTAATAATGTTTATGCTGTTTACATCAAAATACAGGTTTCTCAAGGTTTTTGAAAGCTTGCCCAAGCAAAAATCTAGTTGTGGGAGTTGCAGGGGACAAGATGGAAAGTGCAGCCAACATATGGTAATTTGTAAGACTAGTTCTAGATTATGTTTCTAAGGAACTTGGATTAATTTTAAGCTTTTTGTTTTACAGGTATACTTTTAGCTTACTTAGACATGAAACCGAAAGTGATCACTCTTAATTATTCAGATTTCCTATAATTGGAAAAATAAGGGGACAATGAGTTCCAATACAAATATTGCTTAGGCCTCTCTTGAAAGCATTAAAAAGCAAATTTAAGAGGGGATTTTGCAGATTAAATCTGCGAAACAGAGTTCTAATACAAATAAAGCAAGTCCTAGGATTATTCTTTGAACAAGATTTTGGAGAGGTCCTTCTTTGAGCTTTCTATTAATTGTGCTTCTGTTCTCTAAGACAAAAGCTCGTGTGAGTATTATGGGTGAGCAATTTGAATTTGTAAGTCTAATAAATAATAGAAATTCCTTGAAAAGAGTCATTGCTTGGGTTGTCAAAATATTATAACAGTCAAAAATAAAATGCAGATATACAACAGGGAAGTTATCTATCTGTGATGGGTTTAGAGATGTTGGCTTGCTTCAGGAGGGCAATATAATATACAACATTGTTAGTTTATTAATTTTTGACTTTTTGTTAGTGCAATGGATTCGAGTCCATGATCTCCTCTCCCCATTCCTTCAAGTGGCTTTTACCATACTGGGATAACTTTATAACTCTCTTTTACTTTTGTTGGTGATGGGATTTTATTTTCTTTAACCGGTGGTGACTGACGAGTTTGGTTTGCGTGGATATACAATTATAAACCCACTCTGCTCAAGTGATCAAAACATTAGCATATCAATAAAAGAAAAAAAAAAAAAAGTAATCAAAGCTTTATAGCACTTTTAGTAAATCAAATCCAGTATGAATTTAACCAAATAGACTACTAGCTTACTATTAATTGTGTGATTCACTTGGTCTTCCTTTCAAAAATTGTATCACGTCTGTTCAGATAAAAATTTAGGCTACTACATCGATAAAAAATTTGCTACTGATAATCTGTTTCATTTTTTCATGCAGATATGCTATTTGTTCTATAAAACATTGCATTTGGATTTACCCTATTTTGGTTTGAGGCATATATGCTTCTCTCTCTGGTCAATCTGCTTACATAGATTGGTACACGTCATTTTACAGTGTCTTACTCACTTCACTTCCAGTGATTGCTCTTGGTGTTTTCGATCAGGATGTTTGTGCCAAACATTGCTAAAGGTACCAAATTCTGATTTTTTAAAATTGCATCTGTATATGTTAAAGAATATTTCCTCTACAGAACGTCACCAGTTTATCTTTGACTATTTGGTTAATTATGTTACATTTCAACTATGTATATCATACTAAATTATACTCGATACTGTCCTACTAGAAAGAATATCACTAAGCATCTAAATAATGTGATTAATCATAAGAATTTAATACTTATACAGCGTTAATTGTAAAAGAATTTTGAACTGGAAATCACAATGATAAATTTATTATTTTTATTAATCAATATTTTAAAAATCATATATATATATATATATATATATATAAAGAGTTGTAATTAAATATAAAACTTTCTTATATTGTTAGTGCATGCACTTTTTTTTTCTAATTATAATTTATCTGAAATTTATTTGATTTGCCACATGGTTTAATCTAAACATGCAGCTCTATAAACAACACATGTGAAAATTATATAGAGAAGTGGCTTTCTACCAATATACCATGATAATATACAGAGGAAACAAATAGAAGGGATTGAAAATTGAAACTGGGCAAACTACCACGTGCGATTGATTAACCGGTTGAAGTTGAACCCACGTAACTGGTTTTCAAATACACCCTGCACCTGAGAGGGAGGGATTGAAGCAAAGGGAGTTGTAAAATGCAAATACTTCTAAACATAAAATCTTAGAACTTTAAATTGTGTTTGGTTGGGAAGTGACATTGAAGTACCTATTCATGAGCATTCCCAATAGCTTTTATTTATTTAATTTTTACTATTAATCGGGTTTCTATCTTTTATTTATTTATTCACAATTAAGTGTTGCATTTTAAAGAAAAGAATTGATGGCAAATGTCATATTTAACTTTTTAATATTAATTGTTTTCTGAGTATCCTCTTTATATAACATTAAACACTTGTTATGAGTTGGCAACACACATAGGAGAAGGATCTGAATTCGATTTCCGTTGGAGAAGGATGAGAAGCATTAAATCTGATTATATCTCCAACCAATTACGGTTTTGTTAATAAAAAAAAAACAAACTTGTCCTGGTTAAATACTAAACTGTTGAAACAAAACTACGAACATGGTCACCCTGTGTTTAAAAATGGATTTGAAGGTCTGAATGAACTAGCATTTTTGTTTCTGTTTCAAAATGGAATGTGAATGGTGACTTGGACTTGCACTTCAGCCCTCCTCCTGGATCCACGCTCCAAGATTAGGAAATCATAGTGTCACCAATTATATTTTGAAGATTTAAAAATAATGAAATCTGTACTTCGTATTATAAATAATTTTTTGAAAAAAGGTTATCTACTCTGTTTTAATTACTTATTAAGCTCATTATTATTTACAGCTACTAATTTTCTTCAAAAAATTATTATTGCTGATATATTGTTGGATGGTGGATACACAAATACATGTGTCTCTCCTTTTTCTTTCGAAACTACCATCTCTTCTAAGTTTTATCATTGTTTAAAAAATGGAACCATAAAAAAAAGGTAAAAATTAGTGAACTAAATTATTTGTATACTCATATTTGTAACTCTTATATTTTTTTTTTATTTTTTAACCTTTTCACACTATTCATTTACATGAATAATTATTAATAGACTATTTTATATATAGAAAGTTTGTTAATTTTATTAATTAATATTTTAAAAATTATATAAACATATGATTGTATTTCACCGCAAGTACAAAACTCTTTTATCCATGTTAAGTGTTAAACTTTCTTTATTTTCTTATTTTTTAGTAATAAGACAAAATTTTTACACTAACCATTTATCAAATTAAACTAAAATAATAGGTTATATATACATTAAAGTCTTATATTGACATTCTGTACACTATATCAAACAAACAAAAATAAATTATTATTCATTGTGGATCTCACATTTCACTCATTTTACTTTTAACTGTTACCATATAAATAATTTTACTATTAATATATATGAAAATATCAATCTTTTAACTGTTACTATATACCTTTAAAAAAACTGTTACTATATAAACCATTTTAATATATCTTTTAAGAAAATCATTTTAATGTGTTATCAATACATCCCATACAAGTGCACAGATGAGCATAGCAGTGTTCTTTATAAAATTGGTGGAGGAAGGGGATTTGTTTTGCAGCTACCTTATGTAGATGAGCTATGCAAATCTTGTGAAATTCTTGTATCAAAGTTGTTGAAAATAATTGTGGACTAGTATCACTCAAAATTTATTATCATTAACAGACAATATAAGATATGGTTATCATATCAATATGATTATTTATCTTTAACGACAATATCTTATCGTATCAATATGGCTATTTGAACTGGGATTACAGTGAGATTGACTCTGTGATGGGTTAGGTCAATCAGATTAAAAAGTCCAATTAAGAGAGGTCCCTGCCTACCCTGGGGGGTTATAAATTTGTCATCCCATCAAGCAAATTTACACATCAGAATTATTTCTCTACAATAACCCCTCAGAAGGTAACCAGAAGAACCTCTTAGAGTTCTCTTCAATAGAACTCATGAACATGAACGCCAATTCAGATACACATTCATTCCCATTTTAATCAATTCAATATTGATAGTTGGCATACTATAATTTGTGTCTAGTACAATATAATTCAAACCTACTTTATACTTTCATCAATTGGTATCAGAGCTTACTAGATACATTTTATGGTTGTCAATTGAACAAACCCTATTTTTAACATTAACATACACACATATTGAGAGAGGGAAAGACTGAATGATACTTGAGCAATTGTGTGGCGGCAGTCGAGTCATCTGCGGGCAGCCGGGTCGCCCGTTGGGACCAGCGGCCCTGCCGGTGGTCCTGGCCCTGCCGTACCGCACCTTCCTCACGCCCTCAACGCGCCACGATATGAATCAGAGAGAGGCGGAGATCGGAACCTAAGAGGGGCGGAGATCGGAGATCGGAACCTGTGAAGGGCGGAGATCGGAGAAAGGCAGTACCGATGGTCACCGTCTCCGTCGCTCGCGTTTTGGCCGCCCAGATCCCGACTGATCTTGGGGGTTTTTCGGCGCGTTCCAGCTGCTCTCCGTCACCTTCGAACCGTTCCACCGCTGTGTTTCGGCCGCCCAGATCCCGTCGGATCTTGGGGTTTTTCGGCGCGTTTCAACGCCGCCCATTCCAGCGGCACTCCGCCGCGCTTCGAACCTCGTCCAGATCCCGTCGGATCTTGGAGTTTCGGCGCCTCCAGGGCCGCCCGCTCCACCGCCACCTCGCCGAGATCCCCGTCGGCGCTGCTTCGCCGGCGCTCCAGAATCGAAGGCGCTGGCCTTCCAGTGGCCCAATATTGACGCCGGGATTTTCGTCGCTTCCGTTTTTATAGAAGCCCACTAACCGCACGGATAGGCAAAGAGATTTCCGTTTCGCAGAAGCCCACTAAAATCAAACCGCACGAATATGCGAAAATGCCAATTTTTTTTTTAAATTATTAAATAAATAATTTTTTTTGAAATTTCATAATATTGAAATTTATTTAATTTTGAGACGTAATTTCGAATTATTTTTGGCATATTATTTTCAAATTTTGAATATTGAATTATCACTTACAATATGATTTTTCTATTAATTTGCATTGTGATGACCTGCCTATCGTGAGTATGATGATGTGAATTTTGTTTGTCATATTTTAAGATGATTAAAATCATATGAAATAAGCATGATTTATGCTATTAATTTACATAATTGTAATTTCACCTATCGTGGATGCATTTGTGTAAATTTATGAAATAAATATTGATTCATTATATTAGTAATAATTATATCCTATCGGTGTGTTAGTATTAGTATAATTTGTTGTTGTACAATGCATTTCTCTTGACTTATGTTAATTTTTTTTTGTACCCTATCGGTGCTAGGATTTATTAATTTAAGTTATAATGTATTGTAATTTGCTTAGGGATTTATTTTAAGCTGAACTTTTAAATCACATTTTTCCTTTATTGTGATGTTCAGTTTTCTTCCCTAATTCTGTCAAAACTCTAAATGGAACAAATTATGAGAACTGGAAAGAATCGTTAGATCTCTACCTGACCATTGGCAATCTGGACTTGGCATTTAGGACGACAAGGCTTGTGTCTCTTACAGATAAGTCTTCTGAAGCTCAACAAATTTCTCATGAGAAATGGGAACACTCTAACAGAGTATGCATGAAGGTGATTAAATTCACCATAGAGAAATTTATCGGACAGAGCATTATAGATCTTGATGATGTTAATGCTTTTCTGAAAGCAATCGGTGAAAAATTTACAACTTTTGATAAGGCACAGAAAAGTCAATACCTTTCCTTATTTGAAAAGACCAAATATGATGGTGTCAGCGGTGTACGTGAACACATTATGAAGTTGGTGCATTTCTATAATAAGTTGAAGTCTCTCAAGGTTGAGGTTGGTGAAGACACTTTAATTTATCGCATCCTGGAATCTCTGCCTTCTCAGTTTGACATCATGAAGACTTCATATAACATTCAAAAGCATGACTATGGAGTGGATGAATTGATTGCAATAATCACCTAAGAGGAGGAGACAATGAAGAAGAATAAAACTAATAGCATTCAGTTTGTTACTTCTAATTCAGGTACTTAAGGTGCTAAGAGATATAAAGGAAATAAGAAAAAGGGTACAGAGAAAGCAGAACAACATTTAGAACCCAAGAAGAAATTCTTTAAAGGTTCTTGCAAGTATTGTACGGAACGTGGTCACAAGGTCGAAGATTGTTTTATTCTGAAAAAGAAAGAGGAGAAGCGAGGTAATCTGCTAGCACTAATTTGCTTTGAATCTAATGTGGTTGATGTTCCTCCAAATTCCTGGTGGTTAGACTCAGGGGCTACTATTCATGTTGTGAATTCTTTACAGGGGTTCACAAGCCTGAGGAAACCAAGTGATGCTGAAACGAAGATTGTTATGGGAGATGGAGCTGAAGTACCCGTTGCTGACATTGGAGTCGTCTCTTTATGTTTATCCTCTGGACACACTTTATTATTGCAAGATGCAGTTTATATCCCTTCCATGAGAAGGAATTTGATATCTATTTCTGTTTTAGACAAATGTGGATACAACTTTTATTTTGGTGATGGAAAATTGATGATTTATTATAATTCAACTGTTGTTGGTTCAGGAGTTTTGCATGACAGACTTTACATGTTAAACGTAACTGATATGTCAGTTAATTCCATTCTTGGGAGTAAACGTAACAGAATTGATGAATCTTCCTCTATGTTATGACATAGACGTTTGGGGCACATTTTTAGGCCTCGAATTGAAAGACTCATAAAAGAAGGTATTCTGCATGATCTTGACTTCTCAGATTTTGACACTTGTGTTGATTGAATCAAGGGAAAGTTCACTGCCAAAACCAGGAATAAAAGTTCAAACAGATGTGACGATGTGCTACAATTAATTCACACTGACATATGTGGACCTATTACTCCTACTGCTATAGGTGGATATAGGTATTTTATTACCTTCATAGATGACTTCTCCATACATGGATAGATATATCTTCTTCAGGATAAAGCAAGCTCTCTTGAAGCCTTCAAAACCTTTAAAGCCTTTGTTGAGTTGAAAACAGAAAAGAAAATTAAGTGTGTAAGGTCTCATAGAGGAGGAGAATATTATGGTCGTTATGAAGAGACAGGAAGAAATCTAGGACCATTTTCTCGATTCCTTGATGAATACGGAATTGAAGCTCAATACACCATGCCTGGAACTCCTGAACAAAATGGCGTTGCTGAGAGGCGAAATCGAACACTCATGGACATGGTGAGATGTATGTTCACATTCATCTTTTCCAGAATTTCTTTGGGGAGATTCCTTGCGAACTGTTATGTACATTCTTAATCAGGTGCCTAGCAAATCTGTGCCCAAAACTCCTTTTGAGCAAATGACTGGAAGAAAGCCGAGTTTGAGACATTTCCATGTATGGGGTTGTAAGGCAGAAGTAAGACCTTATAATCCAAAACAAAAGAAACTTGATCTCAAAATTATTAGCGGTTATTTCATTGGCTACTGCATCGGTTCTAGAGGATGTAGATTTTATTGTCCTTCTCACTCTACACGAGTTATTGAATCTGACCAAGCAATTTTCTTTGAGGGTGATTTGGACAGTGGGAGTTACACACCTTGATTGATGACCCTTAGAGAAAATCGAACCATGCTTCCATTACCATCTTATTTTCTTCCTACAGACATCTCTACCCCAATGGTTCACACAGATGAACAAATTGTCGAGAGGCAAGATGAACAAATGACAGAGCCACAAGTTGATGAACCACAACTCAATGATCAACAACTTGATGATGTTGATGTGGCCCCATTAAGACGATCTCAGAGAATACGCCAACCTTCTATACCAAATGACTATGTTGTATACCTTCAGGAGCATGAATATGATCCACATGATGATGATGATCCCAGCACATTTCAGGAAGCACTTTCTAGTTCTCATGCTTCTGATTGGCTAAAAGCTATGCATGATGAATTGTCTTCCATGTCTCATAATAATGTGTGGGATCTTGTGGACTTACCACCAGTTGTAAGGCCGTTGGATCTAAATGGGTCTTTAAGACAAAACATACTCCAGATGGAAAGGTTGATAGGTATAAGGCTAGATTAGTGGCTAAAGGTTATAGTCAACGGGAAGGCGTTGACTATAAAGAAACTTTTTCACCAGTTTCAACGAAGGACACACTCTGAGTTGTCATGGCTTTAATTGCTCATTTTGACCTAGAACTACACCAGATGGATGTAAAGACAACTTTTCTGAATGGAGATCTTGCTGAAGATGTCTACATGGTTTAGCCTGATGGTTTTGTTGAGGCAGGCAATGAGCATTTGGTGTGTAAACTTAAAAGATCCATTTATGGACTGAAACAAACATCTAGGCAATGATATTTAAAATTCGACCAGGTTGTCACTACTTACAACTTCAAGGAAAATGTTGCAGACCAATGCATTTACTTGAAGACTAGTGGGAGTAATTTCATCATTCTCGATGTGTTGCACTTGTGCAACGTGGTGACAAATTATCTAACAAACAATGTCCTCATAATGATGAAGAAGTGAATGCTATGAAGAAAATTTCATACGCTTCCGTTGTTGGAAGTCTGATGTATGCTCAAGTCTGTACTCGTCCTGATATTGCTTTCATTGTCAATGCCTTGGGGAGATACTTGAGTGATCCAGGTTTGGGTCATTGGAAAGCCGTTAAAAGGGTCATGCGATATTTACAGGGAACCAAGGATCATATGTTGACTTTTATGAAGTCTGATCAATTTCAAGTCACTGGCTATTCTGATTCTGATTTTGCAGGTTGCCCTGATGATCGTAGATCTACTTCTGGCTTTATTTTTATGATGGCAGGAGGAGCTATCTCTTGGAAGAGTGTTAAGCAGTCTCTTACAGCTACCTCTACCATGGAAGCAGAGTATGTTGCTTGTTTTGAGGCCATTCGTCAGGCCATGTGGCTTAAGAAATTGATATCTAACTTTCACATAGTTGAAAGCATTTCCAGGCCACTTGTGATTTACTGTGACAATACTGCTGCTGTGAGTTTCTCTCGAAACAACAAAAGCTCTACTCGTTCAAAGCATTTTGATATCAATTATCAGTTTGTTAGAGAGCAAATTCAAAGTTTTCACACTCGGAATGAAAACATTGATTCTGAGGAGATGTTAGCAGATCTACTGACTAAGGCTTTAACTGTTAGAATTTTTCTTATTCATGTAACTCACATGGGTTTAGTCAAGGCTTTTGATGTATTAAGTTAGTGGGAGTCTGATTCTCTATTTTCTTTAAGAGACATGCTCTAGTTGACATCATTTTCATGTTTCTTATTAGCATTTTTTTATGCTTGGACCATTGTAGTATCATTTATGGGACTGCATTATGCATATATTTTATGAAAAATATTAGCTAAATGCAAATGATAAATATCCCTATCGGATATTTATTTTGTTACTCAAATTTTTCATATCGTTAATTAATATATGATATATCGGCAATTGTTGTTTTAACTTAATGATTTGTATGTTGATTATTGATTGACACTATCCAAATGGGAGAATGTTGAAAATAATTGTGGATTAGTATCACTCAAAATCTATTATCATTAACCGACAATATAAGATATGGTTATTTATCTTTAATCGACAATATCTTATCGTATCAATATGACTATTTGAACTGAGATTACAGTGAGATTGACTCTGTGATGGGTTAGGTCAATCAGATTAGGAAGTCCAATTAAGAGAGGTCCCATTAAGCAAATTTACACATCAAGATTATTTCTCTACAATAACCCCTCAGAAGGTAGCCAGAAGAACCTCCTAAAGTTCTCTTCAATAACCAATGTGGGACTTCAACTCAGAGAGTTCTCTTCAATAACCAATGTGGGACTTCAACTCCTGAAACCCTTATCAAGAGGACTTTCGATGAAGGGAATCCACCATCAACCTTAGCTGATCACAACCATCGGCTCTGATACCAGTTGTTGGGTCAAACAGAAGGGGTTAAGCATCGGGGAGATGTATAACCATGAGACACGAGCCCATATATAAGAGAACATGACACCACCTTCAACCCAAAACCTTAAGGCATTAGGTTATGGGTCTTTTTCATTTATATATTACTCAACTCCCCAATTTCTAACCAATGTGAGACTTTAACTCACTCTTGCACTCCACCAAAAGTAGATCAATACCCATGTTCCTGCTAATGGAAAGAATCACGTGTGTGAGTGGATCTTAATAGTTAATACTGTGACGTCTTGTATTTTGTTTGTTAGATTAAATAAAGGCACTATGCCCTATGTTGCTGTACATCACAAAAAGGAAAGTAAATTCAAGGAATGATATCACCAGAGAATGTATAATAATTGTGTAAATGATTATAATATCTTTCTATTATCAAAAGTAGGAGAGAGAGAAAATAAAAATAAATATATATAAGTGGAATATCCATGTCACTAATGATGTTTGTTAAATTGTTACTTCTTAGTACAATACCACACAAAACACACTTCAATAAGTGGGTTAGTAGTACAGTAAACAAGAGGAAGGCTGCATGAGAATGTGTCATCATTCAAATTCTGGTAATATATGCAGCCATCATATATTAAAGGTAAGAAAAGCATGGGGTGGCCAATGTAAATAATCATTGAATTTAATTTAGTTGTACCTATCTACACAACCCACTAATTTCATATGGTCACCAAATTGGAGGCTAGCTGCTTATTGATTGGAAACTTATTATCTAACTTTACCAGATAGGGTTGTTAAAAAAAATGTCACGTGTGAGGTCATTAAAAAATTGAAATTCTACAAAGTGACCTATTTAAATTAATACAAACAATATATTTATGATTTTTATTTAATATAGATGTTACAATGTATAATATAAAGTAGATTTTATATATTTAAGTAAGGTGATACTTGAAAAAAGGTTGAGTTTTAATCAAGTAAACCGGCTTGACTTGGGCCTTTGATCCTTGCACTAATACTCTTAGATAGGAAAGAAGTTCCACTTTTAAGATTTGGGAGTTGAATTTGGAACTTTATTATCATTGTTCATTGTTTCGTGATCATTACTAATTAGTGAGGCGATAATGGCTCCATGCACATGCGGAGAGTGTCCATTATTGTCTTATATAAATTTAACTTTTATTAAGGTAAGTTAGTGTATGATTAAGTCTTTTCTAGAAAAATAAATAAAAAGTGTTTTCTAGAAAGAAAATCTTTAGTCGCCATAAAGATTTTTTTAATGTCACTTTTTAGTTGCCAAATAAGTAACAAGAATGTAGTAGCAATATATAAGAATTGCTATTTAAGTATTTGACTAACCATTTATTGATGATAAGGATATGCAGAATCTTTTGAATGGGGAAAACCAAAAACAATACCAGAATTGGGTGAACCCAAAATTTGTTGCTTCAGCCCAACAATCAGGGCCAAATTAAAATAAATAAACAAAATATTTAAAAGAATGTCAAATTAATTCTTACCCAACTTCTAATGAAAATAGGAGTGTTTACTAATTAAAGAATAAATAACACTTAAATCAATTATTGTAGTGAAGGTCCTTTGAAACTTTCCTACTGGGTAATACAAAAAATGTATGTGAAACAGAAAATCAATCTCGTTTAGACTTAATTTTGGTGACTTTTACTTAATCCTATTGAAAGCTCGATATATATTGTTGTAGTTCCAAGTCTTAAACATTAATGTGAAAGCTCAAAGGTGACTCTGTAATTTTATTTTTTTAAAAGCATGGCAATGGTTAGGTAGGTACTTATCTCATCCACGATATTATCTCAGTATGTCAAATCAAAAAGTCAATTGAGAATTCATCTCTTGTTAAATCTTGTGATCCTTATCATATCTATATCTAAATTTTTTGTTCTTGAAAATGTAATATTTTATTAAATCGTTTCTGACTTTCAAGAATAGCGGGTCTTGTTCTTAATTAGTTGTAACATAAGGAAATCAAACTTTACCAAAACTGAAAATGTCCCCTATTTTCTTTTCGTTGGTAAAGGGTTCGTGTGGAAGAAAGAAGAAACATCATGAATTAGAATTTTTTAATTAACAAAAATTAACATATTAATAAAATAACATTTAATTTATAAAAAAAATTCTCTCCTTCAATTCCATGTTACAAGATTTTGATAAACATTATGTTAGTTTTAGTTTGAGTATACGCGAATTTGGATTCCTTAAATAACATCTTATATTTTTCTTAGGAAAAATAAGATCTTATATAGAATTCATGTTGATAGAAAAAAATATAATTGGAAGAAAAAATTTTAATGTATCGGAATAAAAAACTTACATATATAAAGTTACACCAGTATAATTTATACGAAGTGTTACGCTATTCAATAGTTATTAATTAAATAATTTGATATCAAAATCTATTTTTGATTAAATTTTCTATCATATAAATTGTACATACAAAATTTTCTATTAATCTTGTTTGTTACTACATTTATATAGAGAAGGTATGTAATATATATTTTAAAATATACTAAAATATAAATTACTTGATTATATTTTTATTGATATCTAATTTTTATAAAATTTGATAGATATGATTTATGTAAAACAAACTTCTACCTTCAATGACAGGTCTTAAGATTAAATTAATTATTTAATTAAAAGTTACTAAATAATGTAAGTTATAAAGGTGTAGCCTGATATTTTCGATTAAAGAGTAGGAAAGAGATATACTTAGTAAATTATAATTTCATATAGAAAAAAATTATAATTGCATAGTTTTACATTAAAATACTTTCTTATATTTTATCTTTTTACTTTAATTAAAATTTTTAATATGAAAATATCTATTAAATACTAAATTAATAAATTAAAAAAAAAACACTCAAAGTTATTTATAAATAACCCAAATGGGTCAATTCCAAGTTTCATATTATTTTAATAAACTTAGTTTGAAAATTAATTTATTTTGATAAATGTTTAATTAGCATATATTAAAAATATAAAAAAATATTATATATTTTTATTTATATAATTTGTGAATTATTAATTTATAAACTCAACAAATAAGTTAAATTGAACATCATGCGTGGCTATTTGTGATATGTCTACGTATGTATGCAAAGAGAGTCATTCAAAATATGAAAGTGTCCCCCTAAAGTTTATTGGGAAAGTGCTATCTGATCAATTATGAGGTTCCTTCCGAACCTAGGTTTTGATTTTTAAGCTGAATAATCTATGGCAATTAGCATATGGAAATGCTAACAAGTGCTTAATAAAATAATAAATATAACTCGATCGCTGTTTCTCATTAAGTCATGCCCTGTATTTAAAAATATGTGTACATACTTTGTTGAATGTTGCTGATATTTGTTCTAGACAGAGTCCACCGTATGGGCACATTCATTCAATTCTAGAATTAATCAAACTTTTTCTGTGGAAACTTCATTCATCATCATTGCACTTACTCTATTCCTTTCTTTTCTTTTCTTTTCTTTCCACTTACCCAATATTCTTGGGTCATGCAGAATTTGGGGTCAGATTATTCACCAATCTCTATGTAAAATTTTAATCAATTACAAAAATAGTGTCTCCAAGAAAATTTTTATTCATTTTTATTTATATCATTATTATTACGTTTGTCGAGAAATTCAAATTTATAATCACTTTTTCATTTCATCGAGTTATCATTTTAATCTTACAACTCCTAACTATATTAATTATTAATTTATACTTTTATAATTTTATTTTATCATACAATATGTTAATGAGATGTTTACTTTCTTTTCGTGCAAATTATTTTTTATCTACTAATAATATAAATGGCACTCATTCGATTGAAAAAATTATTTCTTCAAATATAAATTGCTTTATCATTAATTTTATAGATGTTTTTAATTAAATTTTAAGTTATAACAATATTAATGATATTTAACTATTTTGTATTGACAAATTAGCTATTTATTTTTTGTATAAATGACCAGGTATTATTATTTTCTTTCTAGATTCTTTCTTTTCTTTTCTTTCTAGGATTCAAGCTATAAATTTTTTAAGGGTTACACGAAGAATACATAAAAAAAAGGCAAAGAGAAGAATAAACTGTATACAACTATACTTGAATAAGAGTCTCTCTCTTAATTTCATTACTTTATATATATAAAAAATAAGGATCTCTTTATCACTTTTTAACTTTTGAAGAAATAAAAGAGGATAAGTGGTGGACCTTATCTTTAAGGTACGAAGACTCCCACTATAAATAAGTCAAAGAGGAGATTCTTAATTGTGGGCTGAGAATTTCTAGAAGTGAAATGGCTGCTAACTTTTTAGGATATATTTAACACAAAACTAACTAGTAAATTAGTTTAAAGTGGAAACTTTGGACAATTTATTGTTCTATGCATTTAGGATGGTATATTACACGTGGATTAGCTGGGCTCGGGTGGATGCATATGTAGCATGCTGAATTTTCGGCCCAAGGTAACTAATTATGAAAAATTGATAATCTTAGTTAACAATAAAAATAAAAATAAAAAATAAAAAATAAAAATTTTACAACGTCATCCAATATTTTTTAATATGATAGATATTATTTTGGAAGAAACTCCGGGTCGGACTTACCCTTCTAGTCTGAACATTTGGATGGCTCGATCAAGACCAAGTAAACATCTCCGATCTACTTCGGATAGAGCCCACAACATCAACTCTTATTCTATTTTAGGTAAATCAAAACCTTAATGACATAAGCTCTAATAAAAAAGGTAATACTATAAGGGAATTTCAATTATTTTTTCCTTATTTAAATTAGCATCTACTTCTTACATAAAAATATTAATATACTCTCAATTTTTTTATTCGTTGACGACAATCAAGTGGAATATAAAAAAATTTGCAAATTTTTACTCTCTGACAACGATTGGTCAAAGAGTAAAATAAATTTCAAATTTTTTTTAGTCTCCGGCAAGATCTTGTCGGAGAGTTAACAGTATTTAACATCCAGTATCAATAAGAGTTGAGGAACCAAACAAAACTACCTGAATAAGAAGTAGGAGAATACTGGAATATGAGAAAAATGAAACAAACCTGGCATAGAAAGGAGAAGGAGAAGAACTACCACGAGAATAGAAAGATAATGAACAACAAGACACAACTCTAAAGGAAGGGGCAACAAAACAAAATGAGGAGGAGAGACGATGACGAAAACAATGTGAGGAGAGAGATGAATCAAATAAATATTTAAAAAAAGAGAAGGGAATTGGGGCTAGAGGCGTAAAATAAATATTTATAAAAAAATATTTAAATAATAGGTGTGAATTAAAAAATGCAGAGAATGTTAATTACATATAATGTACCATAAATAAGGACAATAATACAAGTTTGACCATTTGATTATTTTACTATTTTTTCCAATGATACACTCTACTTTTAGAGATTGGGTCAACTACTCTTTAACTTAAGCGTCAAAATGTTTTTACAAGTAGTCACTTGTGTTATCTCGGACTGACGACTATTGTAAGAGCTGAAGAGATATCAAAGAAAGATTTAGCGAAGAAGCAAGAACTTTGGTTCAATATGTAAATACATATATAAATGATAAATTGTAATCAAATAATTTTATAAAATTTATTCTATATTAACAGTACATGAGTTTTAATATAAAATAAAATGACACCTTCTAATTAAGATAAAAATTTAATATTAAAAATAAAATGGCATCTCCTAATTATAATAATCTTAGTTAACATTAAAAATAAAATGACGTCTGCTAGGAAAGTAACAGAAAGAGACGATGACAAGCGTAATTAAAGTTGAGCACACCTTGTCCTGATTAGGTTCACTAGGATTGTTGATTATTTATATTAAAATACATACACGAAGATAATTAATTTCTTTAATAATTTCCTTTATATATTTAATCATTTCCTTTTATAATTAATTTTTAAAATCCTTTCAATTATTCTTATGTGTTTTCAGTTAAAGTTAAAAGTATTTATTTGACAAAATTAGTTCATAAACTGGTTCAAAGCTTGTAAATTAATTTAAAATAAATTATAATAATAAAAAGTTGAAAGCTTATGGGTTATCTAATTGAATTTTAAAGTGTTTAATAATATTAGCTAATTTTATCAGCATATAAATGTAAATAAACATAAGAGAACATATTTGATACAAGAATTAAAATTGTTAAGAAAGAAAAATTAAGAGAAAAAAACATAATTAAATTTTAAATATTATGTTTAATTTATTTATATATTGTAAATTTTATCCAAACATGATATGAATATTCTAACAATACTCCCCCCCTAAACGGACTAATTAAACAACATTTTGCAAGCAAAAAATTGGGGGCACTATAAAGTCTAAAACAAAATCACAAATGTTTAACCTAATGAGAACTATAACCCATCACAATTCTTAATAAAAGAGGCCATAACAAGCTTTTATTTATTTTTTGTTCGTTTTGTCATCCAATGTATTTATTGGAAGTTCCCTCATCAACCAACCCCTAATTGAATTTATCCTTCGTCTTCAAAATCAAATATAGGAAGCCATCAACAATATGCCCTTTTCACGTGTCATACCTAATTTATATCGCACCGCTTTAGATCAAGACTTCCATCAAAAGCATGCTTCTTTATTTCACACAACCTCACCTCTCTCTCTCTCTCCTCCTAAATTTCCAACACAATTTTTTTTCCTCATAATTATGCATTTCTGGTGGAACAAACTTTGCACCAATTTGTCACAAGCATGAAAAATATTACCAGTGAGACAAAACAACGTTGGTTGCTGTGTGAAAGCAAAAAATAATTGGGTTTATATATTACCTTCCTCACTACGTTACTAAATCAAGAATGAGTTTTTATTTTATAATTTTGGTCAGACCAATCTTAGTTCTTACTTTTTAAATATAATTATTTGAGTGATGTATTTTTATAATTGGTAAATTTTTTTTACTTATCTAATGTTCTTACACACATACGGAATATATTTTTGGCTTGATCTTATATAAAATTCTATGGTTTCTTCCTTACCTATTAAGGACAATAAGATATTTTCATACAATAGGTCTCTTCTTCTTTTTTTTTTCATACATCAACCTATACCTAGATTTGTCTTCAGTGAGCTCAGATTTATCTACGGGTCTGTCTAGCCTCGACATTTCATTCTGATCTTAGGGGATGTCCAGTCTCGGAGAGTCCTTCAATACATCGATTTTAAAGGAAAACAAAATTATCTGGTTATAAAAAATATAATAATCAAATCATTAATTTTAAAATAAATAATTAATATTAATTTTTGAAAAATTAGGAAAATATATATTATATCCTACATCAGAAAATATTTTTATCTTTCACCTATTCTTTAAACTTTTATATATACCCATCTTAAAATGATTTTAATTTATAGAATTTATATTGTTAATATAAAAATTATACTACTAACTAATTAAAATTATTCATAAAAAATCATTTTAAAAATTACTTTTAAAATATCGACGATAAAGATTAATTAGCAACTATGTCATACATAAAATATACGATTTGATGGCTAAGTAAAAATTTTTATATTTATATTATTATTATTATTATTTATAAGCCATATTGTTATTATTATTACTTTCTAATAATTCAAAATAAAAATCTAGGAATTAAATAAGACGAATTCTTATCATGAGCCGGACAGTCCCTTTCTACAAATATAAATAAATAAATTTATAAATACAAACTTGGAAGACAGTTGATTGGCTACAAAACAAAGAAAGAAAAAACAAAAAAGGGAGAGGTTTATAGGAATATGCATTATGCATGAAGTGATGTGCGTAAAGTGTAAACATGTTCCATATGGTCATTGGTCAAGGCTCGAGAGAGGTGTGAACCAGGGCAAGAAAAGAACATCAACATAATTAATTCATTAATAATAATAGTAAATGTATACTAAATAAAAACAAAGAACAGAGGGTCATCCATTATTAATATTTAATAATTATTAATTTATTTGTTATCATTCCTAATGCTTGGAATACACGGTGGCACTGCCACTCATAGCGGCTGCTCTTTCTATCTTCTTCTTCTTCTTCTCCGTATAAATACCACCTAACCTGTTTCTCACTTCTTATAACATAACGCAACAAAACAAAGGCAAAATAACAAAATTTAAATAAATAAAAAAGAAAAAAAAATGCAGAAAGAACAAGAGAGTGTGGTCGATTCTTTTGTGTGTCCAAGTTTCAGCGCTTATTCTTCCAACACGCTCAACCACATCGCTGATCAGGTCACGCGAAACGACCACTGTTTTCCCCAAAACGACGCCGATTTCGAGTTCGTCGCGTTTCGAAAGGTCGCAGACGGCGTTTTGCTTGACGCCACCAGTCCCGCGTTTCCGATCTTCGACCGCGACGTCCTCGCCGCGCCGACTCAGAGTGACGGCGGAGGGAGAATTTCCACCGAGGAGGACGATGTGGCGGCGATTCAGATCACGCTCGGGAAGCTTCTGATGGACGATTCGCCGTCTTGCTCGTCGTCGGAGGTGGAGGACGAGCTGGAGAATGTTCCGCCGGGGACGTACTGCGTGTGGACGCCGAAGAAGGCGTCGCCTGCGGCGACGCCGTGCCGGAAGAGCAGGTCGACGGGATCGTCGTCGAAGCGGTGGAAGCTTCTGGATTTGCTTCGGCGGAGCAACAGCGAGGGGAAGGAGTCGGTGGTGTTCCTGACGCCGTCGTCGGGGAATTCGGCGAAGAAGAAGGGAGCGAAAGCGGAGAGCGGAAAGAAAATTCCGGCGACTAACCGCGGCGGAGAGAAAAGAATTCCGGCGGTGTCGGCGCACGAAGCGCTTTATGTTAGGAACAGAGAGATGAGAAGAGAGGATAAACGAAGATCGTATTTGCCGTATCGACAGGATTTGGTTGGGTTCTGTGTTAATCTCAATTCCATGGGCAAGGCTTTCCCTCTTCACTTTTGATCTCTTTTTTTTTTCTGGATAATTCTACTCGAAATGAGTAAGATTTTATAAAGTTAAATTAGATTTTTATTTTCTATAGTTTTGTTTAAGATTATTGTAAACTTAAATCATACTTTTATTTTCTACAGTGTTTTTTGGATACTTTAAGTGATTATAGTTGATGTGATTATTACAGTGTCATACATAGCTGAACAATGTGGAAATTCAGTTTCAAAGTTAGGAAAATGATGAAAGTGGAGATTTGTGTGTGTGTGTGTTTTTTATTTGGTTTTGGAGGGTTTGGTTTACAGTTAACGTGTCACCATGTAAATAATAGTGACAAGTGCTTTTACTGAGTATACTTTCATGGTTAAATTTTAATTCCTTTTTTAAAAGTGGATTTAAATACCTTTCAAGGAAAGGAAAATGCTATTTAGGACCGAAATCTATTCGGAAAAGTTTGCGAACCAACGAATTCGGGTGGTTAAATTAGAAAAAAATAAAACACTTGGGCTGGTTTGAGGGGGTTTTTTTTTCTTTCTAAAATTTCATATTTATAAAAATAAAATTAATTTTGATTTTAAATTTTTAAACTTTTAATTTTAAAATATTGTTTTCATTTTATATTTTAAAATACTAGATCCAATTTTATCCTTACTATAATCTGTTATCCTTTCAAATTGAATATCCGTTAGTGATAGTGAAATATAATTATTAATGATTGATAGTTTGTGACAAGAGGTAAAAAAGAAACAAATATGATTCAAAGTCACATAACCATTGACATCAAAAGAAACAATTATGATTTAATGTCACATAACCATTGATGAGAGATAATGGAAGTGTGATTCATTATTGGAAATTGTACTTGAGAAAATTAATAAATATGAGAGTGATTATATTTAAAAAGCATTAAATGTAATTTTTAATATTAATTTAATTTTATTTTTAACCTTAATTTTTTTCACTTTTACCTTTTTTTATTTTCACTACATTAACTATCATCGCCACCACTATCATGTAAAGATGATAGTTATTTAAATATAAAGTTAAAAAATAGAAGTAAATTAGTGTTAAAAATCACGTTTAATGTTTTTTAAATATAATAATTCTCTCACAAAATAAATACATTCAAATTTACTTTGAAAATTAAGTTTTAATAATTCTTGATAATTAAGATACATATGTGGACTGAAATTTATTTGGATGAATTATATATTTTTTTCATAAATAACCATTTAAATCCTTTTCCTAATTTTAATATGATTTTTGTACTATTTTTATGAGGATTTTTTAAATGATTTTTCATGTTTTTTTAGTCAATTTTTGAGTTTTTAGGCTTTCCAAACCATTATTGTTTTTAAATTGTTAGTGAAAAAATAAATAGGACAAATAGTGGAAATCAAATACTTCTAGTCATGAGTGTTAGTGGCTTTTTATTATTTTAAAAATACATTTTAAAATCAAAATTTAGAAATACAAAATCACCCTGAACTTAATAATTACATAAAATCATCTTTACAGTTTTGTAAATATATTTTGGTACTAAATATTAATTGTGTCATGAGTAGACTATAGAAGGATTTCATTTTTCTTTCTTTAAGGCGTACTTGCAAAACACTTTTATACATGTTTGGTTTGTCATTCAATGTATGTGACATGCGTGTTTTGAAGAAATATATCTTATATAATAGTAGAAGTACTCCAGTTCGTGCAAGTTATCAAAAAGAGAATCCAACACACACACTCTATATCTATAACTGCGGCTATATAAAGGTGCATGATTTGGCAATGTTCCATTTGTCAGCAATTAGCCAGAAAAAAAAAATTATTTTCTTCACTTTTCAATCCCAAACAAATTTGATGGAATGAAAACACAAAAACTTCAAGTTATTTCTTCGATTTAGACTCTATTCTAAGCTTGTAATATCCATATTATCTTCATTTACGTTTCCTATTAAATAAAAGTCTTGTTCAACAAAACTATATATTTGTCAATTAATATTAAAACTTATTTTAAATATGACACTTAGAATAATTATTATACAAAAATAAATAATTTTATCAAGTATAAAAATTTATAATAAGTGATAAGAAAAAGTAATATGATAATTTTATTATACATGAATATCTATGACGACTAGATAATCTTTTAATATAAATATGATACTACTTTATATATAAAAAAAAGTTGTATCATTTATGAGACTCCTTTTTACAATCAATTTTAAATGATAAAGTTAAAATTTTTCACTTTTTCAAAATCAACTTTATCACTATTAAAATGATTTTTCAAGTTAAAAAAAGTTGAAATACTAGCTTTGTATTATCTCTTAAACCCCACTCCACCTATAGTAATAGTTTCTTTGCTTTAGAAAGAATTAGCACAGTATTTGTGTGTACACACATATTATGTATAATTTGTTATCATAAATAGTATAAAAAATTTATTAAACTATATTATTTTATAAATTAAGAGCATAGTAGTAAAAATAATTTTTGAATAAAAATAAATATTATGTAAATTTTTTTTGGAAAAAATAATATAATTTTAAGTATTAAAAAACTTTATATCATACAGGTATTAGTCATAACAAAAATTCAAATTTAATATATTAGTAGATAAAAATCCTAAATAATAGATAATGAATAAAACACAATGTAATTCAAAGTCACCATGCAAAAAATGATTAGTAAATAAAAATTTAATTTTGATTCATATAATATATTAAACTTATTCCTTAATTTCACATCAGTATTTTGCACTTATTTAACATATGTATAGATTTATGTGCATTTAGTTGAATTATTCCCATTTTAAAATATGTTTGAACTACATCTATTATAAAATTAAATACTTTCATTAAGATGATATTCATAAAAATTTTATTAGGCATAAAATTTTAAAAATAATTTAATTTTTTAAATTTATATTGTAATTCTAAAATATAAAATGATATATTTGTTTGATTATTTTATAACTATTTTATATAAAAATTAATAATTTTATAGTTTATAAAAAATTTGAGTGATTTAAAATTAATGTAAAAAAAATTTAACTATATAAAAATATTGAAATTAATATTGCTTAAAATAAATTATTATTTTAATTTCAAAAATAAAAGTTATATTTTATTCATTGACACCTACATAAGATTCAAAAATAGTCAAATACATCTACAGTAACATTAATAATATCTAATTTTTAAATTAGCATAATGATATTATATAATTCATCTTAATTATTAATTTAACTTATTTATGTTTGGAAAGTAAAAATTTTTATATTTAGATTGTGATCTACCTAACACAAACATTTCTTAGTGATGTATTTACAAAAAACTATAAATCTTGATTTATTATAATTTTTTTTTATTGTTGAATCTTTAGATGTCATTGTGTTAAATGTATAAAAAATAATTTATCACACATAACATTTTATCAAGATGATGTCGAGTAAAATAGTCTTATGTGAATTATATTTATGATTTATCATAAAAGAAGTTTTGATGTCCATAATGATTTTGCTCATATGGTATCAAATAAGATACTTTGTTATAAAAGATATTTGTAGTGCTTGTCATAAAAAATAAAATAAATTTAATTTATTATATTATTTAGTAATTAATTTAAAATTATTTTTTATAAAAATAATTTATTAAATTAATTTTGAAATATGTATCATATATTTGTGAAAAATAATTAATATTATCACATAATTATTAATGAAAAATTATATGTATGGAATTATTAACCATAAAGTTGATACATTTTGTCTTTAAAATGTGATCGTATAAATATTTTTAGAAAAACTTTAACATTCATAATAATGTCGAGTCTAATTATCTCTCATGAATGATATTTGTGTTTTTTTACAAAAATTTAAAATTAATTTAATTTATTTTACTATTAAATAGGTAATTTAAAATTATTTTATCACACAATATGTTAATAACTTATTTTTAATATATTTATATTTTTATCGGATGATAAACCTTAAGTAGGTGTCCCCCAACATGTTAAGTGAAAGACTAATCATACTCATAATACATAAATGATTGAAGAAAATTTTATATTTATAAAAAATTTAACATTATTTTTCCTGTCACTAGTAATGTTAGATAAACATTAATAAAAAATATTCATTGAATGCAACTTCTTTAACATATGTATAAAGACTAATCTTACTCATAGTGTCTAAGTTCTACTACCATTTGCCTTCTCTCGTGTACAAAGTGCTTTGCGAAATCTTGATAATTTCTTTTTATTTTATCTTGGCTATCTCTTATGTGGTACAAAATGAAACGACTAAGATTTCACACAGGAGATGTGCAAGAAGTGCTACTTGTCCAATTTTTCACAATAAAAAATAAAAATAAAATTGAAAATTATGTCATAAAATATTAAAATATATTTAATAAACTATTTTTTTCACATATCTAATATTTAAAATTGAAAATTATTTACAAATATTAAAATAATGTAATAAATTAAATTTTAACATTAAATATAAGATATAAGAATATAGAAATATAGAAAAGATAAAGAAAGAATAAAGAGAGATAATAAATAAAATTGAATAACATAAAAGGTAAATGTTAAAATAAGAAATATTGAAAATTATAAAACATAAATAGAAAAGGAAAGATAAAAATAAAGGAAAAATTGAGAATAAAAACATTAAAAAGAAAAAAAAAAGAAAAGGGAAAGAAGAAGAAGAAAGAAACTAATTGAAAATGAAAAACAAAAAATAAAATTGAAAGAGAAAGAAAAAAATGGAAAGACCAAAAAATATTTAATATATTTAATAAATTAATTTTAAATATAAATTATTATTAAAAAATAACTTTAATATTTGTTTAATAAATATAAAATTAAAAAAATAATTTAAGTTTTTTAAAGTATTTAAATTATTTTATACTATACTAAAATATATTTAAAAATTAATTTGAATTTAATAATATTCGTAAATAATCATTTCAGTATTTTAAAAATATAAAATAAAAAACATGACAAAAAATAAAAGAAAATATTAAATTCTGAATTTAAAATTATTGTTAAATAATCTTACTCATAGTACGTAAATACTATAAATTTGGCTACTCTTATGTGTAATGTGCTCCTGAGTGTCTCTTGTGAATATTGATTCCTTCTTATTTATTATAGTCATCTCCTATGTGGTACAAAAGAAAACAATCAAAGTTTCTCACAAAAGATGCGCAATGCAATGACACTTTGCCTAGGAAAGAGCCAAATCGAAATGCTACTGGTTTAGTTTTGCATAATAAAATAAGAGTTTAACACCTATACATTATTAGTATAAAAGAGTTTTGCATCATGATTAATCACAACTCTTCATTTATATAAATTTTAACGTATTAATTGGTAAAGTTAACAAACTTACCATGTATAAAGAGTTATAATTAACTACTAGTGTAAAAGTTTTTATACTGACCGTGTATAAGTGTTTTTCTCATAAAATAAATAAAATTAAAAATTATGTTGTAAATTGTTAAAAGTGTCATCCTAATACGTGTAGTATACTCGATTAGGTCGCGAGTCATTGACTAGGGATGACAAAAAAAATATTGTCCACGGATACCTGTGGATTAAATTTGTGAAAATACTCGTATGAATAATTTAAATGGATACCCATAATCCGCGAACATGAGTTTTTTCTACCCGCTTCTTAATGTGCACAGGTACAGATATCATAATCCTCTACCAGCAGGTACCCATTATCTGCTAAATTAAAATACTGCACATATTTAATTTTAAAAAAATAATATTTTTGTTGACTAAATTAACTTAAAATATTAATTGTCAATTTTTATTGCTATCAATGTTACTTTTTTATAAAAAATTTATAATTTTTATAATTATTTTTTATAAAAATATTGGTAACGTAAAATGAATATTATATTTATATTAAATATTTTGTATATATATTATATTAATTTATTTTTAGATCCAATTAATCTTGTAAAAATCTACTAGTATAATTTTATTTTTAGATTTTTCAACAAATAATTTATTTGATTGATAAAAATTCAAATAAAAAATAATATAGCCTTAATGCTTTAAAGTTATAGTGGTTAACAAACCTGACACAAGGGAGAGTAGAGTTGGATTTGGCAAAGCTTTAAAGCTGTTGGTGCCAGGAGGACATGTTTGTGATGAAGAAGAAATGAGTGAGGTTATTAATGAAAGCAGAAAAGATATATTGAAAGCATAAGAAAAAGACCTTAATGCAATGTTGACTGGTTGTAGGTGATAAGCTAACATCAAATGAGGATATATAGCCTTCTATTATGTTACCTTCTTAGGAGGTGATGTTGCTTTAATCCTTTATGAGGGGACTCATTTTATTTATCTTCTAATAGACTATTACGGCCTTTCGTTTTCAAACAAAAAACTTTGCACCACATAATTTAAACCATGCAAAGACATTTGTTAAGACTTGGAGTTTGGATAAATATATCTTCTATAGCGTTTCAAACGTAATGCTCTTAATTTCTCTCTGTATATATAAATTGCAATAATTATTTTGAATTAAAAGTGTGTTCAGGAATTTTAATTATATAATTTATATTAAAAATGTATATTTATATATATCTTATGCGCTATGCAAATTAAAATACTAGTTAATTCCGTTTGTAGAAGACTTGAAACTTGCTAGCATTTATCTGTATTAAAACCTTGTAGCTGAGTCCCTATAAAATTTCCACTACAAACACGTTAAAAAGAAGAAGAAAGTTTTATATTTTATAACAATAAAAGATATTATTGATAAAAATTTTAAAATGTTTAAATATATTGATTGTATAAAAATAATTTTATACTGTCATTTAATTATAGTCTAACGTTTATATATTTTTAAAATTTTACTGATTTAAATAATTAATTTACTGTATATAATATGTTATGATTGTATAACAATGTAACACTCTTTATAACGAGAATATATATATATATATATATATATATATATATATAATTTCAAAATAATTATAATAAAAATAATATATTTATCGATTGTGATTTGAATGTATAAGTCTGTTATACTGTAAATATATACCATGTGTTCTAATTTGAATACACTAAGGGTGTTTTGATTTGAATACTGCAAAGGCTTTTTACATTATTCTATATTGTAAAAATTATTTTAAAATTGTTTCAGTTTTTCTGCCTTCAAATACATTTTAGATGAAGTATCCCGAAGATAAATGATAGGTGCAAAAATCAATATTTTGGGTGCGAGAACTAACACCCTTATGTTAGGAAAAATGTTTGGGTCAATAGCTTAATTAGGCCCAATAATCTATAAGTAGGGAACTGTATAGTGTGTACCCCACGCTGCCACGCACGATCATCAGCTTAATCAGACATTGACATTTGACACGTGCAGTCTCCAATTACAAACCATTACATGTCTCAGGATGATGTCATATACACTCCATTCATTGCCATACGAAATCCGAAAATGATGTATACGAAATATGATGATGTCGTATACACTTTTAGGTTGAGTTAATTTAGTTTGAATCTATTCATTTTTTCTAATATGAAATAAATTGAACTGAAAAAATGTACTTAACTAACCCGTGTTTTTTCCTTGTTATCTGTTCATGTCAAACTTGAATGATCGTTGCCAAATTTGTATGATCTTGAGTGGAAAATGGAAAGTATTTCTTACCTAACATCGTGAAACAAGTTTTCTCTTATATTTCAGAATAGTACTTAATTTCTTCAAAAAATAAAATCGACTAGTTTTTCATTTTTTGCTTTGTGGTCTATATAATATATAGGAGATTAAAATATAATAAAATTAATTATTTTTAAAATAAAATCATAATATTTCAAAATTAATTAAAACGATTAAAATATAATTGCTCAAAATATTTTTGTTAAAAAATTGATACTATTAAAATATCATATTAACGTCTTTAATCTCCAGCCGTTGGAGGGAGGTAAGGTACCCGAAAGAGGACATGAAAAAATGTTGACATAATCTCATCACAGTGCACATTAAATGTTGACATCAAAATCAAATGGCAAGGTCCCATTTGTACTTTGTGGAGTTATAACTACGTACCAAAGTTGGTCATTACTCATTTATTTCATAAACCAAAGCCAAACAAGCTTTCTCTCTTACTCTCCTAGCTACTCTTTTCTAACCTTTCCACCATAAATTTCTTCTAAAACCAAAATTCTCCTTCAGCAATTTCAACTTCTTCTTTATCATTACAACACAATGACCAAAATGCATTTCTGTAATGGTGATTGGCTAATGATTCTTTTGCAACCAGCTTGGGTGAGAATGTAAGTTTCTTTCTCTCTCCCTCCGACATACATTATTATAGCCACATTCTCTACACCAAATTTATATTTTGTTTATCAATTAACTTTTTGTTTCTAATTTTTTTTTTTTATTTTGATCCTGTTGAAATGTTTTATTATTTTTAATCTCTTTTAAATTTATTTTTCTAAAATAGTCTCATCCCATTAACAAAAATATGCACAACGGTTACGTGATTAATGAAATACCAGATCATCACATCTGCTAAGATAAATAAGTGTTGACTACCTATGTTCAATAATCATCACAAATACTTGTATTTATTATTGATAATTTTTTTAAAAAAAAAGATATTGAAACATTCTCACCATTATAATTTTCATTTTCTTCCTCTCCTAGTTCATATGCTCGGAATAGAATATCAAATTTGGATAGTTACATCTTCGTTTAATGATTTTTTGTTAATGAAAGAAGCTATTTCTAAAAAATAAAATTTAAAAGAACTAAAGATATAAAACATTCCATAGGACCCAAATAAAAATGTAAAACATATTTGAGACAAAAATAAAGGTTAATTTATCCTATTTTTTTATCATTCTAAACATAATCACAATAGTTTAAATATAAGATCCTAGTAAATATTATTTTAAACACACTGGCTAGTTAAGAAATTAATAATATTTTTTTGTTAGAATTGCATTAAAAATGTATTAAAAATCACAAGGAAGCACGATTTTTTTACAGAAAACTTTACACTTTGATTCTTTAACTAATGTTCTAAAAACATTCATTAATGTTAAAGAAGTATAAAGAAAGAAACAATGATTTATTAAATAAATAAGAAATTTTTGTGGGAATGAACATAAGGTTAATTAGTACTTAGGACATGTTTGTTTTTGGGTTTTGATGCAGCAAATCCACGCCCATAATTAAGAAGCTATTAGAAGTAACATTTTTCGCATTTTAATAGTTAGATACAGTGAGAAAATACTTAATTCACGTTAACAAATTCATTCCAAATTCCAAACACGCAATTAACTTGTTTAGAAAGGTTGTTTTGCCCTATCATGTATAATGAAAATAATTTTGCAATGCTAGCTGAATATGGTAGAAAATGGATGCATATGAGTCCATAGTAAGCTATTTAAAGCGTATATGTGTATATATAAGCCCAACAGATGCAACACAATGGGAGTATATAGATGCAGAGCCACAAATTTGAAGGTTGAAGGATAGGGTTTTATCTGTTAGGTCCACGCTTGGTTACCAACAAATTTATTTGCTTCGTCACATATCAACCATTGGTTTTACCAACGGATACAAATGACTCAGAAGATATATTTAATAATTCCCATGATATTTATTCTTCGTCAATTTTCCACTGTTCCATTAATTCATATTACCATCAAAACTGTGAATTTACCTCAAACATTTTTTTTTATATGTCAAATTATATCTTACTGTGGTAAATTTGATTCATATTGCCGACTTATACTCAAGTTTATCCATGAAAGACTGTTAATAAAAACAAGGGTTTTCTTCGACATTTTATTTTTTTATTTATTTTTTCTGTTATTCTTTCTTCTACTAGAGGATCAGAGGTGCAACATTTCTAATTTCAGTTATGTAATAAAGTAGCTATAGTATATTAGAAATTGACTGAAAAAAAATTGATGATGGGTGATCATTCTAACAAAACTAATAACTACTATTTATCTATAAAAAAACTTTAATCATATATATCATACTAAAATTAGAATTTAACACATATATATAATTTAGTAAAGTAACGTAAAGAAAAAAAACTCCAAATCTCTAATAAAAAGTTGATATCACAATTTCTTATGGTAATTTTACCATAATTAAAAGTGTAAAAACTAAAAGCTAAATACTTTAGCTAATCAAAACCGCCAACTAAAATTACAAAAGACACTATTTACTATTTTCCTTTTACTTAGCAAAGTACTGTTGGGTCAGTCTGTGTGAGCCAACCATATTGGATTTGAAGATTGATGCAGAAGACAGAGAAGATGGAAGCCAGAGAAAATATAGAATGATCAAGGATTGCATTTTAGTATATAAAATTGTATATATATGTCATAAATGGAATGAACATTCCTCCACACTTACGGCAAAAGCAGTGAATAGAAACTTATAGTTACTGCAAGTGCACTATAAGATGCAATGTTTTGTCCCTTTCAGATAAGGTACAAATAGTTACATTTTGACTACGTGGCAACCAGGCATTGCGTGCATGTCATGACACAAAAATTGAAAGGAGACACATATACCCTACAGTCATAAATCTCCCATTAAGTCCCTCGGAGTACCCACTATCACCACAATTTTCCTTTTCGTTATCTGAATGCTCTCATAAGAATTAACGTGAATCTCATAGATAATATCAACAAATTAAGCAATGTTATGGTCCATATGTAACAACAATGTGCTAAGAACTCCAAAAGTCAAAATATCAATTTTAATTAGTGTACCTAAAATCAAAGGCAAATTTTTGTGTTGTATGTGTTAGTTAAGGTAAATGGCAAAAAGCGTAGTGACAAGAGGTGGGAGTGGGTGATCCAAAGTGACATAGGGTTATGGTCATTCTCTCGTAGTTAATCTCCAACATTCAAACCTCATCTTCAAGGATAGGAATGAAGCTCTCCTTTGTTTGGCTTTCGTTTTCATTATCTACCAAAGGTCACATAAAATAGCCATACCCAATTGAACATGGCACACCCCATTGCTAAAAAAAGGGTATATAGCATAAACATTTGAGTCCTCATTGCACAATGTCGACCTCTTCCGTAAATGGGTGGTGCCTCTCTTCCATCTCCCCAGCCAAAACCTCTCTTACGAAGGCCACATTACGCCCTTCGGTCGTTGCAACCCTCACCACTCCTTCTTCTCCTTCCTCTTCCTCTTCCTCTTCCTCTTCCTTCCCTTCTCTCATTCAAGACAGGCCTGTCTTTGCTGCCCCTGCTCCCATCATCACCCCCACTGTGGTATATATATCAAACTCTACACTTAATTTCATATTCTTATATGCACCATTAGTACTTTTAATATAGTTAACGTAAAAGTAACAAACTTATCAGGCATAATAGTTTGTCTGTTGTCACTATATACACTATTTACACATATTTGTTGTTTCATTTTACTATTGACACATATTTGGGTTTCTTGGGTTATGTTACAAATTTTAAGGGACACAAAATCCTCATCTAGTTTGCACTCGGTGCGTTGTGTCTATTACTTGTCACATATTTTAACTTGGCTTAGCAAGGTGATCATGTGCTTAATAATCTAACAATGTCCGCGTGTATAAGGTTGTTACTTACTTGTAAGAAAAATGTTTTAGTGTGTTGTTTAAAGTTTAGTTTTCACGTGGAACACCGTTTTTGGCATCTACCACATGCACATTGGTTGCTTAGTTAGGTAACAAAGACAGGTGTGTGGCATAGATTTGTTAATGCATGCACTACTAGTGTGTGTCAGCAACCAGCACCATAAAATTAACAAATTATTTTACAAGGAAGAAAATTCATACTGAAAATAAAAACTATATATAACGTGAAATAGCGTTTGCATGGAGAGGTGTGTTAATTGGAGTATTCTAAGGTGAGTAAAGAAGCAAATCAAACTACTTATAGAAGAAAAGTTCATTAAAATCAGCTTTGACAACCAATTTAGCAACTAATTAATCATCGGACAGCATAGAATCAAATTTCCAATTTTCCGAGGTTTGATACTATTTATTACATAATTGAATTTTGAATATTTTAGTCCCCCACCCCACCCAAATTAAATTTTATCATAGTTATTAAATTGCGTTAATTTCAGTGTTTAGGAGTAATTTATATATAATTAAAAAATACTTTTGGTTTCTAATTCTTTTTAAGGTCACTTGATGTTACTAGTTATGTAGTATTATTTTTTTCTCAACTGACACGTATTTAATTTTTTCTTTTTGGAGAGAGAGGATATGGGAAAGGACTATGAGCAAGCCATCGAAGAGCTCCAGAAATTGTTGAGGTAAATATCAAATACTTCTATGATGTGAAGTATGATATATAATATAATATAATATGCAATATTTCACAGTATATGTCTTCCTTGCAAATTGACTAATTAGATTCTGTTGAAATATAGGGAGAAGGGTGAACTGAAAGCCACAGCTGCTGAAAGAGTGGAGCAGATAACAGCTTCACTGGGGACATCATCATCTGATAGCATCCCATCATCAGAAGCCTCAGACAGAATCAAATCTGGTTTCCTTTACTTCAAGAAGGAGAAATATGAGTTAGTGATCACTACACCTTATTTTCATTACTTTTCCTTTCTTTCAGCTTAAGCTTTCTCATTCTTATTATGATTATTATCATCATTATTCCACAGCAAGAATCCAGCTTTGTATGGTGAACTTGCTAAAGGCCAGAGCCCCAAGGTATTTTTTTTTTTTTTTTTTTGTGTGTGTGATAAAATGTTAGTTTAAATTTCTACTCTTTAAGTGCAAAAAGTTTTACATGGAAACTAATTAGAATTGTTTAATCAGAGTAGGTATTATTTTTCAAGTAGTTTTTTTTTTATAAATAAAATGTTAATTGTAGGTGGAAGAATTCAAATTTACGAGCTCACTTCTTCCACTTCACCAAAATTATTACCGACAAATTTTATAACCTCAGACCTTATAACTCTTTTTAGTTATTGTTAAAATAAACAAATTTATTATATTAATAGTTTGTTATTGGATTACAGTGTAAAAGTACATTCACTGTTTACTCTTGAGTTGTTTATGAAGTACATCCCTTTAAGATTTTTAAAAATGAAATTTTTGTTTTATAAAACTAATTTTGTACTGGTTGTTTTTCAGTTTATGGTGTTTGCTTGCTCAGACTCAAGAGTGTGCCCATCTCACGTGCTAGATTTCCAGCCTGGAGAGGCCTTTGTGGTCAGAAATGTTGCTAACATTGTCCCACCATATGAGCAGGTAAGTTTCAATACAAACTCATTATAGACATGTCTTAATACAATTATACTCAATTTGGTGCTCAAACTTTCCTTGTTTTAATCTGTTGTGTATCAGTCAAAATACTCTGGAAGTGGGGCAGCCATTGAGTATGCGGTTTTGCATCTTAAGGTATGCTACCAATCATTGGAAGATAAATGAGCAGCACAGTAATTCAGGCATAGTGTACTCTCTGTGTTACTGATATAAAAATCAATAATTGAGGGAAATGTCAATTTTTAAACCGTCTAATTTTTCTACATGCAGGTGTCCAACATTGTGGTCATTGGACACAGTGCTTGTGGTGGTATTAAGGGGCTTTTATCTTTCCCTTATGATGGAACCTACTCAACGTGAGTCATTTTGCTCTAAATAAAAAATACACTTCAACAATTATTTACCCTGGGATCCTTATCATTTGAATTTGATGCGCATATTTTAATTCTTAGAACATATACAAAGCACATAAAGGCAAGACAATTTCTTTGTTCAAATTCCGATTTTAATTAATCACACTGAGTGTTTAGTAAAAATTTGTTTCTTAGAAATAATAATTTTTTTCTCAAATACTCCCTAAGAAAGTTGGTAAAAATAACTGCGTATTTCTTGAAAATAGACTGAATCAATCATAATAAACATAAAAAAAATAAATTAATCCTCTCATACTAGGTTTTCACTAGACTATGTTATATGAAATTTTATGTCTCTCTCCCCTTTTGTAGATATATTAACTAAAATCTCAGATGACTCAAAAAGAAATTTTACTTTTTTTTTTCTTTGTTGTATGCAGTGATTTTATTGAGGAGTGGGTTAAAATTGGCTTGCCTGCTAAGGCAAAGGTGAAGGCACAGCATGGAGATGCACCTTTTGCTGAGCTGTGCACACACTGTGAGAAGGTATGAGACATTAATACAAGCCACATGCTAGATAAATATTTTTCATAAAACTCGCAAATTTAACTTCCACTCACAATACAAGTACAAATTGAAAAAATTAACATACTAGGTAATTTTAGTGTATTCTCCAATCAGATTTGGAATTTTAGACCTTTAATACAAACTATTATTATGTAAGATTACCAAGGTAGAATTCTAATTCTGATTGAATGATACTAAAAGCACACATAATAAAATGTTAAAGTGCAATGATTTAGAAGCAAATTAAAGGCATGTAGGTGATGTTTACAAGTTAAATTGGATTGTGTTTGTGCAGGAAGCTGTGAATGTTTCCCTTGGAAACCTGCTAACATACCCATTTGTTAGAGATGGCTTGGTGAACAAAACATTGGCTCTAAAAGGAGGATACTATGACTTTGTTAAGGGATCTTTTGAGCTCTGGGGCCTTCAGTTTGGCCTTGCATCCTCTTTCTCCGTATGAACATCAACCATTATCAATGACCTCATCTTGGTTCCCTAAGTATTCTCCTATCTAAAATGTACTCTGTAATTGCCCTTGTTGTAATGCATGTGTTTAATTTCCTAATAAAGTGAATGGAGATTCTCCCTCATTCTCCAAATTGAAGTTCTTCAAGAACCGTGTAAATTTATGGTCTTTCACCATTGCATTTTTCTTCTTTGTTAGGTTAAAGATGTGGCCACAATTCTGCATTGGAAGCTATAGGGGCCATGCTTAGAAGTCGTGTGTCTGCAATGACGAGGCCTAGCCCACCTTCACCATATGATATTTACAAATATATATATATGAAACTATGAACTGCTTTCATGCATGTCGGAAAATCTTCTTTTAATAAGAGTTGGAAATCATGTTGTAACAAAATTTTCATTATTCAACCTTGATCTTTATATACCCTGCCACACCCAGAGTGATGAGAAAAAATAATCTTAGTTAATTATAATAGCAATGCTAAATAGTATTGTTTTTTTATTATGTTGGAACAAGAGTTTTATATAATTGACTCAACTATAAATTAAAGAAAATAGAAGTTGGTAGTTAAGGGAAATCATGAATGAGATCTTTATACAATTCACAAAACTAGAGATCTTTATACAAAGTCCCTGAAACATTGGCAGTCATTACTGCATCAACTTATAGTCCACTTTTTATCATGACCCATGTGCCTTTTGTTTATACTCAATTTTTTATATATTTCAAATGGAAGATTTTATAATTGTACCTTTTTCACAAAGCAAATTCAGAAAGAATTCTCAGCTATTCAGCCCTTGAATATTAAAGACAAGCTTTTATATATATATATTCTATCAGATTTAGTTTGAAAGCATTTTTATGCTCTGCATTAAAATTAGACAAATAATGGGGAACAAATACCGTTTTTACTAAAAAAAATTTTGAAATCCTTGTTTGAAAGGAAAATTTTACGGATGGAAGCAATTTGAAATATATTGAATTTGACATATTTTTAATTTAAATAATTTTATTTTTTAAATGTTTTTTATAAGGTAATTTAAATTTATTAAATTTTAAATTTTTTGTTTGAATAGAGTATTTAAATTTTTGCTAAAAATAAAAAATGTATTTTAATATTAAAAAATATTTAATAATTAAAAATACCAACTCATGATGTTTGTGACCAATTTTTTTTTGTCAAAGTTTTTTTTTTTGTCAACCTTGATCAAGATTATTTTATTTAACAAAGTAATGTTATTTTTCAACTACATTGACTATGAATATTTTTTTATCAATGTAGGTCAAAAAGTTATCCTAATTATATATTAGGACAATGTGAAATAGCTCATAACATTGTGGTTAGCCCGCCACTAAAGTTCTATATATCTCACACGTAACTTTCACAACAAGATAGGATCAGCTTCAGTACTATGCATCTAAATTAGGTCATCGATGCACCTCCCATAATTTTGTGGAATAGCTTATACCCCTATAGCTAACACTCTAGAGTTACACATGCCACACTAATTGATTTCAATATCTCTCACGACATTGTGGAGTATTCCATAGTGTTAGGGTTAACTCATCAAAGCTCTGTATAACTCACAGACAACTCCCACAACAAGGTTAGATCAACCAAAAAGTGTGGATCCAAATGTGTATACACTTTCTCAACCCTAAGGTAAAGAAATGTGTAATGTACTAGTTTAGCTCAAAGGTTCATAAACAAGAATAAATTCAATTAAGGCTCGAAAAGGGAATAAAGGGAATCAAGGGTCAAGCATTAAACATGTAAGCTATTTCGCTAAGTGGCTACAAACAGAAACAAGGCCCTGATCATTTTTTAATCATGCATGTGAAGAATTAGTCAGAGAGAATCAAACAAAATCAACAACATAGAATACATAGTTACTCACACTGCAATAAACAATTAAGCCCAAAAATCTCACTTGAGTATTCACATATCCACACAAATTTTGCCAAAAGAATCAACTGTACACAATTAGCTCACTCATTCTATGACATCCACAAGTAAAAATTGCATAAATAACAATGCAAGAGTATTTTAATCACCAATAAAAGGAAAGATAATGAATCTAAACATAATGCACATGCAAAACAGTGTCCACTAAAGCTATCCAGCAGGTAAATAATGCAAGTATGAACAAAAATTATGCAAATGCAATGAAATGTATGAAAGAATTACAAATAGTGTGCTCTGAAGTCGCTCTGGAGGACCCTTCCCCCTCTCATAGAAGTGAGTCTAGTCCCAAGGTCCCTGAAGACTGAATCATGATAATGAACATGAAGGATATTCCTACAAAAGAGATTCAGAATACAAAGAACAAACAGGATAACAGAACATCGAAAAACACAAAAGTAAAATATGAAAATAATGCATGAAAGTGTAAACAATAGGTTGGAAAATGGTCTCTATGGGTCAGCACCCCAACAAAGACCAAAAACCAAATGCAGATATGTGCAAGGATGAGTGCCCAATGACCACATTTCGGATGTTGGGCGTTCATGTAAAAATAAGCAAACAAATTATGAGCGTCCAATGACCACCAGATGGACGTTGGCCATTCATATGCTTTACGCACGAAAAATATAGGAGTGCCCAGTGGCCAAAGGATGGACACTAAGTGTTCATGTTCAAAATTTGCAATCTACAAATTCTGCATAACCAGTGTCCAGCAGCCACTTGGTGAACGTTGGGCACTATATACCAGATTGCAAAATTCTGGTTTAAGAACCAAAATTTTTTTTCCAAAAAGCTCACAACTCACACATCCAAATTGAAATTTACAGCGAATTTGGCACATTTAACAACCTAACTACCATATATGGACCTAAAAAAACATGTCTAAACAATCAAAATTACTAAATTAACACTAAAAATGACTAAAGTAACAACAATATTAGGCTAAAATCACCAAACAAACTTTCAAACTCACAATTTAACACAAAATGCAAAAGCAATGCATATGCAATTTTCTAAAACAAAAGTGCGCAAATCCGTTTAATGCACAACTCAACTACCTAAAATATAAACTAACCACAAATTTTCAAAATTAACACCACAACTATACTATCACACATTAAACAAACTTGACCAGATATTAAAACAAACAAAATGACCTAAAAACTCAAAATACACAATATGTATATTTCACACTGAAACTTAAATAACTCACACAACAAAAACACCAAAGATCCTACAAATTTCTTAACTACTCATACACACAATTTACTAATTACTAAGAAAATTTGCTCACACTCTCACATGCATAGAATGAACACTAAAACTCACAATACACACATGTCAAATTCACTCCTAAAACACAAAAGCTACCTACTAATGCACACAATGGATACCACAAGTACATAAACACACAAAAGACCACTAACATCACACATATGTAGAATGTAACCTAAATTAAAACATAACAACATTTAAAAACTCAAAATTCACAACTAACTAACTAACACACAAAACATAAACATAAATTAAACACAAATTCTACAACTATATAAAAGTAAAAGCAAGAGAAATGGATAAAGGATTGGGTTGCCTCCCAATGAGCGTTTGTTTAACGTCGTGAGTCTGACAGTCCAAGACTCAAGAGTTAATCAAATATACAACAATGGTGAGTCTCTCAACTTCACCACCTAAGTAAGACCTGAGTCTTTGGTCATTTACTATCCAACTCCTCTAGGCAACTTGGTCTTGAATTTCAATTGCCCATATGGTTTGACTTCTTTTATTGTGTAGGGGTCAAACCACTTTGACTTTAGCTTACCTGAAAACAACTTGAATCTGGAATTGAAAAGCAACACTTATTGTCCAAGTCTGAATTCTTTTTTCTGCAGCTTCTTGTTGTGGCAACTCTTCATTTTCTGCTTGTACAAATTAGAAGACTCATATGCATTGAGTCTCATCTATTCAAGCTTATGCAACTATAGCTTCCTCTTCTCACCTGCACCCTGCTAGTAAAATTCAGGAACTTCAAGGCCCAATACTTGTGCTCCAACTCCACAGGTAGAAGACATGCTTTCTCATAGACCAAACTGAAATGGAGTCAATCCAATAGGAGTTTTGAATGTCGTTCTATAAGCCCATAAAGCATCATCTAACTTGATGGACCAATCCTTCCCTCTGGCAGCAATAGTCTTTTCCAGAATGCACTTGATATCTCGGTTTGACACCTCAACTTGACCATTAGTTTGCGAACGCTATGGAGAGGCCACCTTGTGCTTGACACCGTAGTGTTAAAACACTTTTCTTAGTTGTTCATTGCAAAAATGAGTCTCTTCATCATAACAGTATAGGTGTACCAAACCAAGTGAGGATGTTTCTCTTCAGAACTTGATCACAGTTTTAACATCATTTTTGGGGGATGTTATGGCTTCAACCTATTTAGAAACATAGTCCACTACCACTAGGATGTATTCATTACCAAAGGATGGTGGAAATAGACCAACAAAATCTATCCTCCAACAATCAAACACTTCAACTTCAATGATGCTTTGAAGAGGCATCTCATTCCTTCTTGATATTCCCCTAGCTCTCTGACACTTATCACACCTTTTAATAAAATCATGGACGTCTTTGAACATTGTAGGCCAGTAGAGCCTTACTTGAAGTACCTTGGCAGTTATTCTTTCTCCACTATAGTGCCCTCCATATGGTGAATTATGGCAGTGCCAAATGATGTCTCATGCTTCATCTGAGGACACACATCTCCTTAATAGATTATCAGCTCCAATTTTAAAAGGTTGACGATCATCCCACACATAGGATTTGGATTCCCTGAAGAACTTTTTCCTTTTGTGCTAATTTAGATCAACAGGAACAACGTCAACTGCCTTGAAATTAGCCATATCTGTAAACTATGGTCTCTCTTGGATAACAAGCAACTTCGCATCCGAGAATTTCTCTTTAATCTCTCTTTCAAGCATGGTCACCTCTTCATTAACTAGCCTTGACAATTGGTCTGCTACCACATTCTCACTACCCTTCTTATCTTTAATCTCTAGATCGAATTCTTGAAGCAAAAGAACCTATCTAATCAACCTTAGCTTGGAATCGGGTTTAGTAAGCAGGAATTTAATAGAAACATGATCAATGTAGACCACAACTTTAGACCCAATAAGATAAGGTTTGAATTTCTCCAAGGCATAAACAACAGCTAGCAACTCTTTCTCAGTAGTGGCATAATTCAACTGAGCTTCATTGAGGACTTTGTTTACATAGTAAATAACATTAAAGACTTATCTCTGTACTGCCCTAAAATTGCACCCACTGCAAAATCGATAGCATTGCACATAAGCACAAAATTTTGACTCCAGTCAAAAGCCACAATCACATGAGCTGATACCAACTTCCCTTTCAATGCTTCAAAGGCGAAGTTACTTTCTTCATCAAACTGGAAAGGAGTGTCCTAATGAAGCAAAGTGCACATAGGTTTAGCTATCTTGGAGAAATCTTTTATGAATATTCTATAAAACCCAGCATGTCCTAGAAAGCTAAGATGCCTTTAACATTGATTGGTAAAGGAAGCTTCTCAATGACATCTACCTTGGCTTTGTTGACCTCAATCCCTTTAGATGAAATTTTGTGGCCTTAAACAATGCCCTCAGTCACCATAAAGTGACATTTCTCTCAGTTCAGCACAAGATTTGTTTCAATGCATCTTTTTAGGACCACTTCAAGATTTGACAAACAAGCATCAAAAGATTGCCCAAAAACTGAGAAGTCATCCATGAATACCTCAATGTTTTTCGCCACCAGATCCGCAAATATAGTCAACATATACCTATGAAATGTAGTAGGAGCATTACAAAGACCAAAAGGCATTCTCTTATAGGTGAACACTCCAAAAGGGCATATGAAGGTTGTTTTCTCTTGATCAGCCGAATCCACCATGATCTGATTATAACCTGAATAACCATCAAGGAAGCAATAGTAGGCTTGGCCAACCAATCTCTCTAACATCTAATCCATAAACAGGAGAGGGAAATGATCTTTTCTCGTGGCCTAATTGAACTTCGTGTAATCTATGCACATTTTCCAGCTAGTGATAGTGTGTGTAGGGATGAACTCATTTTTCTCATTATAAATCACTGTCATGCCACCCTTCTTAGGCCCTACTTGCATAAAACAAACCTATACACTGTTAGAAATAGGATAGATCATGTCAGCTTCAAGTAGTTTGAGCACCTCCTTTCTGAAAACCTCCTTCAAAAGTAAGATTTAGACACCTTTGAGGTTGTATAACCAACTTTTACTCATTCTCCATATAAATCTTGTGCATATAGTAGGATGGACTAATCCCCTTTAAGATCAAAGATAGACCACCCAATAGCTTCATTGTTGGCCTTTAAAATTTGAACCAGTCTCTTTTCTTCGTCTTCTGATAAGGCATTATTGATGATGACTGATTTGTCACTTCTTTTACTTTCCAAATGAATAATCCTTTCGTTGAAACACTTTCTGTTGTCCCACTATTTAATCATACAATACATTTTTAAGGGAGATAGCAATTAGCATTAGACTAATTTAAACAGAAGCTTATTCAAATGTTGGCATCATTAGTTTCAACTATACTCTCTCTACACCCTTTTTTGAAAATCTTAATATTTTTTTAAAAAAGAAAGATGAAAGAAACGAAAACATAATTTAATAAAATATAAATAATGAAAAATAAAATGTAGCACAATGATCATAACCCCTTGTGTGAATTTGTATGGGGAGAAAGTAGATATGGAAAATTATATTAATTTTAATAGTGAATGATGAGCTGGCAGTCCCATAGGACATATGTACAGTTGGACCTGTTTATGAAGCAAGGTACAACCTAAAAATACACATAAAACAGCTGCATTCATTCCCTTGAATATGAAATGTATATACATGCAGAATAGGATGGATGAGTTGCATATGATCATGATTCATCAGGCTTTGGCTCCAGAATGACAGGGATCTTCTCCTTGTGATCACCTCTCAATACCTCCACAATCACCTGAATATGAACATCATCAAGCATTAAACTAGGAAAATAACGCCGCTTCAAATTGGGTTGAATCTCTCAATGTAACTTGACATATAAAGGGTGGGGGACATATCAACATTAAGTTAAAAGAAGTTTATGAAAACAGATAGGGTGTTCATAGGATGGATTTGATTTGGTCTCTACCAAGCCAAAACAATTGCTAAGGTCATTTACTTAATATCTAAATTTTAATATTAGATATGGCTAAATCATAGAATTAAAGTATGAAATTAAAACAAAGGTATAGTTTGTAATATATTTCAAAATGGATAATATCAATATAAATAATAACATGTTATGCAAAATTTTATCAATTAGATTAAGAAATTATATTATTAATATATACTCCAAATTAGGATGAAATATAACATGATATTCTTAAAATGTATAAATTCTAAAAGAATACAGGACACCGTACCAAGTTAGGACAAACCCGAACTCATCCCAACTCCCTAGAACAAGACAAGTCTAATTTCAAAATTCCAAAGCCTTTAAAATTAGCTTTTGGTGTATAACGGAAGCAATGAGCTTTGAACCTAAAACCTCATCCAAATTATTTAGACCTCGCATCACTAGGCACACTCAAGTGGAATTAGTACATATGATGTTGGAATTGACAGAGTTAGATCATCCAAATATTAAATGGCACACATTATATACTATTAGCTGGGGAAGGGGGGACAATATAAATTGAGGCATTTAATTGAACATGCAAAGTTACACATTTATATTCGAATTAATAAGAGACATGGACAATAGATGAATCAGCACCATACCTTATCACCCACTTTACACTGGTCAAGAATTCTGTACAAGTCACTTCCATTAGTAACCTTCTTACCATTCACAGATGTTATGATGTCACCTAAAATAAGTCTACCATAGGAGTCACGTTTTGTTGATTGCAAACCCTATAAAAATAGAAATTTGATGGGCTTCATTGTAAAATAGTAATCAAATAAATCAAGATGAAGCATTCCACTGAGTAACAACAACTAGTTTTAACAAGATTTGATAAATGAAGCTTACATAAAATAAATTCGATACACCATAGGTCCTATACCACTATTTGGTGCATTACTTGGACTCTCCTATACGAATGACTTTCTACATCTTAATGAATTTCCTCTTTAATGAAAATGATATAAGAACAAACTTACTGCTTTCCCAGCTGGACCATTGGCAGGAGCATCTAAGACAAGCACTCCACTTACACCCAACTGCTCCACAGACTGATCTGGGGCAAATTTAATCCCTAAAATAGGTCTTGTAACCTTCCCAAACTTAACCAATTGGTCAACAATACCATTTACCTGAATATATAAAACAACAAGCACATAAGCAAAAATTTTTAGACGAAACGAAAAAGAAGGCTGTGTGTTTCCAAGGTAAGTTGCCTCCTGAAGAAAGCAAAGTATGTAAATTAAAAACAGGTCTAAGAACTCACAGTGTCTACTGGAATAGAAAATCCAACACCAGAGGATGCACCAGATGGAGAATATATAGCTGTATTTATCCCAATGAGATTTCCGGAACTATCTAAGAGAGGACCTCCACTGTTACCAGGATTAATTGCTGCATCTGTCTGTATAACATCTTGAATTGGACGACCAGTTGCAGCTGAACTAATTTCTCGCCGAAGTCCACTATTTAAGGAAGTATGTATTAGTAAAACAAAATCAATACAAAAGAAACATAAAAATTATAAGATGAAGTATCCAACTTTTGAGTTATCAAGTATCAACACAACATAATAGGAGTTATAAGATTGGTCTGGTAGTAAAGTGGAGAGGTGGGGGAGGAAAAGGTCTTAAGTTCGAATTCCTCCATTAACAAAAACTTACATATTAATAATTAATATTTTGTCTATTAAAAAAAAAACACAACAAATGTTTATGACGAAAACATTTGAAAAACGATATTAACAATGACATAACTTTAAATCAAGAAAGGATTAATGGCATCCCATTCGAAAGGAAATGATATTATTTCTACAATAAGATTTGCCTACAAGTTTCTACAATAAAAAAAAAAAAAAAGTCTCTTTCACTTAACCCCCCTTATCTGCTATGCCTTTTTTGCCGTTTTTGGCCCAATTTGCATAAAGTTCTAAACAAATACTTATAGGAAAAGAAAATGAGAAAGTAAGATGAATCGATCTTTTCCCATGAACTACAATCAACTTATGTAATTCAACTTTTTTAGAACCTTTCCCATCCAACTTATTCAAAGTTGAGATACATAAATCAGATTTTAAATAATTTGTTCATTTTATCTCTATTTATTTTTCCTAAATGTGCTTGTTAAGAAGTTATCCAACCCCACTCATTGCCTATTTCTGGAAACTACTTTTCTTCCTTAATCCTTATTTATTTTACTTATAAATAATAATATAATTATATTGGCCAGTTAACTACAGAAGCAATGACAATTTTTTTTTTTTAAATGGACGAGTCTATAAATAGGGTTTTGCAAAAACTTCAGTAGATGTTGACAAAAGCGACAATAAAAATATATTCATTTTCCCAGATGCTTCTAATCCAAAATTTACAATACAGTGCGTGTCATTTTGAAGCTAGCCAAGAACACATTGAGAACAAGAAGACAACAGTTGCTATTTTTAGACACCACAATAAAAAGGTGTGAGCAAGGATGTAAAATCTGAAGTGAGGAAAAGGAAAAAGAAACAGCAAAAAAGATAATCAGAGTTACATCAAAATATTCACTTCAGTGTTTTCAGTTTTCATACCTGATGACACCAGTTGTGAGAGTGTGGTCAAGTCCAAACTGCAAGAAAAGAATGAAGAATCATGTTAGCAGATTCATGCAACAGTAAATTGCATCCATCAGAAACAACAAATAGCATTAAAGTAATGAATGATTAAAAGCTACATAAATAAGTTAGGCAGCAATTACAAGGTACCAACCATGACAAATTATCAATTAATGTTGCTCTTTATCCTTTTTTATAAAAATATTGTATGGTTTGGAATCCACCCATTTCAATAGTTTAGCTATCATTTAACAAAAGAAAAAAAAAATGTGAACCCACCCATATTTCTAGATAGAGTTGAAAAACAGAACCCCAGAATTTTTTAGGAACAGGAAGGGATACAGATCTGGATTTACATCAGAAACAATTGTAACTCAGATCTCCAATACATTTTTTAACATAAAATATAGTGATTACATAACGGAATTATTACAACAGGAGAAGGCAATGCTGATTAAATAACTATACAATTATGAAAAGTACAAGTTAGATTAACTGAGACAACTGCTAAAAATTTGATTTAGGAAGATCAAAATCCCCTTTATCATAAAAATTCCAACTTAGGTTTCAATTATTAGTAAATTCAACCAGGATTTCTATAATCACTCTAAATTGGAAAATTCAATCAGTAAGGATGTCTCACTGGGTTCCCAATAGCATAAACCTTCTGACCAACAAGCAAATCAGCAGAGACCCCAATAGGTATAGGCCGTAGTTTGTCCTTGGGTGCATCAACACGCAGAACAGCTACATCCTTGTCTTGGTCAAAACCAACAACTTTGGCATCATAAGTTGACTGGTCAGCAAGCGTGACCCTGCACATAACTAGCATCTCTTTGAATAGAAGCAATCACTTCACTCAATCCATCAAGTGTATCTATCTACCATCAAAATTTATAATTAATGAATTCAATCATCAAATCCACACAAAATTGTAAAGCAAACACACCCATATATATCGAAGGAGGTGTAAATGTGCAAAAGTAACACACGTAGTCATCAGTCCATCACCTCCTTTTTGTTTGAATACAATGTAAATTATATAATCCATTTGACTATAGATAAGTCACACTATACATTATATGAACATTTTTATTTTTGCTATAAAACTTGAAGTTCCAATTTGGCATTTGCCAGCGTCACAAGACTCAAAAAGTAAACCAGACGTGTTCACTTCTCTAATTAGAACCAACAGGACGAAAAATACAAGCAGAACATCTGGATCAAAAGATGTCACAAAAAAGAAAAAGAAATTAATTGAAATGCACTGATAGCATTAAAAAAAATTACTGTCATCCAATCATGAATCCTTGTATATGGTAAGATGGTTAACTTTTAGTAATAATTATATAAAAAATCATATCTAGAATGATTTATAATTGGTAGAGAATGTAAAAGTCCTTACACTGACATTCCATAAAAATAAAATTAAAAAATTTAACTAGATTGCGCAAACAATGTAAATGCGGTTTGTCCTGCCATCCGATCAAGAACTCTCGTATAAAGGTAAGATTGTCTCCTATCGTAATAATTACTTTAAAAGTTATATATTTAGCATCTTTTGGAATTAGTGGACAATATCAAAATCTTTACATTTTCAAATTACAACATATCCAAAACAAAGTCAACAACAAAAAAAGATACCTACTTGAGATCAGACGCACCACGGATAACGTGATAATTGGTCACAATATGACCCTCCTTATCCCAAACAAAGCCAGACCCGGATCCCTGGGGAACTTCCAACACGTCCAAGGTGAACGCATCCTGCCTAAACACGAAACCCCAAATTGAGAAACGCGAAGGCAAAGCGAAAGGGTAAAAGAAAAGCAATAAAAAATCGAATTTTGAAGAGGATCCAGAAAAGGGGCGTGGGCAGAATTACTTGACAGCAAGGTTGGTTATGTAGACGACAGAGGGAGTGTTCTCTTGGAAGAGTCTGACGGTGGCGAGTTCATCGGACTGCAGCTTCCTTGGGGAGGTGACGACGAAGGCGGCGGCGGAGTCAGCGTTGGAGATGAAGAGAGTGAAGGAAAGAGCGAGGGAAGTGCAGAGAAGGAGAAGAGATTTGGGAATGGTGAGTTTGGGGAAAAGGGGTGGCAGAGAGAGTGATGGAGTTAGATTTGGGGGGCGAAGGAGGAAGAGAGTGGGGTTGTGGAGATGAAGGGATTTGGATAGGTGAATTGTGGTGGGTTTGGTGGCGTTTGAGGGGCGAGGGAATGGTGAAGAAGCAGAAGGGAACAGTGTGGAAATGAGTGAACAAGTGGCCATTGTTTTGGTTGAAGTGACCAATGATGTCTGTTATGCTAAATGCTTGGAAATGTTATTTGTGGTTCTTAGACCAGTCTGTGTGAATAGTGATGGACCTTCAAGGCTGCTGATGTTGGCAATTATTATTACACTCTCATCACCTTATTTTTATTTTTTTTTATACTTTTGAGTTTTTTTTTTACTGCATTATTTCATTTGATTTGTTATGTGATAATGTGAAGGAGATTTTTCTAATATCCATTTATCATTTTGTTTTTAATATAATAATTTCTTATTTATTGATTGATTAAAACAAAATTTTGTTTATGATGTAGCCCCTTGTTTTATTTCTCTGTCCTTGTTACGTGACTCTTGTGGAGTATGTTTTATAGAAGTTCCTAGTTTTTAATAATTATTGATTTTATTTTTTTTACCAATTTGGATGGCAAACAAATTTCTCCGAATTGTAGATACTAAAATATATTTAAATTTATTGTTAATGATGACATTCATATTCTTGCTCCATCTTATATGTCGTAAAAATGAAAGGAATTGAATCCTATTTATAAAAAAAATTAAAATAATTAATCTCAGTATATTGAAACTGTTCTTAGATGAAATAAAATTATATTTTATAGGAAATACTTGAGAGAAGAGCTGAAAAATTTCTCTTTCTTTTATGTTGGGTTGAAGGGTCAACAACGGAGAATTTTCAAGCAAAGCAATTTAAAACTTAACCAACCATTGTTTGGGTGATAGTTAGGAATCTAGTTTAGCTGAATTTAACAGAGATTAATGAAAGAAACACTTATGATAACATTTAATTTGATAAAATTTAGAAAGAAAATTGCTTTCAACTCTATGTGAGAAAGGTGTCAGACATAAACGTTCGGAAAAAGCTAAGTGAAATTATGATTTTCAAACATTTACATCTCTGTAATTACTATTCAATTCAATTACTGTTGTTATAATTAAGCTAGTTAACTTTTTGTTCAGTTTTTGTTTTTTTAATTTTATATTTCTGTTGATATTAAATAGGACAGCCTGGACAACACATAAATTGGGCCCATGAAACTTTATTGGTATTTGGTTTTTACACCCTACAAGTTAGTAATGGCACCTATCAGCCACCGCAAAATTACTTAAATGTTCTTCATTAAAGCTCTCAAGTCTCACCTACTTGGTCCGGAAGCTTTCACCCATTCCCCAATCTTCGTGGATATACTTTAGAACCCTTTGGGGTCAACCAAAAACCCTCTTGATATTTGATTTAAATTCACACATACTAGCATATAAAAAGACATATATACTTTCTTTTTTTTTTTACTTTCCAACAATGATTCACTGAAGAGTGCAAAAATTATAAATTTGTTTACTCTAATCAATGATTATCAAAGAGTAAAACAAATTGTTCTCCGACATTCGGCTTTCCATTTTCGTATGGCCCTAAATACACACTAACCCAAATGATCATACTCATACACTACAAAATTGGACAAACCAATTGTAGGAAAACAAAACTGCACAAATTGAAACCATTTATCAAATTTTTTCACTCCAACCTAATGTCAAAAAGTAAAAAAGAGAGATATTGTAAAATACTTATACGTCATTTTATAAGTTAATGAGTATGAATTCAATTATTAGATGATGTTAATTCAAATTTCCAAGTCTACTTTATGTTTTGTTTTTGTTTAGTGTTTACTTTTAGAAAGATGCTATTTATATCCCCACTTTTACTCTTTGAAACACCAACCTTTTTAATTATTTTACAAAAATATTCTTTTAAAAAACTAGTTTCCATATTATAATTATGTTGTAATACATTATGAAAAATAATTTCCATAATGTAAAACTCATATTAAGGAATTTTAAATAATAACGTAAAAGTTTATATTACGCGAAAACTAGCTTTTAAAAAATAAATTATTATATTACAAAATTAATACAATACTAACTATAAAACTTATAAAAAAAATACATTACAATACTTGTTCATATAATATATTAAAATATAACATCACAAGAACTAGTTTATCAATAAGATTTGTAACAAAACAAAATGCTGAGAGAGACGATAGGTATTTCGAAAATATAACAAACCAAAATTAAAGTTGAGTTTAAAAACCACAAGAGGAGTGTAAATAGCAGCTCCCTTAATTTTACACCAGCTCAGATAAATAATAACCAAATAGGTTTACCAATTTAACCCACTCCTTAACAGGGAAGGCTATTGGTACCTTGGTGCTTAATAGATATGGAATTTCTCCCTCCTCATTTTACAACATCCTCTGGAATGTCCAATTTAAAACAAAATACACCTCTAAAATAGGATGCAAGAGAACTCCAAGAGTGTAGGAAGAAATTGCTCAACAGAACTCTTATTTCATCTTGGATCCCAGTTAATTTCATAAGCCACCCCCTTTTCAATTCCAGAAAGGACAACTCAAAATATATTTTTACATTTCAGATTATTGTGAAAAGGGGGATGACGCATGAAATTCATGGGATGGAGGAAGTTGTTGCCTCACAGATAGTATATCGACGTAGAATTGAAGCAAAATGTATCACAAAAAGTGCAGCATCTTGTATTAATATTCTAGTTCATAATTGAATGCAATGTCCTAAACTAAATTCTTATGAAAGCATTTTCATTGGCCACTCCTAAAAAATAAGTGTCACCATCACCAAGGAGTAAAATAAAGCTAACAAAAGAAATTACAAAATTTTGTCAAGAGGTCGTAATTCTCTAGGTAAGCCATCAAAGTGTCCGGCGTCTATGTCAGCTTGTAGCATAGGTCGCTTTCCTGTTTCCCAGACAATGCCCTCTGCTAAGTGCTCCTTGCTTTGCGTGAGCATTACAAAATTGGGATCAGCTCTTTGATAACTGCAAACAAGCATAAGTGAAGATGCAAATTTAGCAATATAAGATACAAATTTTGTAAGAGCATATGGATTCTTATGCCTCGAGCTGCTCAATAATAATTAATAATAAACTATTTTCAATAAATTTTATTCCATTACAGAGTGTATGAAAGAGTATTGCTAGCATTTCTCTAAAATGTAATTTTATTGAATCCAAACATAGAAGCTCTAGCTATGAAACGAACCTGGCTTCCCTGAGACTCTCACTTTGGATGCCAAATCCGAATTGCACTTTATTACCATCAGCATGATCTCTAGTGGCTACAGAACACCATCACATTCTTAGCACTCCAATGTTCAAACAAATAGTACCACCATCATTGATACTTTCTTCTAAAATCAACCTTCCCCGACCCATCTCTCTAAGAAAAAGAAGAAGGGGGCGGGGGGGAGCAGAGAAAGAAAAAGTAGAAAGAAATTCCAATCCTTCACCATTTCCATTTAAAATTGCTTAAACCTTTCCAGTATCACAGTGAACTTGATACTTAGGCTTCATTAGAACCAGCTTATCTTTAACTTAAAAATTACTTTAGTTAAAGTAAAAAAATAGAGTTTCAAAATAAGTACAAATTATTTGTCAATTTTCATTTCTTTTTAATTTTAAAGTTCATTTTGAGTTAAAAATTGTTTGATAAATTATTTTTTTCTAGACTAATGAAAAAATATATTTATAAAATTAAAATTTATATCATAAAATAAGCTCCTTAAAAAATTAAGTCATATTTAATCCTAAAATAAACTGGACCAAATGGAGTCTTAACGTTGGTCAACAACAGAAGAAGGACTAGAACTTTGAGCGACCAAGAAACAATGTCAGCATACAAAACTTCAAGGTAGCAAACATATATTCCATTAAGAATATAGGTCAAATATGTGGGGAGAAATTTAAACTTCACAAAGTCTAGGGAAGCCAACTTCGTTTCCCCTCCCCTTTTCAACTCCTCCCAACCACCAAAAAGAATGGCTACAAGTCACCCTTGATCACTGTATTATGACTATATAAGTGTTGGCCTCCTAATACAAACATGCAAAAGGAAAAGAGAAGTCCCAATCCCACTGAAGAAAAAAGAACAAGGGATAAAGAATTAAAGCAAGATTGAATAAAAAAATCCTTCTAGAGACACCTGAAAGGCTGAAAGTGAAAGAAGGTTTCCACCACGACTTGAATCCTAATGCTATTGATGAGCTACGAGGCCCAACCTTTCCCTGAAAATATGAGAAATAATCAACTTAGGTACATCACTTGAAATCTTATAAATCTGCATACCATTGCATGGATTTTCTACCTTCAGCAAGAAGTTTTTATTAGCCTGCCAAGACGCACCAATTTGAAAGGTGGAGTCTGAGATATTGTTTGCTGCTACGGCATCATCAACACTGAAAATAGAAAATTAGATTGTACCCACATTGGTGCAGTGTAACTGCAATATGTTTGAATATCTGCTTCAAAAAGAATACCTTGTTTGTAACTCAAACCCAAAATCAATGTAGTTTGTAATTCCAACGACAGAATACTCTTCAAGGGGATTCTTCACCTGTTCAATTCAAGTCAGGTTTATGATTTTAAAGTATAATATATACTGATTCAACAAGAAATTAAATTTTTCAGTTCACCACAACTCAGAATAAAAAATCTAAAAAATATGAATGAGGGTAAATTTAACAATAAATAAATAAATAATGATGAAATTAATCAGCATTATGGTATCTAGTACAAGGAAAATACATCCAGAATATAACTTACAAAATAGGACCAGATCTAGAGAGAACAAAACTAACACATTCACAACATTTGTCGATTAAAAAGAAAACCAAGGAAAACCCACCCTAAGTTTAGTTTTAAGAGATACAAATAACACCAAATAAATTTAAAGTTCATTTTTTGGCAAAAGTGAAAAATGAGATACTAATATGAAGTCAATGGAAAGAAAGACAGCAAGGACCAAAGAACATACCCGCCTTTGAACAACCATATGTTGATAGAATGAGGCAACAAACTGCAGATCATTTAGAATTTAAATTTCAGTAAAATGCTTCTCAAAATATTCACCAAAACAACAAATCATATGTTAGGGTAGACAGTTTCCCAGAAGCACTTAATTGGCTGGCTGTTTAATTAACACATCATATGTTAATACAAAATTTAATATTTATACTGATGGTTCGTGAAATTTTTAAATAAAGTCAATTTCTTACAAATCAAATACTTACATTTAAGAGGAAAACAAGTCACATTATTATATTACTACCCACTAATGAGATGTCCAAAGAATTGTTGAATGTAACATTTCATCAATCTAACTATATGGACAAATACCTGAGAGCTTTTGACAAGCTCAAGGCTGAAATTGAAGGATGGACACAAGGGACTGCCTGATCCAACACCATAGCCCATGGCACAGCTCCAGTTCATCAAATTTGAAAGCTTTGCATTTCCTTCTAAAAGGCGCACAAGTTAGTATGTAGATATTTGTTTAATTTTCAGATACAAAATGTGTACAAGTCAGATAAACATGATTTTAGAGTTTAGTTTATTGTGGCTGTTTAGGGTTCAATAAAATCCAAATTACTAAAACTATTTGAAAATAATAATGCATCAATTCAAGTTCTTCAATCCTGTTACAAATCCAGGAAAGAAAAATGAGAAATTGACAAAAAAAAAAAAATACAAAGGAAACAAACAATTTTATTGAATGCCTAACAATAGGAGAAAGAATTGTCCTCCACAGGTTTTTCCCTTCATCCAAACTCACTAACTGTTTAGTGAATACTTCCATCCTTATTCTCCATATTTATCTCACTAATTTATCATACTGACTAAAAGTTGATGCAATAATGTCAACTTACCAGTGAAAGCAATATATACATTTCCCAATTGGCCTATATATAAGCTAACAAAATAAAAAAGCAAACGTGTTTAGGCCAGCATCTTCAATGAAATCCAAGCTCAAAACAATATATTGCTATATAACTAGCAGAAAGATAACCAAAATTCAACATATGTGCTATACAGAAACCAAAAAAATTGAAATTAATTTAAGAAATCCAGTACTGATTTAGTAACTTTAATGAAGAAAAAAACCCAAATATAGAAATATTTCTAAAGGAATAAAATCTGTGTAGTTCTTACGTTGTGGCTCATACTGCACCCCAACAGTCACCCTTCCCATCTTGCTTACCAGCCACGCACTTTTTGGCAATTCATCTTTCACTGTAATTTATGACAATTACATAACAGTATATTTTCATTGTTTCTCCAAAGGATCATAAATCAATATTTGCAAAAATCCATGGAATGAAAAAGCATCAGTTATGCGTAAATCTCTTACATTCTTACAAAGAGAACTACCTATTTGCATTTTTAATAAAGAAACATTTAATATATTTAATAAATAAGACATGTTAACAAGTGCCCTAGAGGAGTAGTTAAGGATATCAAAATGGGGAAGTTTTCAATAAAATGATTTTCAACACATCCTCAACTTGATTTCCAATAAAGATGATGATTAATATTTTGCAAAAACAAAGAAGTTGGAAAGAGTAGCTTACTAAAATAGAATCTCTAAAAATATTATATCACAAAAGCACCTTTATTCAAACACACCCAAACTATGCTCATTGGCAAAAAAACGAGGGAACTTACTGCCAAAAGGCAAAAGTGTGACTCCAAAGGATAGATTTCCAGAACCATATCTCAACCCCATCAGGCCATAATCTTCGCAGGATTCTCTGTAGAATTGATTAACTTTATCAACATCAAGTGCTGTAATCCATGGATGATGTACAAACTACAACAAGAACCTAAGTACCTAACACATGTTTCTGCCACCATCATCAAACAAAACACACCTTTTCTTCAACAGCAAAGGGAACACTCCGAAAGCCCCAAATCCATATTTGGGATAGTAAGCGCATGATCTCATCTGCAAAATCCTGAATAGACAGACCATACAATATTCACAATTTCAAATAGATGCATGGTGTATGTTTGGATCAAGGACACTAGTGAAAGAGAAGGGAGCATAAATTTTTTTGGAAGAAAATTTTATTAGCACTATACAGAACAAAGAATGCTAGTAACACTCTTTTCAATACTAGGTAGATTTCATGTTAGCCCCACCAAATAACCTTGCTCCACACCCTATTTAGTGGGACCCACATGTCACTCACCTAGTAACAAAGAGAGTAGCCAAAAGGTATTTTACTAACATTTCTGCATATAGTATTCATATAAATGGATAAGGAATGATTGTAAGGTTTCATCGTAGGATAAAAGTTAAAAGATGTTGGGAAAATACTATAATCTTGGCTATAATTTGTTTTTTAGCTTATAAGTTTTTTCAAGGTGGATGTTTGGAAACCCAGCTTCAATTTAGAAAAAGGTTTCAAGAAGCTAGAAATTTGTTGTATCTATGATTATTTTTCATTTCTTTCAGTTGTTTTTACATTCTTTTACTCTAGGAAAGTTGATTTTTTGTTACATCAAAACAAGATTAATTATTTACAAACCACTTTTCAGGAAACTTACCCAAACAAAAATTGATTCTAATTATAATGGATTATAAAATAATCAAAATTGATTATAAAACAATCAATTATATATATAGTCAATTATTGAAACAATCAAATTTTCTCAGCTTTCTCAAACACACTCTTAGTTGTAGTTATTTAACTGCTTTTGATAGTATTCTGCATTAAAATTAAAGCTTCACCTTGGTATCCAATGCTTAGTTTAAATGTCAACCTTCATTCATTGTACTATAAGTTACCCAGGTAAATCCTCAATTCAAATTGGAAAGTAACACCAAAATCAATTGACGAACTGCATCTAAGTATAGTCCTTCATCATAATATATCGTCATTATTCCTTTTCATGCTTAAAAAACTCTTAATTTGAAATGAAAAAACATACACTCCCTTCACTTGCACTTCCAAAACATACGCTTATAGAATTCATTCAAGTTAGAGCCACTTACGGATCCGATGTTGATACATAAAGGTCCATAAACGTGTGAGGATCATTAGCATCACTGCAACCACCAAAGCAAGTTAAAAAAAAACTCAACAACTGCAGAACAACAACAAACACACCCTTAAGGTTTTAAAAAGCAGTCTGCAACTGCAACACCAGGGTTTTAGGAATGTCCTCAACACTCAACAGTAATTGTGGCTATATTTATCCGCTATTCTCCACAATAAAGTAAAGTGACAAACCCTCAGTGTCCTCAATCGTAATTGTGGCAACATGAGCGGTATTTATCAGCAATTTTCGACAATATTAAGGAACAGAGCAAAAGCGTGACAGCGAAAGAAGGGACAAGAGAAAAACCTTTGCCAGCGAAACAATGCATTTCCGGTTATACTGTCGTCAGGCTTACGATCGAGAGGACCTGAAACCTAAACTCATGAAAACAAGAATTAATAAATAGGAGCAGTTTCCGTATCGCGGGCGCAAGTATGAGAAGGAGAAGAGAGGTTAAGAGAAGATACAGTTGCGATGAGATCGACGTTAGGATCATCGATTGGCTTGAGCATGATTCTGGTGGTGAAGTGTCTGGCCTGAGTGAAGTAGTCTTGGAAGAGCGAGGTGAGGGCGAGCTTGGCGAAAACGACGTCGTAGGAGGAGTGGAGCATGCGGTTGCGGGCGGCGAGGGGAGGGAAGTCGAAGAGCGGCGGGACCAGCACCACCGGCGGCGGAGGCGCTGGCTCTCTCCTGAACAGCCACTGCCACATCGTTGGTTGAGTGAGTGAGTGTGTGAGTGTGTGGTGGAGTCAAACAAACGCAACTAGAAGAAGAAGAAGAAGATGATGATGAGGCAACAAGGCCCAAGGGTTTCGTTGTGAATCGCTGCTCTCACGCGCCATTCTCGCACCACCGACCCTGACGGTTTCAACTTCCACCTGTATTTACCATACTACCCCTCCTTTCTTTTTCTTTTTCTGCTACGTCCATTGGTTAGCGGGCGGGCAAATCAGCGACTTTTACTTCCTGCACCCATAATTTTGCTTCCCAAGTTTTCGGCTGATTGACCCAAGTGGGTTTATTTTTTAAAAAAATTACCAGTATGGGTCTGCTTTGAAAAATATTACCAGCATGAGTCTGTTTTGGGTGGTTTACTCGGTCAAACCGCAACTCCGAATTGCGGTTTCGTTGTCACGTCAGCAAAGGATTACGTGGAAGCCAGCGTGGAAAAACGACTACGAAACCGCAAGTGGGAATTGCGGTTTGACTGAAAACACAGAAAATGATGCCTGTAAAACCGCAAGTCGCATCTGCGGTTTCAATTAAATATTATTTTTATCATAAACCGCAAGTGCGAACTGCGGTTTATGTTAAATATAATATTTAAATATCATCAAAGTGGTTGTAGTTTAATGTTGAGAATTTCATGTTGTAGTTGTGGAGACCTGAGCTCGAGTCCCAGCAGCCACACATTGTTTTAATTGATGTCGGATTTAAATCACATGACTTATTTTTTTCACTTTTATAGGATAAAAAAGTAAGTAAGGTGATTTTAATTAAAACACTGTGTGGCTGCTGGGACTCGAGCCCAGGTCTTGCTGAGACTCGAGCCCAGGTCTCTACGACCACAACATGAAATTCTCACCACTAAACTACAGTTACTTTCATGATATTTAAATATTATATTTAACATAAACCGCAGTTCGCACTTGCGGTTTATGATAAAAGTAATATTTAATTCAAACCGCAGATGCGACTTACGGTTTTACGTGTGACTGCTGGGATTCAAGCCCGGGTCTCCACCACTACAACATCAAATTCTCACCATTAAACCACAGCCACTTTGATGATATTTAAATATTATATTTAACATAAACCGCAGTTCGCACTTGCGGTTTATGATAAAAATAATATTTAATTGAAACCGCAGATGCGACTTGCGGTTTTACAGGCATCGTTTTCTGTGTTTTCAGTCAAACCGCAATTCCCACTTGCGGTTTCGTAATCGTTTTTCCACGCTGGCTTCCACGTAATCACTTTGCTGACGTGACAACGAAACCGTAATTCGGAGTTGCGGTTTGACCGAGTCAACCACCCAAAACAGACCCATGCTGGTAATATTTTTCAAAACAGACCCATACTGGTAATTTTTTTAAAAAATAAACTCACTTGGGTCAATCAGCCCAAGTTTTCACACTATACTTTTCCTATTTTTCATTTTCTTTTTCTATTTAAAATTTTTATTTTTTATATTCTAAAATGAGTATTTTATAATATAATTAGCACGATCTCCTTCTCTCCACTCAAGTAATTTAATTTTTTTAGTACCATTTACATATAAATGATAATAAATCAATATTTAATTTTTAATATTTATTCAGTATGTCATTCTCAATCTTCTATAATAAGAACATATAAAAATAAAATATACTTTAATTTTTTATAAATTTTTAATTATTTAATAATAAAAAATGAATAAGTGACTAACAATATGATAAATTTTTATTGTTTTATAAGCATAAATATAAAAAAAATATTAAAAATCTTATAAGCATCAATATTTTTAAATAATTTTGTATTTTATAAAAAATAAATTATAAATAAGTTTTAAATAGTAGATCTATTATGAGACCCTTGAAAAATGCTTCAAGATTTTAAAAGGAGATTTTTTAAATTTCACTAAAGCAAATAATAAAACAGATTTTAATAATGATTGACATTGCGAGATCTAAAAAAAAAATATAGTTACAAATTTTAAAAGGGGATTTACCAATAAAGATTTCCTTATAATTTTTTTTATTGAAAAGGGCAAAAAAAATCCAAAAAACAAGAGTTACATATAGATAAGATGATTTATGGCAATGCCCATAACATCCTTAGGCAATAATAGGGAACAAGAGACAAAGAGACAATCTAACAAATGAGTTCTTAGGGATACATATAAGCAATATTTGCCAACTTTTTTGCTACCATATTAGTCTCTCTAAAGATATAAACAAAAACAATCTTACAAGCCTTAGAAGCTTAATCCTTTATTAAGCGAATTAGTGACAACACAGGTGTGAGTGCAGAACATCACCATTAATGAACCTAATAACTCAAATAGCTATCCAATTTGCTCAAAAGAAGATTTTGACTTGTAAAATGAGAAGAACTCATGATGAGTTTTATTGCTCGAGAGAGTAAAACTCAATTATCATCTTAAACTCTTCTTCTTAATGCGAGTTATTTGACTTTAGATTATGCGAGAGATCTATAGTTTAATACTCAAATAGCCCAATTCCTTACTTGCGAGAGATCGAGGTTAAGAATATTCTTATAGGTGATAGGAACATGGGTAGGGAATGAGGATTTTGAGTTCATTTATACACTTGAAGAGATGATTTAGTGAAATCAAACTCAACTGAATCTCATACATGTCCACTAGTATTAGTTAATTTCTATCTTTCGTTCATACAAGTAAAAAGTCTTGAGATTTTTTAGGTATTATCCAAGTCCTTGTGGGATTGACCGATATTTATTGGATATTACATACAACTGGTGTACTTGCCATTAGTAGTGTAGAAAATTTGCACTCATCAGACCTCCAGACCATGTGGACACAGTGAGCATGCATTCTAAAAATTTGCACCTCCATCGCTGATGATGCAATCTTGGATTGCTCTTCCTAGGATTTTGCTTCTTGTGGTTCTATGAGATGAAGAAGATGAAGTTTGGAAAAGTAGAAATGGTGGATGGAGGTGCCACTCTAGAAAGAGCTAAGCGTATGTTTGTAGAAGTTTGCCACAAGAAAATGAACTTTTGATAAAAGTTATAGAAGCACTCTCGAGTTAGAGAGAAAAGATACTCATAATGAACTCACACAAAGTGTGTTATATTAAAATGATCAAAGGTCAAACAGAGTGTGAGGTGTTATTTATAGAGTGGGAAAGGGTCTTGGACATCTAAGGCTAGTTAAGGGTGAGGATAAATAGAAGATCCAAACAGACCCCTAAAAATATGGATCTATGTTCCCTCTAAATTCAATTTTGAATTTGAAAGTGTTATGTGGACTCCCTCCAAAATTCAAATTTGAATTTGAAAATGCCACCTAGGAGAGAGAATAAGTGGCACTTAAATGGGGGGAACAAAGGGGTTCCACTTGTCTCTCATGCACATATGTATGTTAGGAGGTGTGAAAATTAAACAAGGGGGTGTGAGAATTAAAATTCACATGTTGTCTTCTCCAAAAAGTCCACTTTCTACCATACATCCCTCATAAATTACTAATGGCACCTCAAGCTAAAAATAAGAGGAAAATAAAAGGAAAATGGCTCAAATACAGAAGCCCAAAATGTCACGACCCAAATTCATGGTCATGGCCGGCGCACAGACTAACATCCTTAGCTTGACAAGCCTAATAGGAAGAGATCAATACGTAGCAAATACATTCCCAAATTTAACATACTGTTAACATTCTGTAGAAATTTTGACAGAGTCTCCCCTGTATTTTGAACATCCAAAAAATTTACAAAAAGACCTGCTAACAATATAATGCCCCATCCAGAGTTTCCAACAACATCAAAATACAATACATAAACATAAACCTCATAACTAGACTACCTATGGTTGCAAAAAGTACAAAATTCTCCGAAATAACATCAAACAGCCACCAACACAAATGAGGCATACAAAAAAAGAAATAACAATAGAGATGAAACAGACGAGGATGTCAGCAGCCTGCTACTTAGCTGCCTAAGAATTTGAATGAAAAACAATAGAAAGGAGGTAAGTCACAAAGACTTAGTGAGGGCCTAACAACCATTATGAACCAGAAATAAAACATACTAATGCAAGCATTGTTCTATAAAAATATTTCTCAATATAAAATTTACTAAATCACTAAGTTCACTAAATTTCACAATCACGGGTAACTTATACCGAATATAAAAATGTTACATTTTTAGCATTTTCAAACAATAATAGATTTATTATATACATATATATTAAGTAAGCAAACTTTGAAATGAAATATGTTACTGTAAAACGTAAATAAAGTGAAGTGTAAATATCATGAGATATCACTCTTGATAGAACCAAGAGGCAACTTCATCTCGTTGATAGCCTTCTCCTCTGAGAATGACCTCTCTCTTGGGGTGGTTTCATCTAACGGATACCCTTTCCTCTCAAAATCCTATCACGTCTCAATATCAGATTATTGAGGTAGCTTCATATCGTTGATAGCCCTATCCAAAAAGTGCAAGTTCCATCTAATGGATAACCTTTTCCACTCGAAATTATACAACTAGGTGCACCTAGGTCGTTATCATCCGCTAACAACATATGGGGTTCTAACATGGATCCTCATAATATAATTACCAAATTTGTTTTATTCATTCCAAAATAAATCTCCAATTTCATCAAACATAATCAATTTAAGTTATAAAGCGCTCAACCTTTGAAGTAAATTTTTATAGAGAATAAAATCAAATAAAAAGTATGTTTCCCAAACTTATTAAGTAGACGACATTAAAATATAATAAGATAAATTAAAGTAATAATTATAAAACTATTAAAATAGGTCACAATGACCATTAAACCACTTATATATATGGAGAGTCAACCAAATCACTCCCCAACAACTTCAGAAGTATTATGCGAGGTAGAAATCAACAAATTTGAGCATTAACAAAGAGTTCCAATATTTAGAAATTTGTTTAAAGCTCTACCTATTTATGGGTAACCATAAAAATCCCTAAAACCAGTGTTCCACACCCTGAAAATAATTCTACTTGAAGCTAGCACCTACAAATAACCTATTCTTTAGGTTACAAGTATAAGTTTACCTTAGAGAGTCAAAACGAACAACTTTTATAGTGTGAGTATTTTTCTCCTTTCTCGGAGCACTATCCATAACACCAAAAGTTACCAAACTTAGTTTCGGAAGAAAAAGAGAACAAGTAAGAGTTTTGGGTTTCATTACCTTCACTAAGTAAGAGATTTGAGAGTACATGGAACCCCCCAAAGGATTAAGAAAGAAAGGAAATGAATATGAAAAAGAAGGGAAAATGAGAAATGAAGGAGAGAAAGGATAATTAGGGGAGAAAGAGAAGAGTGGAGGTCAAGAGAGGGAGAATAAGTGTTTAGATAAAAATTGGGAGGGAGGGTTTTTTTCCCTTTTAATGAAACGAGGCATTTCACATAATACTAAGAACACCCACTCAAAATACTACACAGTCTACACAAAATATTTACACAATTTTAAAACTGTGGCCCTAATGGTCTTCATGAAGTTCCTTCCTAGTCATATCTTCTCTCCAGTCCTCCTAGCCAAGGGACCCTGCTAGGTGGGATTGCACCAACTGAAGAGTCCTATAAGACCCAAATACCCTTAGAGAAACCATTTGCATCCTCACAAAACAACCATCAAACCCCAATCTCTGAACTATCATTTGAGTTTTCCTGCCACTAACTCTAGTTTCTATTAATGAAAGGATACCTATGTGGTATCGAACACAAATATCACAAACCAAACAAGGAACAATGCAACTCGTAACCCCCCAAACATTCCAGGACACTACATTCATTGGACAAATATATAGTAAAAAATAGGAACCCCAGCCCGCAACATCTCAATCGTTACGACATGCCTTGACCTCCATTGACTCCAACACTTGTAATGACGCAACAACACACTCCTCCATCACTCTCAAAACGGAATCATTCTCCAATAGGATGCACGATGCACCATCACCGCCTGCAACACTTTTCTCAGGCCTAAACTCTTTATAGACGTGACTAGACTATGTGACCCGCTTCTGGCTTCAGATCCGATAGCCCTCTTCCCTAGAGGGTCACACGATGCATTAGTATGACTGTTAGGTTGCAAGTCGCTCTTGGGCTTACACACGACTTTCATCGCTATCTTCTTTGGCAAAACAAGCATCATTGTAGTAGAACTGCTAGACGACAACCCGCTTTTAGGCCCAATGCATCTTCCACCTCTACCGTCTTTGGTGGGACAATCACCACAACAACTGGTCCTCCATGCTGTTTCTTCTCTATGATGAACCTTTGCTTAATGGCGCCATGGGCTGACGCAGAATCACCATAAAATGATCTCCTTAGCTGATTGGCAATGAACACCATGACATTTGTGTCTTGAGCACTTCAAGAGAAAGGGAGTGGAGATTCGTGATTTATAGCTTTAAGCCATGCCTTTGTGATGCCCCTTGATGAACCATGCAAAATAGAAGGTTGTTCCATGTTTTCGGCATCGCATGTTAGCAAATGTGGTCACCATTATAAGTACTCAAAATATTGTGTCTAAAAAGGCAAATAAATATAATTATGTCTTGCTCGATCAAAAAGGTAGCTTTATTGCAAGCCAAATTTTTCTATTTTTCCTTTTTCTACAAGGGACTGACCGTCACAAGTTAAATGAAAGGAATTCGACTTTAACTTTGAAATCTGGGAACTATATTCATAAGTAGTTGTAAGGAACGAGATCAAGTGTGACTATCTCACGTGAGCTCACTCCTTGGGCACTGCATTTAGCAAGCCCTACACTTCTATTAGGCGCACCCCTTCCAAGCCTTAGGTCCTTCCTTTAGACTTAGATTGGGCCAAGCCCTTTTTCTGCTTATTTCTCCCCGATTTAGGTCACGGACTCTGACTGCCTGCACCTTCTTCTTTGGGTTAGCCACTTCACTGGTATTGACAGACATGTCAGTTGACTTAACCAAATGGGCCTAGTCCAAATCTCTTTTCAACAAATCAAAACGGTTACCGTTATTCATTCTAGCACTTACAATAATTGCCTTATTTAATCAACTAAGAATCCTTAAGATTCTTACATCTCACAATTGTATTTGCTAACATCCAATCACTAAAAATATTACCTCCTGTCTCCAGGTATATTATTACCTCCCTTACTAATATGTTACACATTAATTTTCAAGTTATCACCATTAATTATGGGTTGACTTTTCGTTATGATTGTCATCTCCTTTCTCTATTCATCGGAATCCATTTTCTACAAATTTGGGCTTGTCATGGGCACTGTGTAACCTTATGTCCATATGTTCCACATCTAAAGCAAATAAGGTGCAACCTTTCATATTCAACACAACATGTCACCGCCCTTGCTTCAATCTTGGGAACCAATGGTTGATGCAGATAAATTTTGATAGCTAGCTTAGCAAACTTGCCCATGGAATGGATAAACGTTAGCCTGCAAATTTTAAGCACCTTGCTGAGAAGTGAGCCTGCCCTTCACAAGAAAGTCTCATGATAAAGCTCTATTGGTAGATGGGGGGAGAAAAACCCAAACAACTACTTTTGTAGTTTTCTTTGCACTCTCCAAGAAAGAGGGACACCAACGTTGGACAATAATGTAATGGCCCAAAACCATCCAAGAGCTTCAAATGATGCATTATCCTCTACTGCTAACTGCACTAGGAACAGACCATCCGACATGTCCACAATTTTAATGAATCCTATCTTCACCTAACTCCGTTGGAGTTGCAACTCAATGAATTTAAAATCCACTCTCCTTCCCAAAACATGGACAACCAACGCCTTTTTTCAGGGTGGACACCACCTGTCAAATTCATCAATTGGATGAACTACGAGGCAAAAATTAAATGGACGTGATTCCTGATCCTCAACATACCATTGATTCTTCGAAAAATCATCCTCCTATTCAACCTCCATGAGGTTATCATAACCTTCAAAAATTGAAGATGATAGAAAGGAATCTTTAAGAGTGTGTTTGGATGGGGAATTTTAAGAGAGTAATTAATTTTATTTTGGAATTTCAAATGCTTTGTGATGAAATACCTTGTTTGGATGATGAATTTTAAAAGAAAATTAAAATTCTAGGCATTTTAGAAAGCATTTTGATTAGTTAAAATTGTAGAATTTCAAATTCCTTCAAAAAATTAAGAATTTGAAATTCTTCAAACCTAGTTTTCTTTTACTAAAATCAACTGATGTTATTCTTTACTTGATATCAATTAAGGGTGACAAAACGGGGTGGACGAAGCAGACTGATTAACCAACATACCCTTATTTTTATGGGTCAAATTAGTGTATTTGCTTGCTGGTTTTGGTTTGTTCTACCTAACTCGCCAATTTAGCGGGCCAAAGACTGGGTGGATTGACTCACCAATCCCCCAATATTATATTTTATATTTAAAAAATGATAATATTTATATAAATGAACAAAATACTTATAATAATTAAAATATAAAAATTTATAAAATAGATTTGTTAAAAAAATAAAATAAATTTTGTCATAAATTTATTTGTCATTTATTTATGTAAAAACATAATATTGTCAAAAAATAAAACCAATCATACAAAGTTTACATTTGTGATTTTTCTATTTATTTGTTGTAAAAACATTAATTTTTTAGAAATTAAAAACATTACATTGAATGTAAAAAATTTGTCAACACCCGTAAGGACCATGCTGACCCCTATTGCTCCATAGATCCCTCCTTTCGAGCTACATTTCATCCGGCTGGGCCGTGTGAAGCGAAAGACCCTTACTTACCACCACGACTCTCCATCCCCATGGACTCACTATTTCCCTATGATTATATTCCAACAAAACGTAAATATAAATTCATATAAATTATCCAAACCATAGATATGGTGATTGGTGAAGGTTCCAAGAAATGGTGGCCATCAATTTGTCAGTTTCTCACTCTGGCCATAGAAAAAGGGAATTTCTTTCATTATCGAATCCAATTCACTTTTGTCCACCATTCCCATTAATTGATGGTGCGCCCTTTCTATCCCATCAAAAACGTCATGCATCTCCACTGTTTTGGTCAACCAAATAATATTAAAAAACCTTTTTCTACATAACTATTCCAATATATTTACAGAGAAAAATAGATTAAAAATATAACAAAATTATGTCTAGAAAATATCATTGTATAAAAATGTTAAAAACATACAAGTATTTTCTAATAAATTGTTTTATTTTGATTATTTATTAATATTCAAAATTAATAAATTTTAAGAATCTAGCTTTTTATTTAACAAATTTCATTTATGAATTTTAATACGGGTAGCCCGATTAAGTTAGATCCGGCCTAATATCAAATTTGCGTAAATTTGATTGATAAAACTTATCAGTTTTTCTTTTGACATTTTTATAATTATTTTAATTAGTATATATTAATATAAATAATTTTAACTAGTATTTAATTACAAATATTAATTTGTAATAAATTTATTAATTTTATCAAATATACTTTAAAAGTCATGAAGAAATATGATTCAACATAAGTTTAAATTTTTTTTTTATCTATAAGTGTATATTAATTAAATTCTTATTATTTTTTAAATTTTATTTTTAAAGATTAAATAAGAGTTATACGACTATTAATTAATAAAATTAACATGATTAAATACTCGTATACATAATAATTATATATAATTTTGATTTATTAATATTGTATGTTTTAGATTTTAACTAATATAGTTAGAAAAGTTTTAAATTACAACGAGTTTAAAAGTATGATAAAATAACATAAATAAAAAGTTATAATTAAATTAAATTACATTTTAAAACTTTTTATACTTTTAATACAAAATTTTTTTCTCTAAGTTTTATACACACAGAAATTAAACTTTATGAAAGTTTCACCTAAAATTATATTTTATGAAAATATTTTTAAAATGAAAAATCTAATAAATACTTCTGTAATAACTATTTAAAAATTTATACATATTATATTTAAAAAAAAAGCTAAATTTAGTACTTATTTTAAAATAGTTATTAAAATACGTCACTTATTCTGAAAAAGTGCTATTATTTGATATCAGACATTGCTTTTTCCTCGAAACAGACTCATTTTGCAGTCATAGTGCCTAGAAACGAAAAAGTTGGTAAAAAATCAAAAGAAAGGAAAAAGGATCACAAGTTAGAAGAGGACCGATTTCTAGAATAATAAGCATTTTGGGTTTGTTTGTTTTCTGCGCAGCAACGCAACCCCTTGTTTTTTATTTTCGTGTCCACACTCTGACAAATAACAAGGTACGCTGTTACGTGTCTACATTTTAGCATTTGTATGCTCAATTAAACTAACTGTATCATCCCAAAAACGTGAGCGTTGGTGGGTTATCTTTGGCTTTCAACGTTGTTGCAAAACTTGCTTCTTGTCTTGTTGTCAAATAAACAAATTTTTAATCCCAAAAGTTGTGCTTTTGTGTGTGTTCTTTTGGTGTGTATATTTTTTTGTTTGTTTTGTTTGTTCAACTGCGTAAGCTTCCAACCCATTTCTCTTTTTTAAGCTCCCTCTCCAACCGTGTAAGAAAAAATTGTTCTTTGTCTTTCTTGTTTCTGAAATCCGAGTTCTACTTAGCAATAGAAATCCCGGTGAGGTAAAAAAAATGATTTTTCTTACTCTGTTGGATGGTTTTCTATCATATTTCCCCTTTTCTGTAGCTTCCACCATCTGGGCAGAGGGAAAGAGGGGACTTTGATATTTTTTTAAATGAGTTTCCTGTAATTTTCATTAACTTTTGAGAAAATAGTGCATGCACTCACTTTTTACACTGTCATCTAATTTGTTGATGACAGTAAATTTATTGAGTTCTTCAATAATCTTAAGCGTGGTACTAATGATGACCGGTGATAATGTAAAACTTTCTACGCTTATACCGGATCAAAATTAAAATCTTAAATTTTAATGCATGTCCTAAACTTACAATTTAATTCTGCATAACTCATGGTTGTTGATAACATTTTGCGGATTGGAAGCCTGTTTACATTGCTTTAGAATTTTAAAGATGGTGGTGTTTTATCATATTCATGCCTTTGTTAACTTTGTTGTATTGTATGGCTTTGTGTTTTTACTAAGTGTTGCTACTGTTTCACTGGATTACATTTTCATATATCAATGAAACTGTTCATTCTTCGACTGATTATGGTGGAAAATGTGTAGAACGCCTAAATTAAGGCTTCTTGTTTGTAGTTTTTCTTTAATTTGATATCTTTCTGTATTTCATATAGTTGCATTGAAATGGCAACTTGTATACCGGCTAGAAGTGGCACACTGCATTACAGAGTGACAAACCTCAAGTCTGAAGGCTGTAGAAGGACTGCTTGGGTTTCTGATGTGCCTATTGGGAAATTCTTACAGAAAGATCTTTCGTGGTAAAGATATAATCCTGGAATCATATTTTTAGTTATTTCATATCTGACTATCTGTTTTGATGTCTAAAACAGAGTTCTTGTTTGCTTCTCTAGTGTTTTTTTTTTTTTTAATTAAAGTTTACTTGTTTGCATCAGATCATGTGGTTTTTAATGCAGTTTTATAATTTTAAAACTAACACATTAACGACTAATGGTTGCCTATAAAAAAATGTAGTTTTATTCCCTAGGTATATTTAGAAGATTTTTATTTTTGATCTAGGAATCATACTAGTAGTGATCTTATATGTTGCTATGATAAAAGGTCTAAAAAGGAACACTTATTTTCTTTGATACAGTTTAGATTTGCTTATGATGAAATTTTATCTGTTTGCATAAGATTGAATGCCTTTCATTTTGGTCAAAATTTTGCAAAATCTGAAGCATATATTTTAAGCTCTGATTGTCTATTTGGGGTTGACAAATGGAAATATTGATTTTCATCAAGTTAACATCATGATTTGTACTCTGTAGCAATTACTCTTGCACAATATTTAATTACAATTGTTTGAAGCAAAAAATTGTGGGAACTGGCCTGAATCTCTCTCTCTGTAAAGAAAAAAAGTTGTACTATTGTTATACATTGATTGGATATTTATACTAAGGGGTTTTATAATAGCTTTCAGAAAATTTGATCAGAAAGACTGACTGGAATAGGAACTTCACTTCTGGTTCATCTGTCATAGCTGAATTAATGATTTGTAATTGTTTTGTGGTGCAAAATTTTAGGTCTAAAGCGGTATCCAAGGTCGTGCAGACACACAAATGTGGGTTTTCTGCACCTCCACTTCATAACAATTGGAAACTCTTCAAAGTCGTTTCCTCATGCAAGACAGCTGGTCCAACGAAATGCTTTGACTTTACTGTCATTGGGAGTGGAATTGCTGGCCTCCGATATGCACTTGAAGTTGCAAAATATGGATCTGTTGCAGTGATAACCAAGGCTGAGTCTCATGAATGCAATACTAATTATGCTCAAGGTGGTGTTAGTGCAGTGCTATGCCCTTCAGATTCTGTGGAGAGTCACATGAAGGACACCATTGTGGCTGGGGCATATCTTTGTGATGAGGAAAGTGTCCGGGTATGTTCTGGTCCTATTAAGTTTACATTGTAAAATCATTCTTTCAACCTTATGTCCTCGAAGGATGGAACATTAATCCAATTACATCTGAATATGCCTTAAACTTCAGAAGAATGGTTCTTATTAACCAGTTTTATAAACTGAATTTTCATTTTTCAATGTATATTTCCATTTTCTGATAGTGATCTGTAATAACAAATTACACAAACAGGGTGTTTTCAATTTAAAGTGCAATTCTTTACTTGGTTGTTGTGTTGATTGATATGCTAGGCATGGAATTCTAGTGAATCCTTAATTTATGGAACTGATCAGTATTCTGCTTGAATTCATGGGAAATGTTTATTTTGAACATGCAATAATTGCCATGTATCTTTAGGTGATAAATAATGAATTACTCAGTTTTTTGACTGCTATATGAGTATTTGATACTTAGATTCTTTCTTTTCAGGTTGTCTGTACCGAAGGACCTGAAAGAGTCAGAGAACTAATTGCTATGGGTGCATCATTTGATCACGGGGAAGATGGTAACTTGCATCTAATGAGGGAGGGGGGTCATTCACATCATAGAATTGTACATGCTGCTGATATGACTGGAAAAGAGATTGAACGGGCTCTACTGAAGGCAGTTATCAACAATCCTAGAATTTTTGTGTTTGAACACCATTTTGCTATAGATCTTCTCACTTGTCAGGTTTGTTCTTTCTTGGATTATATTATCTTTTTTTTAATACACTAATAATTTTGTATCATAAATCCTACATGGTATTGCTAGCATATAGGTGTGCTGACCTGGCATTTGTGGAAATATTTGAAAGTTTAAAATTTTCAAGTTCTCATGGATTTTGTCCTTTTGAAATTGCCACATCCAAATTTGGCCTTATAGGGCATTTTGAATGTTTTGACATATTCACTAACTAAATCATGTTACTGGTGCTGCAGGATGGATCTGATATGATTTGTCTTGGTGTTGACACACTGAATACTAAAACCCTAGAGGTGGGAAAAGCATTTGTGTGATTTTTTTTAGAAGAAAATCACTGTGATCATTGATTATGTTTTCTAAAATTTCTTTTTTTAGCTTTTAGGTGATAAGATTTCTTTCAAAGGTGACTTTACTTGCATCAGGTGGAGCTGGACATATTTATCCTAAAACTACAAATCCTCTGGTAGTCTTTTTTTTTTCAAGAGCTTAAATTTTCTTTTCCCATTCACTACTTGGTTTATTATTTATTTTAACATAATCATGATGAAAATTAGAATGTTCTAGCTTGTGTTTGTAATGCAGTTTTTTTACAATATCTGAACTCGTTAATGATAACAAAGATTACCTTGAAGTAAAAAGTTGAAAATAAATTGCTTTATTATAGTTGCTAACTTATTCATAATGTGTCATTAATTACTTGGATGGTACACTATAAATTATATAAAGCATGATTAAGGTATAAATCAAAATCAATGGGCATAGCATTTTACTTGAAACTAAAAATGTTGAGCTTTAAGTGATTTAATTTGCCTATTTTAATGTTCATAGTATTAAGTAATAAGTACTGAAATGGATTATCCTATTTTGGTTGCACCCTTAATGTGTCAACTTGTTTTTGCTATGTAACCTGCATTATATGGCTAGTGTTACTATTTCCATGTTAATTTGACTTACTTTTTCTAATAACAGGTAGCCACTGGAGATGGGATTGCCATGGCACACCGAGCTCAAGCTGTGATTTCTAACATGGAGTGAGTAGATTATTTCGAAACTTATCGTTTAATGAATATTTCATGCCAGTCATAGTGAATAAACATAATGTGCCATGGTTAAGTATGTCTCTGACAAGTCTTGCAGTAATTTTGATTACATGAGAGCATGCATAATCTAAATCAATTAGTTTCATTTCAGTGCAGAATTATATGAGGAACATATAAACTGCACATTCACTGGCATTGTCTGTGTGTATGATGGAGCTTATCAGCATTCTATATTCTATTTCATCCTTGTGACATTGTTTTTGTCAAAATCATGATTGACCCAGGTTTGTGCAATTCCATCCAACTGCCTTAGCTGATGAGGGGCTTCCTATTAAACCAACCAAGCCTAGGGAAAATGCATTTCTGATAACTGAAGCTGTCAGAGGTGATGGGGGAATCCTTTATAATTTAGGCATGGAAAGATTCATGCCCTTGTATGATGAGAGGGCTGAGCTTGCTCCAAGGGATGTGGTGGCTAGAAGTATAGACGACCAACTTAAAAAGCGCAATGAGAAATACGTGCTCCTTGATATAAGTCACAAGCCTAAGGAGCAAATTCTCTCCCATTTTCCCAACATTGCTTCTATGTGTCTCCAGCATGGCTTGGACATTACTTCTCATCCAATCCCAGTCGTTCCAGCAGCACATTACATGTGTGGAGGAGTTCAAGCTGGTCTCCAAGGAGAGACCAATGTTCAGGGTCTGTATGTAGCTGGTGAGGTAGCATGCACAGGTTTGCATGGAGCAAACAGACTTGCCAGCAACTCATTGCTTGAGGCCCTGGTTTTTGCAAGAAGAGCTGTGCAACCCTCAGTTGATTGCATGAAGAGCTCTAGCCTTAATCTAACTGCATCAACTTTGTGGCCTAGACCTGTTGTGCCTTTGTCACTTGGAAGTAATGCCACAGGCGAAATTTTGTCATTGACAAAGGAACTGAGGACAGAACTTCAATCCATAATGTGGGACTATGTAGGAATTGTTCGGTCAACCATGAGACTAGAGACCGCGGAGCAAAAAATTGGTAACTTAGAGGCTAAATGGGAGGAGTGCTTGTTTCAGCATGGACGAAAGCCAACAATGGTGGGGCCTGAGATCTGTGAGATGAGAAACCTCTTTTGTTGTGCAAAGCTGGTAGTCAGCAGTGCCCTTTCTAGGCAGGAGAGCCGTGGACTACATTACACTATTGATTTTCCTCATCTTGAGGAAAGTAAGAGACTTCCAACAATCATTTTTCCAAGTTCACCAGTAAACAGTACATGGAGTTCTCGACAATTACACAAGCAGCCCATGTACCAGTAAAGCCATCGAATTGTGTCACAATCACAAATGCATACTAAAACGTAGATCTTATTGAAATCTAGCAAAAATAAGAACTTGAGCATAGAAATATATTCAGGCTATGAAATGTCTTCTCTCCAATTGTTTTCTGATTATTTTACTTGCTTCTTTCATTGTTTGACTATAGCAAGAAATATATTCCCTATAGGTAATTTGGGTCGATATCAGATGTATAAGTTTCACATTGCAATAAAATCTTTTATATTGTTTCTTACATGCTATCATGATTCTTAACATGCTAATACGCATGGTCTAGAAACATAAGCAGGTGTTAATACTATTACTTGACATTCTTCACGTGCAGGAAATTAGGAATGCCTGTTTACACCATCATCCACAATTAACAATCAGATTAACAGAGTAGCGTTACTACTTGTTAGAAACCATACAGAATGCTACAAGAGTCGTTTGTAATCAATCATTTACTCTGGTCATTATAAAAACTATAGGACTTTGGTAAATGAGAATAAAACATGCTACATGACTTATTTTAATTGTTTAGAAAAGTTGAATTATAACTCGAGTGCTATCAATAACTTGGATATCGAAAATAAAAATGAACAATAATTAGCAATGTGTTGGGTATTTTAATATTTGAGATTCTACAAATTCTCTTGGTCCTTCAAATTTTCATGATTTCGTCAATTTATTATCTAACGTCAGGTAGCATTAATTTTTTTTTTTTTGTAAACGATAAAAAGGAGGGGTGGATCAACGGAAAAAAAATTCATTTTAGTATTAAAAATTGTCAGTAAAAAAAAAAAAGACTCATGAAATATATGAAATCTAAACTCATGAAACATGGAAAATCTAATTACACAAGTGAGTCTCACATATAATGAGTTTTTTTTTAATACTAAAAATTTTTAGTAACTAAACATGATCTACACCTGGATCTAAGTAGGATAAAACTGACATTTCACTTATGTTGACACCCTAAGTAAATTAACAACCTCAAGATATATTAATAATATAAATCTAAAAAACAAGAGTCTTGGACCTAGCCCATAACAAACAGGGTGGAGGACAATTAAATATAGGATAAAAAACGGCAACATTAAATAATGTTGAAAAAATGCTGATTTGTCAAGTTAAGTGACCTATATGTTTAGGTTACAAAATATCATTGTCTAAACCTTTATCTTCGTAAACATCTTGAAAGCTCTATTAGCACACTTCTCATTTACCCAATCCAAATCCATCACATGATCCTTCACTCTACACTATAGGGAAAATATAGGATAGGAAACCCTTCTAAACACAAGCTGAAAAGAAAGAAAACAAGGAGATAAGTGTCTCGAACATAAAACATAGTTAAAATCCCTACATATACCAACAAATTATAATCCCCACATCACTTTTAGTTGCATAAAACCAATAACTCAATTTCCATGCGACACCCCTTCGTGCAAGTTAAGAGGTATGTTGATATTTGGTCTTGCGGGTTTGAATCTAGTTCACAGCTATAAACAGGGGTTTCAATTAATGACAAATGCTTCCTGTACTAACAATTTGTGTTCCTGAACCATTATTGGTTTTTGAATTGACCAAGATTGATTACACTTTTTATATTTTGGATTGGCCAAGGTTAAAAAACCATTTTAAGAAAAAATGTAGGAAGCAAATTTTAGGGTGCAGAAAGCAATTGCTTCAATTATTTTACATGTGGAGGTTTTGAATACCAACTGAACTTTTCTGAACTGGAGAACAAATGCAGTGAATCTCTGAGCATCATTGATGGCTGCTGTCTGACCCTTCACCGCCAATCATTGAGCCTTATCCTTCACTCTGAAGTTGCGAATTCATTTGGTGAGCCTTCTCATTAAAGAAAGAGAAGGAACAAAAAATGCTTTTGAATGGTTAATCAACACACTAAGCTAAAATACAAGCATTAATAATTGAAAAGGAATGATTGTTATTGAAGGATTTATGAGCTTCGCTATAAGCCTATAACTTCGTGCAAGTTATTTAGTATTATAAAATTATCCTTTATTAGGAATTTAAGATCTTGGGTTCATCATCCTCGGTTGGGACATCAAGAACAGTTGCTTTTTGTATCTACATTTGTGTCTGACAAAGCGAAATGTGATTGCCACGTGTCTCAATTGTTTGTTAGTACCATTTATATGTTTCTTCTTCATGATACACAAGATATAGTTATGAAGGTTTATGTTAAAATATTGTTACATACAAACATAAAAGGGCCCAGACCCAGAAGTCAAAAGTATGATAAAATTTTCAAACCGAAGTAAAAATGGAAAAAGGTAAAGCAAACTCAACTTGGAATTTACCCGAAACAACGTTGTATTGAAATTGTATAATACTATCACTTCAAACGCTTTAAAATGACAATACTTGACAAAAATAAAATAAAATTCATTCACTAGATACTAATTAAAAAAGTAAGACGTGTAATATAGAGACTTCTAAATGTAACTTATAACTCACGAATTTGTCATATATATATATATATATATAACCTCTTTATAGCATTCATAAAATGATTACTCCGTTGTAGAGGTTGCTTGTGGATTTTTCATTTCCAAATCCAGCAATCAAAAATGAAAAAACGAAAAAGTCCTTTTAACTCTTTTCAAACTTGAAAAAATAAATATTCGCCAAAGTCCAAACCAAGAGAGAGCATAAAATGATAATGACTGTCATGCTACAAACTCAAGTTAAATAACTTTATTGAGAAAATATTGTCGGTGATGTAAATCTCGCTTATAGTTAGGACTTAGGATGACACAGTCATTGCCTCACTGGAGTCTAAGAAGGTCACTTCATGATCCCTATTTATTGAGTGTTAGAGGACCACTTTTATGAAATAAATTTTCTTACTAAGACTCAAAGCGAGTGCTACTACAACCATGAATTGTAGGAGACTAATTTGTGTAGTTGGGTGTTTCAATGTGTCTGTGGCATGTACATTCATTCTAGTCTCAGCTGGGAATGCTTCTAACTCCACCAAATGTTGGTTCCCAGCAATATACAATTTTGGGGACTCAAATTCAGACACAGGAGCAGTATATGCAGCATTCACAGGGGTGAAGCCTCCCAATGGCATAAGCTTTTTTGGAAGCCTCTCAGGAAGGGCCTCTGATGGCCGTCTTATCATAGATTTTCTGAGTAAGCAAAGCATAGTCTATATTTTATACTTTCCTTCACATATTCACAACCGTTGATTATAGGTTGACTTTTATTTAGTATGTATCAAGTAAATATGAAACCTTGAGGTCATTCTCACCGTATTGGCAACTCACTCACTGATTGAACTAAAGGAAGTGGTTGTTGACTATGTTATACATTTCTTATGCACATCTCCTTTTTGTGGGTTTGTGTGTGGACATATACACAGCTGAAGAGTTAAAGTTGCCATACCTCAGTGCATATTTGGACTCAGTCGGATCCAATTACAGGCATGGTGCAAACTTTGCAGTAGGAGGCTCCTCCATTCGTCCTGGTGGTTTTAGTCCATTCCCTCTTGGCCTTCAAGTAGCTCAGTTCCTACTGTTCAAGTCTCACACCAAGATTCTCTTCAATCAGCTTTCTGATAACAGTTAGTTTCTCTTCTCCGATCCAATGCATTTTCTTTCATGTTTATGCCTTTTTGTTGGTGTGGTAGATGAATGTGTATAGATATTGTTTCCAAGTTCCAACTAGAACTGTGAACATCCTGAAGCATAATCAAAATTTAATACAACACCTTACTTCTTTTAGCTTAGTTACATAAATCGCACGACAACATTGATCCTTAGAGATATTATTCACCGATAGATCTCTTTTAACAATTTCTTCCAATGCCGTTAGTTTCCTTCTTTTTTTCACAGGGCTAAAAGCTATGCTATCTGCTTTCCTCCCTTGTGCTTTTATGAATAGTAACCTTCTCCTGCCCATTTCAAATCTCCTTAATTGATTTTTTTGTTATTTTTTCTTCAAATGGTGCCGCACAAATTAATATTTCTTCATATACAATATATCTTGTATCTTGTCCTTTCTTATATGGCCATACATTCTGCTACTTCCACCTCAATAAAGTGCTAAAATTGATGACATATTTGACAGATAATCATTTTAGAGAAAAGTAGTAGATGGTGATTCCTAATGAGTGATGACATTGAAACCTGAACCTGTTTGATATTTCCAGGGATTGAACCACCTTTCAAGAGTAGTCTTCCAAGGCCCGAGGACTTTTCCAGGGCCCTATACACCTTTGATATTGGACAAAATGATCTTGCCTTTGGTCTTCAGCACACTTCACAGGAACAAGTTATGAAGTCAATTCCTGATATTTTGAACCAGTTCTTCCAAGCTGTGCAGGTAAGCAAACCCCGAGCATTATCAGATATAAGCTACCAATAAAATGTGGTTCTGGAACTAATACTTGTAATGGCGATATTTTAGCAACTATACGATGAAGGGGCAAGAGTGTTCTGGATTCACAACACCGGTCCAATTGGATGCTTGCCCTACAGTTACATTTATTTTGAGCCAAAGAAGGGTAACATAGATGCAAATGGTTGTGTGAAACCACAGAATGAGCTTGCTCAGGAATTTAACAGGCAGCTCAAGGACCAAGTATATCAGCTAAGGAGAAAGTTCCCACTTGCCAAATTTACATATGCTGATGTGTACACTGCCAAATATGAACTAATCAGCAATTCAAGAAGCCAAGGTAATCTTCAACTCCCCAAAGTCACAAATAATTTTAGGGGAATGCAATGTTTTGGCTATCAACTTAACATTGTACAATTAACTTCTATGCTTGATTTGTAACAGGTTTTGTGAGTCCATTGGAGTTCTGTTGTGGTAGCTACTATGGTTACCATATTAATTGTGGGAAGAAAGCAATAGTAAATGGAACAGTTTATGGCAATCCATGCAAAAATCCTTCTCAACATGTTAGTTGGGATGGCATACACTACTCTCAAGCAGCAAATCAATGGGTTGCTAAAAGAATTCTCTATGGCTCCCTCTCTGACCCACCGGTTCCTATTGGGCAGGCATGTATCTGAGCATAGTTCATTCAATTCATGGGTTACTTATATAGAGATAGAGTACCATACATTATGATGGTCTTCACGTTGTTATTTCAATAAACAAGCAATTTGTGTAAGAACAATTGGGGAACTGTGCACATGAATTAGAACAAAATCGTAATTTATGTTGTGGGAAGAGCTAATGTAGCTTAATTTGGGAATTGTTAGGTCACACTGCAAAGGATTGGAAGACAAGAATTTCTTGTTCACGCAACTAAAATACTTGGATTATTAGTACAGTAAAAAATATTAAATACAATGTTGCTTCCATCTTTTGTTCTATATGCAATTTTGGAGTCTTCATTTTAAAATAGAGACAATTGTTTCTCCTGTCTTAGTGGAAAGATATTAAACTATCTTTTTTTACAGAATTAAAATATCTTATTATGTAAACTTATTCATGACACTGTCATTTCAATCAACAAATTCATAAATTAATCAATAACTTCTCAATCATATTTTGTAGGTTAAAATCTTTTCGTTATTTATCTTATTTCTTTTATATAGTTGGGTTTTTAATCTTTAAAAATATTAATTTTGCTTCTTAGCTTGATGCCTTTATCAAATCGGTTCTTATTATTAAATTGCTAATAGACAACTTTAATTTAGAATATTCATAAAATTCTAAGACACTTTGAACCTTTTCAATTTGAAGCAACTCAAAAAAATGAAAAGTAAATATAAACTTCTAAAAAAATCAGGTGCTAAAATTAGCTTACTAAATAACAAAAATGACTAAAATGAATCTCTAATTAATAATTAAAAACTGTAAATAAAGGATAAAAGTAGCTTTTAGGTTAAATAAAATAAAAAAACTTACACCTTTCAATTTATTTATATGTTTTAATTTAGAGTTCTAATGAAGAGAAATTAATGTTTTGAAGAGGATGTGAGTAAAAAACAAAATTCATAAGAAGAAATTAAAATACAATTTCTATATAAAATTTATATTGATGGGCATATGCAATTTTTATGTTACAAACACCCCGTTTCCAATTCATTGTGGTGACCTAAATGTTAGTTTTATAGGTATTTCTTTCAAGGATCTCAATTAGCTAGTTTATCATGTGTGTGATAAGTATAAACTACACATTCGTCAAGTGTTAGGATTAGGATGAGTTATAGGTCTAAAAGAAATAAAATTAAATGTTAAAAGATTATATATGTTGGTCTTAAATAATAGGATTTTTATATTTATATTTTAATGTTTTTGTTTTAATTCCTTAAGATCATGACACATGTAGGATTGTCATCCAATTAGGTCATTGATTGTATCTATTTAAAATACTATTTTGATGTAATTTGAAATATAAAAAAATGAGTTATGTTCTTTAATCATTTTTAAGTAAAGTAGAGTAACATAGTTCTTACATTTTATCAATGGTGCTTTCATCAGATTACTCTCCTCTCCCATTAACCTCCACCACTCACTTATACTATCCTTTACAGCTATTGTTGTCACCATACATGACACATCACACACCACCAAGTTTTCCTTCATATCCATACCACTGTAACCCTTCTTCATTTTTGTGGCCTACACCATTGCAACCATGTGTCGTCACCATTAATGACTCCCTTCTCTCTCTTGTTGCCCAACTACGCACTAACTTTAATTGTGTTTCTCTCTTTCTTGCAGAACAACCCTCCACATTAATAATACTACAAATCATACTCATCAATTTTTCATGCATCCAAATCTTTTAAATCCAACTGTGCCCCACTTTTCCACGTGGAATGTTTCTCAACCATTTGATGCCACCACACACAAATCTGGATCGTCAACTAAAGACACAATCCGTGTGACTCCTAATGAGCCAATCCCAGCCAACCACCTTTTACCCAGCTAGCCAACCAATTCACACCTTCTAGATAACTCTCCTCTTAATTCCTTATGTCTACAAGTCCAACATCCTTATATAATCATCTTAATTTTTGGCCTGTAATGAGTTATACAAGGGCTATTGTTATTAATATTCTTAGTACAATTTGTCAATTATCTGAGGACCTTGAGGACAAGATTCAAAGTGGACCCGTGGATAATGTTAGAACGAGTTATAGGTTCAAAAGAAATAAAATTAAATAGTTGAAAGATTATATAGATTAGTCTTAAATAATATGATTTTTATATTTATATTTTAATATTTTTATTTTAATTCCCTAAAATGATGACACATATAGGGTTGTTATCCAATTAAGTCAATGATTGTGTTTATTTAAGACATTATTCTAATGTAATTTGAAATATGAAAAAATAAATAATTTTATATCATATTTCTCATTTATGTTCTTTAATGTATTTTTAAGTAAAGTAGAGTAACCTAATTTTTACATTCTTTCATCAAGCCTTATAGGTCTTTCGATTTTTCTTTGATAGGCAGGTCTTTCGAAATAATTGTGTCTGATTGTTGTTGCTAATGGAGTCCACAATTACTAAATACATTGATTGAAGCAAAGATCCAAAATTTCTGATTGTTGTCATACCGAATGCTTAATCTACACATGGAATCTTCTAGGATCTTTAATTATTAAATCAATTTAAAAGATTCAAATTACTGATTGTTCTTAAATTTATGTTATTTAATAAGTTTATTTTAGTTCATAATCTTTTTTAAAAGATTCAAATTATCTCTTGTTGATTCAAATAATAACTATTCTTATTAAGTTTTTACAAATATTCAAAATGGTCCATTAACTTTTTCTGTTAACACTTTGTTGATAAAAATCAATTTGAACCTTTTTTAAAATATAAAAGGTTAAAATAAACTATTTAAAAGATGAAAGACTAAACTAAAAAAAAAACAAACTAAAAGTAGATTTTAATCTATTTTGTATGTTATGTAGTATTTCATTAGCTTACTGACCACCTCTAAGTCAATGACTGTTACCTCCGATAGAAAGTTATAAAAAATTACTTTGACCGTCACATGTAGTCATCTCTACCCGTCAATAATCAGCTCCCATCTTTGACTGTTTGTTACTGAATGTCACATTCGATTATTTGTCGTTAACAGTTACTTGTTATATTCAATTGTTGGTCACATATTACCATATTTTTTTTGTTGTGATCCTTGATCGTCATATGACTCTAATCCCTCCATATCTGAGAGGAAAAATTCTAATAGAGTTAAAATTTAAAAATAATTTTTAAATTTAAAAACCAAAATAATATTGTGTCTAAAAATTTGAAAATTTATAACAAAAAAGTATGTTTTAAAAAACTTTATTCGTTTGCAAAGTTAAATACCACAAGTTTGGTTATTTTCTTAAGGAAAAAGAATAACTGTTCCCCATCACGAGGAGTAGGATGACTCATCCCATATCGAAAATAAGAAATAATTTTTTTGTGTCCAATTGTTTTTCATTTTGTTTGTAAGGTGAAAATGAAGTTTTTTACTTATAATTTCAGTCCTTGAAATATGATGAGAAGTATGTTAACTTTACAGTGGCTATTTTCTGCTCCAAACTTTAAAGTTGTCAATGTACGTAGAAAGGGTCAATGAAAACAACTTTTTTTTTTTTTTTACTGTTTAACACTACTGGTTGTTGTTTTTTATTTTTTTACTAATTATTGATATTAACGACAGGCAAGAGTCCAAGTTAGTTGTTTAATTATATCATGAAACAAACAATTTGCAATATAAAAAAAAATGTAAATATCTTTTGAGTTATATATGGTTATTCTTCTGTTTTAAACTTTATTTATTTATTCTTAATTGGGGTTTAGGGATGAGTTATTAGCAGCTTAATGGTAAATATTTATTTGATGATTATTGAATATTATAAATAACACAGTTTCAGGCGTATCTATGGGTAACAAGCAACATCATCGTGCTTATACTATGAAACTAATTAGCAAAGGTTAATGTGATGATTCGTAAATGTCTCCTATAGACAAGGGTTGTTCTCCTTTTCAAATCTTATCCAGGAATTCTCTTTTCGTTTAGCCGTGAAGTTATTAATTTTTAGATCTTTTATTATGCATGTAAGGCTAAATAGCTTCTATTTGTATCAACAATTCAACGTGGTTCATAAATAATTTTACTCCTCAAGCATATGATTAAATTTAGATTTTGAAGTTTGTGTGCATAAGAAAACATAACTACCCAGAGATATGAACCCTTAAGTGCATACCTTGAAGTACGGGTGTAAATTCGTTAAGTTATTCCAGAATTGTTAGAGTTTGGCAAAGTTTATTTGTTTAATTTAACAAATAAATTCATTTGGGTCCTAAACCATTATATTAATGATTCAATCTGATAGTAACCTTACAAGGGTTACTCGTGATTCTTACACTTCATTTTTTTAATTTAGTAATAAAATATAAGTTTTACTCATCAGAATTTAGAACCATTACTGCCTCACTAGAGACTGAGGAGGTCACATTATGATCCCTATTTATTGAGTGGTAGAGGAGTACTTTATGAAATATATTTTCTTACTAAGTGTTATAGTGAGTGGTACCACAACCATGAATTGTAGGAGGCTGATTTATGTATTTGGGTGTCTCAATCTCTTAGTGGCATATACATTCATTGAAGTCTCCGGAGAGAATAATGCCCCCTTAGGAACCTGTAACTTCCCTGCAATTTACAACTTTGGGGACTCAAATTCAGACACAGGAGCTGCATTTGCAGCATTCACAGGGATGCAACATCCCTATGGCATAAGTTTCTTTGGAAACATCTCAGGAAGGGCTAGTGATGGCCGTCTCATTGTAGACTTCTTGAGTAAGCAAAGCATAGTCTATACTCTTCTTCACATACTTACACCATTGATAATACATTGATTTGTTCGAGCTATTTATTTTGTCTATATCAATCATATAAGCAACATTTTCACAATGGAGAGAATTAATAACCTGTTACAAAGAAATTGGTTTGACTGCATATGTCTCAAACTATGAAATAATTTCTCCCTCTTTTTCGTTCTTACTGACCCTATTGGTTAATTACTCACTCCTATTGTTCTTGTGTATATGTATTTGGTATGTGTGTGTGGACATATCCAGCTGAAGAGTTGAAGTTGCCATACCTCAGTGCATATTTGAACTCAGTTGGATCCAATTACAGCCATGGTGCAAACTTTGCAGTAGGAGGCTCCTCCATCTGTCCTGGCGGTTATAATCAATTCCATCTTGGCCTTCAAGTAGCTCAGTTCCTACACTTCAAATCTCACACCAACATTCTCTTCAATCAGCTTTCTGACAACGGTTAATTAGTTTCTCTTCCCTTTTTGTTAGTGTGTTAGGCAAGTGTATAGATGTTATTTCCAACAAGAACCATCAACATCATCAACCATAATTAAAATTTTGACAAGTACTAAAACTGATGGCATATTTGAGAGACACGCTCACTTGTACAAAAGCAAGAGATGGCGATTCCTAATGAGTGATGGCATTGGAATTTGAAACTTGAACCTATGTGATGTTTCCAGAGACAGAACCACCTTTCAAAAGCAGTCTTCCAAGGCCTGAGGACTTTTCCAAAGCCCTTTACACCTTTGATATTGGACAAAATGATCTTGCCTTTGGTCTTCAGCACAATTCAATGGAAAAAGTTATAAAGTTAAGTCCTGAAATTTTAAGCCAATTCTTCAAAGCAGTGCAGGTAAGCAACCCCTAATGCTTTGTTGGCAATATAAGATATGAGATAACAATAATTGGGTGTTTGGATAACCATTTGAAGAGTTATACGTTAAATGTATGATTGGAAAGTAAATGGTACTTTTGTGCACATAAAAATTGTCTAGAAACTGAGTTTAATTTGTGATAGTAAAACTTGGGTTGCTTTTGCTAATTCCGTTTACTAATTTAAGGTTAACTCAGTTAAGTTTAAACTTTTATTCAATCATGTTCAGAATTTGTTTCTTGAACTAACACTTGTAATGTGTATATTTTAGATACTATACAATGAAGGGGCAAGAGTGTTTTGGATTCATAACACTGGTCCATCTGGATGCTTGCCCATAAGTTACATTTATAATGTGCCCAACAAGGAGAACCTGGATGCAAATGGCTGTGTGAAACCTCAGAATGAGCTTGCTCATGAATTTAACCGACAGCTCAAGGAACAAGTGGTTCAGATGAGGACAAAGCTCCCACTTGCAAGAATTAAATATGTAGATGTGTACACCGCCAAATATGAATTAATCACCAATGCAAGGAACCATGGTGATCTTCAAGTCTCCAAAGTCACACTGCCAAATATGTTTTTATCATATATCTTTAAATTCGATTTTAGTACTTTAAAAGTTTAATACCTTTATTCTCTATATTTTATTTTAATAAAAACACGTGTTTTTAGTCTCTAAAAAGATATTAAAACCACGTTACTTCGTAAGGATGAAAAACATATTAAAACCTGTTTGTGGTTTTATTTTTAAAAGAATCACTTTTTTAAGAGAGCATTTGTTCTACGAAATCTTAAAGAATTTCCAAAAGAACGTGGAAATGAAAATGTATGTTCCCTGTTTGTTTGAAGGTAATCGAGAATCATTCTTGGGTATCTTTAATTTTCCGGAAAATTAGATTCCATACTTATATTGATTTTGTATTGAATTTATTATGAAGAAAATGAGGTAGAAGGTATCTGATGGGAATCATATTGTTTATATAAAAAATTTATTACCTTCATTATTAATATCCATTATCTCATTATATCTCTATCTACAACTTATGATTTTACATGCTTAAATATATATTTCAATATACAAATATATGCTTCCACTTAAATAACATTACTCTCAGAGTGTTTCCTACATGGCTGTAGACATTTACACAGATGTGTGAGGTTTGTGAAAACTTTTTTTCTTAATGTGCTATTTATAGGATAGGATTAATTGTGACCATTGTTAAAAAAGTGTAAATAATGTTCAGAATATGTTTTTTTTTATTCAGAAGGTTACATGACTTTAAGAAGCAAAAGATTTTTTTACTTAACATATTATTCATATGAATGAGACATTTGTCATAGATATGTGAAATAATGAGAATATTTTAATAGTATAACGTATTCTTAACAAAAAATAAAACAAACTTCTCCTAAAAAGGAATTACTTCTTTCAACATCTTTATTTCAACTTATTACAATAATCTTAAAGCCGAAAAAAAAAGTCTAAAATCTTATTAAAATCAGAAACTTTTTTGAGTAATTTCTGCTACAATTAATCATCTGTTTCTTTTTTTAAAAAAGAAGTGAATGTATGATTGTAAACAAACATAAATTAAATTCTTTTTTATTTTTTAAAATATTATTATTAAATTATTTTATATTAGGGTAACTTCTTTTTAAAATTTCAAACAAATTGGCCAGTAAATTTTTATAAGGAATAAAACTAAATTTAAGATATTTTGAAAAAAAAATTATTTTATCCTAATTTATTTAGGAGAATGCAATTTTTGGTTATCTTAAAGTTTCCTGTCTAATTAACTTTTTTATGCTTAAATTGTGACAGGTTTTGGAGTTCTGTTGTGGCAGTTACTATGGTTACAACATAGTATCTTGAGCTGATTGATCCAAGTGGGGTTGTTTTTAAAAAAATTACCGGTATGGGTCTGTTTTGAAACATATTATCAGCGTGGGTCTGTTTTGTTGGTTGACTCGGTCAAACCGCTACTACGAATTGCGGTTTCATTGCCACGTCAGCAACGTCATTACGTGGAAGCCAGCGTGGAAAAACGACCACGAAACCGCAAGTCGGAATTGCGGTTTGACTACCAGCACCGTCTTGTTATCCAATGGGTAAAAAAAAAAACAGAAAACGATGCATATAAAACCGCAAGTCAGACTTGCGGTTTTACTGGGGTTTAACCGGTCCCCCCTTTACCCAACGGTTGCAAACGAATGGGTGCGGATATTGAGGAAGAGACGCGATTTTTTACGCACATAAAACCGCAGATGCGACTTGCGGTTTGAATTAAATAATATTTTTCCATGTAAAACCGCAAGTCAGACTTGCGGTTTTACGGGGGTTTAACTGGCCCCCCCTTTACCCAGCGGTTGCAAAAACGATCCGTGTTTCTACTCACATAAAACCGCAGATGCGACTTGCGGTTTGAATTAAATAATATTTTTTCAGTAAACCGCAAGTGCGAACTACGGTTTGTATTAAATAATAATTTTAATAAACCGCAGATCAGACTTGCGGTTTGTGTGCGTAAAAAACCGCGTCTCTTCCTCAATATCCGCACCCGTTCGTCTGCAACCGTTGGATAAAGGGGAGGCCGGTTAAACCCCAGTAAAACCGCAACTCTGACTTGCGGTTTTACATGCATCGTTTTCTGCGTATAAACCGCAACTCGCATCTGCGGTTTACGTTGAAAATATTTTTAATTCAAACCGCAAGTCGCATCTGCGGTTTTATGTGCGTAAAAAACTGCGTCTCTTCCTTAATATCCGCACCCGTCGTTTGCAACCGTTGGGTAAAGGGGGGGCCGGTTAAACCCCAGTAAAACCGCAAGTTTGACTTGCGGTTTTACATGCATCGTTTTCTGTTTTTTTTTACCCATTGGGTAACAAGACGGTGCTGGTCAAAGACCAGTCAAACCGCAATTCCGACTTGCGGTTTCGTGGTCGTTTTTCCACGCTGGCTTCCACGTAATGACGTTGCTGACGTGGCAATGAAACCGCAATTCGTAGTTACGGCTTGATCGAGTCAACCAACAAAACAAACCTACGCTGGTAATATGTTTCAAAACAGACCCATACCGATAATTTTTTTAAAAAACAACCCCACTTGGGTCAATCAGCCTAGTATCTTGTGGGCAGAAAGCCATAGTAAATGGAACAGTATATGATGGGGATCTATGTAAAAATCCATCACAAAATATTAGTTGGGATGGCATACACTACTCTCAAGCAGCAAATGAATGGGTTGCTAAATGCATTCTCTCTGGATCCCTTTCTGACCCACCATATTCAGTAGGGAGGGCATGTTTCTGACATAGTGCATTGGGATTTAGCACCACATATATATTAAGTTGATCTTCATGTTCTTATTTTAGTAAGCATAAACATGCAATTTGTGTGAGAACAATTAGGAAGGTGTGCACAAAAGTAAGGACATATCATCATTTATGCTGTGGAAAAAGAAAATATATAAATCTTTAAAGGATTTGAAGACAAGAATTAATGGTTCATAGAAGATAACGTTACAATTATCTAAAGCCTTTTAGATAATACTATTTCTATTATAAAAATCCTAAGGACTGGTCAAGACGTGCATTGCAATGTAAGCATAAGATTTTGGTATATGATGTCACCTACAACAACGGCTCTGCTATTTGCAGTGTCATTTTAATGCTTGTCACGTTCATAAGATCCTTGACTGTAACATTGGAACTTGTAAAAATATGTTGCATCTAAAACATGGTTAGAAGCAACTGAATTTTCTAATGGGACGTTTGGTGCACCAGCAGCAGGGAAAATTAAGTTTCAACATCCATTTGTATACATAAAAATAAATTCAATGATACAAGGAAAAGTATGAATAACCGGAATTTCCTTTCACTATAGAAAATAGACATATGTAATGTAACTTCTATGAACATCCTTTAGTAACAAACAATTGGATGTGGAACCTAGTTCCACTTTGTTATTGTTTCCCGGTCATATTTGCATAATGAGCAAACCAGTTAATCTCGTCTTGTTTTATATACAGCCACAGGTTTATAGGACCTTAATTCCATTGTTTTTTATAATCTGAGAGTTGGTGTCAAGGAGAGTTTCCAGTGATCTTCTTGATCTCCTGTTCCGGGCCCTGCCTGCTTCTTTCAATAACTCTTCCAACCTACGTTTCTCATCATCCACATCAGGGTTTGCTGTTCCAAGCTTCTCTTCTCTCATGCCAACAACATATTCCAAAATTTCAATGGCGTCATCCACTCTACAAAACATCACAAAATTAACATGAAATATTAGCAACTATAGCCTGAATATTAAGTGTTTATGTGATGCATGAAGTAGCTAACACAAGAGATGAAGAAAGTAATATTGACAAGTGACAACTAACAAATACAATTACACTCTAAGACACGTCCTATTTTATTTTTTAAATGGTCTATACACCAATATTTGTGAAGAATTTTTAAACTATCATTTAATCTGAAACATTTTATGTGATAATATGTGATAAGTTTGTTGACTTTTACGGTAATTATCTTATAAGTCATACATTTTCTGATTGTAGTTTAATATGTTTTATACTAACTACTTATAGAAATTAACCTCTTTTCAAATCAGAACAAGGCTTAAGGAGAGTGAATATGTTACCTGCCCATTGCATCATAGGTTCCTGCTAGATTGCTATAGACCCCTAAGGTGTCTGGATGGTATGGACCATACTCTTTCTCCAATATAGTCCTGGCTTCTTCAAACAAATCCGCTGCCTCATTTATAGCATAGCACTGCACACAGGTCAGCCCCATTTGGTTCAAAGCAATCCCAAACAAAGCAGTTTTCTTCTCTCCACTGGCGCGAAATTTGGCAATGGCACTTTTGAATATGTTGTAAGAGTCAGAATAGTTTCCTAGCATGTAATACATAACCCCCATTTGGGCTTCAATTCCTGCAACAGTGCTTTGTTGACCAGGAGCATTGCCATAGATCTTCAAGGCCTTTTTGAGTAACTTCAACCCCTTCTGCAAATCATTCATGGATTGATAGATGGCAGCAACATCTATCAAACCACTAGCAATCTCTTCTGAGGGAATGCCTGGCTTGATCTTGCCAAAAATTCTGAGTGCATTTTCACAGTAAGACTTGGACTCCTTGAACTTCCCTATTTTGTTGTACAGATCAGCCAACCTGACATAGACTGAAGCAACTGTTGGATGATTCTCTCCTTTGGTTGATTTGAACACAGTGAGTGCTTTCTGATAAGAAAAAACCGCCTCATCGTAGCGCGCCAGTGCCAAATAGGCGTCACCTATGCTGCAATCAACTGAGGCCACATCTGCTTCATGGCCATTTGCAGCCATAGCCATGCTTGCTAAAACATAATGCTCTAGAGCAGCTTCGTAATCACCTTTTGAGTCACATATAAGCCCCATTAGTCTCCTATCTGCTGCTTCCTCAATGGAAGCTGGAGCCCCATTTCCCCTATGAATATCAAGAGCCACCTGACACAGCTTCTCAGCCTCATCAAACTGCAGTGCCTGAACATGTGCCTCTGCCACATAGCGACACGTCTCACCGAATCTTGGGTCTGTTTCCCCCAAGACCTGCCCTTGAATTTCAAGACCTGCCGTATAAAACAGTAGAGAATTCTCAATCTGCCCCATCATTGCATAGGTGTCACCCAATTGCATGCACCCAGCAAACTTAGCCAGCGCATGATCTTGGCCATCCTCTAACACAGGAATATCAATGGAACGCTCAAGAATGGGAATGGCCTCATTATACTGTCCTAAGTTACAATATATTGTTGCCAAGACATGCAGACACATGACCATATCTAAACTTGGTTTCCCATCTGCACAAATCTCAAACGACTTCAAAGCTCTAAGAGCCAAATCAAGTGCTTTGCGGGGATTCTCACCTGAAGAGATCATATCTCTTGTTTGCTTGAGCAAAAATGGTCCCAAGTCTGGATTATCTAACCCTGCAGCAATACGCTCCTCAATCCCCTTCAAACCAATGTTCCTCCTATGCCTCCTCGTAGGGTAAACACCATTTGCTTTTCTGACACCCTTTTCGTTCCTCTTAGTAGTTGGCTTGGATGATCCTTCAATGACCCTTGCGGTTGGTGAAGATTGGTTATTACCATCTTTCTTTGTAGGTTCCATGCCACTTGACACAACATCCTTCTCAGGAGTTGTCCCACTAGCATTAGCATTGAATTCCTCTTTATTTTCCGTAACCACCTCCTTTGTAATCTCCAAATCCACAATATCTCCAACAAGATGGCCCAATTCTGAATCAATTCTGGACTCACCATCATAGGAGTAAAAACTAGCCCTGGAGGGTGAGTGATCAGAGCTCCTCATTTCACATACATTGTGATACAATTGCTCAATTGAGGTATCCACCACCCCATCAATAGCCAAATCAATTGAATCACTATGAATGCTTCTTGGACTCAGTGTACTCCTTGGTGATGCTTGTTGAGCAAAGTTATCCTTATGGGGAGTATAACTCCCACGAGGTTCCTCTTCTGTACTATTTACATTTAATTCATCCATAGCTAAACCAGGCATTGAGCACAATAATCAGCACCTCGCCTGAAATTAATAAGCAAACAAAATTAAAGTTAGAAATTCTTGAAAACAGGAAAACAAAATCAAACTATGCAATACAATAATGTTTGGGCTCATACAAAATCCAGAGCCAATTTTCACTTTTCAGGTGCAGACCACAAAACCAATGATGACTTCACGGGTGTTAATAATATTTCAATAAAAAAGTATATCAGAAAAAACTGAAAAGAAGCAAAAGTAAAAGAGAAATGAATCAAACTTTATAACCCATTACAGCAAACCAAAAAGATAAAAAAGAAAAGCCAAAAGCAAATAAAATTATTCCATCTGGTTGATTGCGTGACATTGCTTCTTCCCAGATGCTCCTTATGACATCACATCACAATTCACAACACAAAAAACGTTTTCTGAAATTCCATCATTGTCAGTGATCAAATTCAGTACTTCAAAAAGCAATGTGAAACAAGGAAGACAATCAAGAAACAACCACTTTGTTGGAAATGGCAGAAAGCAATGAAAACGCAGCACCAAACAAAACTCATTGAGAACATATACACAAAATGTGTCATGTGTGTTATTGAAGGCATGAAACACAGGAAACAGACCAGAACCAACGCAAAACAGCACAATAGAGACACGAGTAGGGTACTACTGTTTACCTTTAGTACTCTCCGAAGAATATAAGCCAAAACTTTCCAAGGTTGCTTGCTTGTATGGGTGTTATGTTATGTACAGATGAAGAGATATGGGTCAACATAGCTGTACCATTTGTATCGGCATGCATTTATATATGTGCATGTGGGGTGTGGAGCAAGAGTGGTGTCAGGCAATGAAATTTTGAGTGAATGTGAAGGGCAATATGGGAACTCGAATTGGAATTATTGAGATTTTCTAGATAATATGCATAATGTGTAAGAGTTGTACTTGCTCCACAGAGTTGGAATGTTGAAGCAAAACCAAGAAGGTGACCTCTCTCCCACTCTTTCCCTTCATCTTCAACTTCAACTGCTTTATTATTCTCATAAAAGAATTCATAATTTTCAAAGTATCAATTAAGGATTTGTTGCCAGATATATATATATATATATATATATATATATATATATATATATATATATATATATATATATATATATATATATATCTTCTTGGTACACGCATTGTCTATTATCAATTCTCAATCATGTATTGATTATTGATTCGTTTTGCTCATATGAATAGAAATAGCTTAATTAGCAGCCTCCAATGAAAAATTAGAAATAAAAAAAATAAAATGAATCATTGTTCCTTAAGCTTAAATTGATTATCACGATGTTTGGCATAAAAGTCAACTATCTTATTGATTGTATTAAGTAAATTCTAAATATTTAATGCAAGAATAAATGTTCAATAAATATTTGATAATTTACATCCCAAAAAACTTCATAGTTTCTTTCAATCAATAAACATAAAAGTGTCTTTCATGGCATATGTGAATCATTATAATCAAACTAACTTAATTAGTAGTATGTAATTTGTGTTCATGTTAAATATTTGAAAGGAAATTGTTTTATATACACATAGTAATTTCACATAATTCGAATAAGATTCTCTCTCATACAAAATATTTATGATTTCTTTTACAAAAGTTTTGAGACACTAAAACATAACCCTTAAAAACATTATTAATTTAGTCAAATCTTAATGAAAAATGTTAGACAACTTTCGAAACAAATAATTATTTGATTGACTTTTTATGAGATAAATGTTTTACAACTATTTCAATTTTTCATAGATACTTTTTATAGAATTTTCCTTTGTGTTTTGTCATCATTAAAAAATGAAAAGAAAAGAAAAAACACAAGTGGATAATATTGGGGATGATTTTTTTTTTAAAGAAAATATTGGGAATGATATTTGTTTTTAGGTTACACAATATTTTTGGATGCATTTGTAAAAGTTTTGGAGTTGCAGTTGAAACGTAAGAAGCATAGGGTGGCGGAATTAACGGCTTTTGGACGCGAAAAGGCTAGGGACAAGGGGAAATGGTAAAGTAACCGTGGGCTTCCGTGTGAGGGGTGAAAGTTCGAGTAGAAAGTAGACACGTGGCGAGAGAGAAGTGCAATGAGCAATGATTGGTTGGCGTTGACGTGGTCCACATATCCAGCTGGTGATGGACCCCTCATACCAAGCCGCAGACATGGGCCGGGCCTGGGCCCACTACTTAAAAGTTACTTATTCCCTGATGAATATGACTTTTTTTGTATTTCATCCAATTTTAACACAGAAGTTATCTAATAATTTTTTTAATAAGGAGTAGACTAGAACTTATTATTTAAGATAAGAATTCTACTTAAACTAGAACCATTTTATATATCAAATCTACATGTCTATGGTGAATTATAATTTAATTTTAATAATTAATAATGTAAAATATTTAAATTATTATTTAATCATAGATTGTCATATACAATTAACACATGTTAATTTTTAATTATAATAAAATAAATAATATATAATGGACATTGTAAAATATTTTATATTTTATTTTAATTTTGTTTTATAAATTAATAATTTTTAATTATAATAAAATAAATAATATATAATGGACATTGTAAAATATTTTATATTTTATTTTAATTTTGTTTTATAAATTAATAATTTTTATCGTAATTATTTTACAAGTCATATTAAAAATAATTTCTAATCATTTGATAGTATAATATTTTTAATACTAACATTGGATGATTATTAAGATATTATTTTAAAATTTATTCCAATAATTAAAAATTTTAATTAATATATACTTTCAGTGTAATACTGACATTCACTGTTCATTTATATGACTTTTAAAGTAGTAATAAATAAAATTAACAAATTTATCATAAATGAAGGGTTATAATGGGATAATAATGTATAACAATTAAACTCATAATTAATAGTAAAAAATTTAAGCTAATAATGCATGACAATTCAAGTATATCTGGAAATTGATATTATTGATTAAATTAAATAATTTATTCAACGATTTATCTACACATTTGCTTCCAGAGAATCATGGTTAGAGTTTATCTCGGTTTTCAATCGTTAAAATTGTAAACGCTTATAACTTTCGTTTTTTTAAGTTTATAAGTTCCTTTATTTCTTTATTTTTGCTATATCAATTTATAAAAAACAACTTACTTTAACTATTAAAATTGACTAATATAAATGAGGTTTTGTAAATGCTGTTAATAAAAATAAATTTTTATAATATTGAAGTTACAAATGACTTGATTTTGTATGGGAATGTAAAAATGACTGATACCTATAGTTTATAAATTAAATTAAAAATATTTAATTTATTTAATGTGAATCATTATAAAGAGAGGTTGGATTTTGTTGACAGGTAGATAACGTGTTTTGATATATATTTTTTTTATGCTGACACGACGCGTAAACACTTATAGTTTGTGTCTGTTTCATTTAAATTATTGAATGACATTAAAGTTTACAAATACGTAAATTTGTAACATGCTGTGAGCTTGTTTTGTATGTGCATGTTTTGTGAAAGAAAAGACTTTTATAGGCCCTACAAACATGATTATGAGGCAACTAAATGCTTTAGTTGGACTTTTATCTCCATCGGATAATATTGCTTTTAAGATAAATTTCTGTTATCCAAATTATTAGTAGTATTAATGTTTTTTTTATAGATTAAATATTAGTTGTTAATGTGGAGACATTAGAACCCACATCCTCTCTCTTCTTCATCTCTCAACTTTACTATCAAATTAACTTTATAAGTCCATTAATAGTATTAAGGTGAAATCTAATTTTAATTTGGAAACAATATAAAAACACTTAATAAAATAGATCTAAATTTCATCTAAAAATAAAAATATGTGACATTTATATAAGAATTTAATTTATATATACAGATAGTGTAAGACTTTTATACAGACGTGTTCAATCATATATCTTTATTTATATGACTTTTAAAGTATTAATTGGTAAAATAAACAAATTTAACCTAAATTAAGGATGATGATTGGATATTAGTGTAAAATTTCTTGTACTGTTAGTACATACCAATTAAACTCTTTATATAAACTGTCATTTGTAAAATTTTTATTAATGTTAACCAAGTAAAGCCTAATTATATACATGTGGCTTTTAGCTCAAACAATGCAAAAAACAATATTATATGACACTTTTAACACCACTGCATCCATATCAACACTTTGCTGCATATGTCAATATTGAATGTCAAGCAAACATAAATAACAAAGTTGTACTATTAAAATAATAGAGGATAAGTTTGAAAAAAGAAAATGGATCGAAGAAGAAGAAGAGATTAAGAGAAAGTTAAAAATTATAAAACAACGATAATATATAAAGACATTAAGAGTGGGTGCAGTTAGGTCAATAATTAACTTTTTATTTCTGGAAACTAAGAAATGAAAGTAAGCAAAGATAGAATGAAGAAGAAGTGTTAATTAAAAGCTCTGAACTATACACAATAATAATTGAAGTCATAGGTCCAAGTCATACACTAAAATAGGAGATAATCTCAAAATGAAAGAATGAGCAAACCACCTAATTAAATATATAAGTATACACTACACTAGATGCTCCCTCTTATCTTTTCCAAACCAAACATAGCAGGCCTTGTGTCTCAATAATAGAAAGCCAGTATAAATTTCTCATTTCATCATGTTATATAATTAGTTAATTAGGGTGGGGGGAATGATTCCTTGAAGAGTCAAAGGAACCAAATCAAGACAAATATCATGAGCATTGGGCAAACACCAAACTTTGTGGCCCTATGCAAGCTTTTAAAAAAACGTGTTTTATATCCCCCTCAACCTCAACTTTCAATTAAAATCAATATATCTTTATATAATTCATCCTATTTTTTTATTGGTGATTTTTTTCCCATTCATCCTAGTATCTACCAGTTCCAAGGACAAATTCACCAACTACATATTAAAAATATAAGAATAAAATGATTATTTTTGTGTGATAAATATATATTACTACCAAGAGTTAGAGACTAATCTCTTAAGATATTGGTGTTTATTTAAGGATTAGTTTTTTTTATATATTATAAAAATTAATTTCTAATTACATATTAAAATGATCATATATTGTCTTAATCATATAATATTATATTATCAAAATCATCATTTTTTTTAAAAGCATAAGATTTTTTTTTTTAAAATGTCTTTCATGTAACGTCTGTCGTTACAGTACTGACCTATAATAAAAATAGTAAAGAATTTAAAAAAAATAATAAGTTTTGTATTTAAATACATAAATTTCTACATAATATTAAAATATAATCCTCAAATCTAGACTTCTAGAAAACAAAAATAATTACAAAGACATCATATTCTAAAATTGTTACAAATAAATACTACTTAATTAATAATAACAAATTAGGTCTTCAAGCCTCTTCGATTTCTAAAACTTCTCCATGGACTTCTGAAAAAAGCACTTTTAATGAGCTCAGTGAATAAAACTAGTTTTTAAAAGAGGTTCGTAAATAATGTTGTTCTCAGCCGACTCGGAATCCGAACAAACAACCATGGTACCCGCAGTAATAAAAAGTATTTTTCTTTATATATAATTATGATTTAACCCAAATAATTTTTAGCAATAATTATAAATATGATAAAAATAGTTTTCGATGCAAATACACAATCCACAAATTATCGTGATACTCATAATCACTCATTGACACTTTACGGTTCCCAGAACCAGGTTTTCAGTAGATTCTTCAAAAAAGTTTATGAGCTCATATTCCATACAATGACGTCCCACTGCCTTCCCCATGCTATTATGGAGGTATCCAGAATTTCTTCTCCATCCTAGATTGATATATCTAAAACTTTTTCCCCGTATTAAACAGAGGTATCTCATGCATCCATCCTAGATGAATGTATCTCAAATTCCACCTATTCAAATGGAGGTATCTACAACAATTATTAAAATAATTTTCAAACACTGAAAACAACTTTTAAAATCATACAATGAATGGTTAAAAAAAGTGTTTTACTCACCTCTTTAATTTGTTTTCTTTTGCTCCTATGTCCCTCTTAATAATAAACTAATATATGATATTCTGATGGAACTAGTTTACCCTATATATAATAGCTTAGGGTTGATTTTCTCTTCTCTATATTTTTTATCTCTTTTATAAAAGATTAGTTTTTACAAATTAAATTAAAAATAATATCAAATCTTTAATTATTTTATCTTATTTTTATTTTAAAGGAAATATTATCTTATTCTTATTATTAAAAAATATTGACAATTTAATCTTTAATTAATTTTTTTAATAACTTAATCTATTTTCTATGCTTATTCGAATATTTATATTTTAAATTTTGGATATACATTTCAAAGTAATTTTTTTATAGTCTCTTCTCTTTTAGTCTGTAGGAGATGTGATCTAGATAATTGGTAAGATCTGCAATATTATTGAAAAATTGTTCTTATATTATGGCAGTAGGAATGTTTATTCGATTGATATTATTTTTTTTATCAGGTAAAATCCGATCTCTATAAATTGGGTGATTCGTTTGAACATGAGACCAATTTAACCCCATCAGAATGACTAAATTAATAATATTTTAATATTGTTATTAATAAAAACATAAAATATATATTAATCTAAAATACTAATTACTAAATTTCTATAAATTATAATACATTAAATTATTTTTAAAAAATCTAAACAAAACCTCTAAAATTTCAAAATTTAACAAAAAAAGAATTTTAAAAAATATGGCCTAATTGATCTAACGCAACCTAACCCATTATATTTTATTGATTTGAGTGTTAGCTTTGTCTTAACCTGATTCAATCCAAACATATATACAGTATTGATGCTTGGTTGTTGTCTTATCTCTTCTCTTTTCTCTTTATATTTATGAAAAATATTAACAACACACTTTTTTACATACTCTTTCTAACATACTTTCTATTATTTGTTGAAATTTATTGAAAACTATAAAATTAGGAGGACAAATGAAACCCACATAATTTATTATTTTTTCATAAGTTTTAACAGATGATAAGAAGTGTGTTAAGATGAGTATGTAAAAAAGTGTGTTGTAACATTCCTTAATTTATTGAGAAAACTAAAACACATATTAGCCCAACATTTTCATCTTTTTTCTCCACATCCAAACTCACATTTATACACACACTGGCCAGTGGTTGTGACTAAATAGTAGATAAGATAGATCATAATCTAATTAGCAATTAAAGAAGAACTTTGAGTGGCACCTAGGCCCCATTGGGTTTATGGCACAGATATGAATGTTAATTGAAGTTAAATAAAGACAAGGAGAACACCACCAGACTTGAAAGGAATCTTGTGCTACTTTTTATTTATTTATTTAATTTAATAGAATTTTAATTTTTAACGAGTTGTGATCTTAAAGAAATAAAGAAGGCTATGAAGAAGCAGGCACCGTCTTATTTCTGGTGATGTATGATTTTTGATAGGGAGGTAGACATACGATCTACCAATTCCATGATAGGGAATCTTAAAAATGATACACCAACCAACAATTTCATTTTTTGTGCATATTTACCTAAACCTTTCTCCTCTATTTATTGGGATGCTTCCTCCATAACCACTAGCAAACAATACTATAGTGGCCTTACCTACTAAGTTTTGTAAAACAAACTTTAGCCCTATTCATACAAAGTATATATAAGTAAGCAATCTTTGGATATATAATTTATCTTTTTATAGGGCCATACTTGATTAATAGTTTGAAAAAAAAAAACACAACATATCCCGTACATACTATATACATTATACCACGCACGCGCGCATTACCACAAGGTTGAATAGATCGCTAATTAGAAAGAGTCTAGAAGAAGACCCTATCGACACATATTCAAAGTATTATGTATTAAAAACAATTGAAAACATTTGATTATATTTGATAAATTGTAGATTGATCAGAATCATGACACCTAATAGTTTAAGATTGTATTATCTAATAATCTCTCCTCCTATATAGATATATATGATAGTCACCCACATAAAAGTTGCCATTCTTAGTTATCATCTGTCCCAAAATTAATTTCACGTACTGATAAATAGGAATACTAGTCCATCACGATCATACAGAAGAAAGTGAACAGTTCAATTTTTCCACCCACAAAGAAATGGCAATCAATTTATTAGGTGATTTTGCTATTTAAATCAACAATTTGAATGAGACTCGATGACGCATGATTGATCCACATATCTCTGTTGAGCGTAAACTTCATACCTTTATTTATGTCAATTTGCGTCCTTTTTCTGATAAGCAATTTGCGAGCTTAAGGACTTGTATTGAAAATACTTATTCTATGCATATTAAATTAATTTTTACTTTGTCAATTTCTTCTTAGGGAGGTTTAGCTTCTTTTTTTTTTTTTTTTTTTTTTAAATGGCAAAATATTTTATTCTGCAATTTGCACGACAATTCTCAATCACAAGATATGATATAAATAAGGTCTATATATGTATATATAATAAAGCATGTAATCCTCACATCTAAATCTTACTCGACAAATTATAAAATTTGCTCAAATACGGATATAAAAATCCTTTTCATACCTACGCTTTGCCTAATTTGTTAATACAATAGTTTGGTTGAATTGGTCATTCATAAAAACAATATACATTTTTCTTACAACAACTTCTAACCCATTACAAGAACTTTTGAAGTACATCTCGTCAAATTTTTAAGTTACAAAATAGAACACCTTTTAAGAACATATGTTTTTTTATTATTATTATTATTTCTTGTTACATTTTTTTCATTGTACCTTATATTTTTGTGGTTTTCTCGACAAATCTCCCTATACATGTATTTGGATCTAACATTTATGTGAAAAAATTCCTTGTATCTCACACTACTATGAGATGTGCTATATTATTGTAGGAATGAAAACTCCTGATACACTTTCTCCTCTATCTTGTCTCCTATAGTAGTGTGGAATGGTCTACATCACCGTGGAAAAACTTCTGATGTGCTTTCTCTTCCAACTTGTCCTCTTTAGGATGTTTCACGTTGTTTTGGAAAAATCCCTGATTTATTTTCTCTTCTAGCGCGGCTATCACACCTCTGTGAACATAGTTACATCACTTTAGAAAATTCCCTTTGACACTTTCTCTTTCCATGCATCTTCTACACTTGTGTGGATATAGTCATATTGTTTTGGTGCATGTCTTACTAATAGTTATGAGTTTTTAACTATATTTTTAATTAGGCTTTAAACGGATAACAATCATAAAGGTTATTTAATAAATCTTTTGAAGAAAAATACAGATTTTTTTAATGCAAAACAAAGACAAAGTAAGTAACATATTGTATAAAAAGATAATTTTTTATAAAAAAACTAATTAATGATCTCACTCTCAATAATTAAATAGCGAATAATTTAAATCTTGAGGCATTAATAAAATTTACTTCAAAATATAAAAAAAAATTCATTCTTTTCTTTAATAATGATATATCAATTTGATGTTATCTAAATAGAATAACTTTGATGTTTATCTTTGAAATTTAGAGAATTAAAAAAAAATTTACTTCAAAATATAAAAAAAAAATTCATTCTTTTCCTTAATAATGATATATCAATTTGATGTTATCTAAATAGAATAACTTTGATGTTTATCTTTGAAATTTAGAGAATTAAAAAAAAAAAATTTAAGTCTGTGAACCATCTCTAGTCCACAGTAGGGATGACAACAGGGCGGGGTGGGTACGGTTTTAACCCTCCACGTTCCCATCCCCGCAAAGTGCAAGGCAGGTTCAAGTATAAAAATAGAGGGTATGAAATTTTAATCTCATCCCCATCTCCGTCGGGTATTTTTGGGTTCGGGTATATCCGCATGTACCCGTCATATTATTTTTTATAATTTAAATTTACTTATTTATTATTAAATAAATTATATATATATATATATATATATATATATTAAGTTATTAATTATATTTTAATTTAAAAAATATATAAATAATAATTAATGACAAGAAATTATAAATTAAAGTTTAAGAATTAAAATTTTTAATTAAATATATAAATTTAAAGTATTATATAATTATTAAAATTATAACAAGTTGGGTACGGGAGGAGTAGTCATATATTTATACCCGTATCCATATCCAGTTCAACACATCGAATAATATCCGTATTCGTACTCATACTTGATCAAATTGAGTAATACCCGTCAAAATCGGGACGAGTTCATACGGATATAAATATTTTTGTTTTATCTAGTTCACAAAGTTTCTTTTGGACTTTTTTATCCTATGAGACATTTATATGTGACGTATTTAGCTTTAACTAAGGTTAAACGGGGTCAGAATCAACCCATTTAACCGGTCTACTTGTTATACACACTTTTTTCTAATAATTAGACACCGTCAGAACACCATTGAAAGGAGATAAGTGTTGATGATCCTGAAAGTGTAGAGAAAGGAAGAAATATTCTAGTTTAGAGGATATAAAAATATATTAAAAAAGAAAGAAAGAAATATATATCATACAAAACGTGTAAATACTATTAGTCTTTTTCATTTGTACTTTATTCTTATAATCTTAACTGGGCCTAATACACTAGGGCCTTAAGATTTAAGTTATTTTTGGCGCTTTGTTCTGAGAAAATTAAATTATATTAATTCGTGAATCGTAATTTGCTTAGTTGGTACATGTTAATTGCTTATGTCTATGAAATGTCTTAGGTTGAAACCTTATACATGAAAAACAAAAAAAAAACTCTGAGAAGTCTAACCCGATTATATAGTGAATATATATTTCTAATTCAAAAAAGATTGCTTCCAACAAAAAACACCTGAGGATGTTTTGATCAAATGAAAAACTTATAATGTATGCAAGGCATAAAAAATTTTTGAGATTTCGAGACAGTAAAGTTATAATGTAGCAGTAAATGTATGCAACTGTGTTTCAACCAAGTTTATATCAAGCACACAAGAAAAATCCACATATATTGTAATATATGAATAGGATAGGCACACTTCGGTCTTGACTGAAAATCTCGACAACTATAGACAGGGACCTTAGCCTCAACATGTGGCTCGGGCTAAATATCATAATTAGCTATAGGTATTCAGCTTATAATGGATCAAGTTTAATTAGCACAAATCGTGATTATTAGTCAGAAACCAACATCAAGACCGTATTACCTAAAATTAGGTTGATTAGATGAGACCCAACAGGTAAAGGCCTAATCCACCCCTATAAATAGGTAATAGGTATCGAGGTAAACAGTAAGCATTAATATACCATTATTACTTGTCTTCCTTACTCCAAACTGAACTTTCACTGACTTGAGCATCAAAGTTCTTTCTATAGGTTCTTACTTGTTCGATACAAGATCTCAGAGCGGAGAGTAGCGAAGGATGTAACCAATCGAAGTCCATAAAGAACATTTTGGTGCTCACCGTGGGGCATAAAGTAAAACTTTAGACCCCACTCATAGTAACTATCAACAGGTTATGGCGAGAACCAGAAGCAATGGAGGAAGAGCCAGGAATACAGCTAACGAAGGACCAGGTACCCGTACAACAACGGGAAACCTTGAGGTGGTAATGATTCTAGTTTGGCCGAGGTCATTAGACTACTAAGAGAAAAGCTGGTCGAGTTAAGGTGCGAGACGACCGAGATCAGAGGACGCAACCCAACAAAGAATGACAGATTTAATCATGCGGGAGAGGAATCTCATGGAGGAGAGTCAGCCGCGCCTACAAGGAGTTGACCTCCGCCTAGTTCATCTGCTGCCTCTTCAGGAACCCGTCCTCAGCACGAATACAAACCCATGGAGATCCCATTGCAGGGACCTTCTAGCCTCACGCCTCGGCAAGCCGAGGTGGTATCCTTCATGGTTAGGCCTCATCATCCTTTCACGCCTGAGATCATGGAAACAACATTACCCGAAAGTTGGAAACATGTATCCCTAGAGAAGTATGACGGAACCTCGGACCCTAATGATCACTTGGCAGCGTTTATGATCCAGGTGGGAATGTACACGAAGGATTAAATGACTTTGTGCAAAATATTCCCCATGTCCCTCCAGGGGCCTACCCTGAATTGGTTCATTCAATTTCCACCAAACTCGGTAGACAGTTTTCAAACATTAGCAGCAAAGTTCGGCAACCAATTTGCTACATTTCGGCCCCATCGATTTACTTCGTAAGCATTAACGACTGTCAAACATGATAGGCACACTTCGGCCTTGGTCGAAGACCTCCACAATTATATGCAGGGACCTCGGCCTCAACACGTGGCTCAGGCTAGATATCATATTTGGCCATAGGTATTCGACTTATAGCGAATTAAGTGTAATTAGCACAAATCGTGATTGTTAGCCAGAAATCAACATCAAGACCGTATTACCTAAAGTTAGGTTGATTAGATGAGATCTAACAAATAAAAGCTTAATCCACCTCTATAAATAGGTAAAAGGTATCGAGATAAACAATAAGCATTAATATATCATTATTACTTGTGTTTCTTACTCCAAACTGAACTCTCATTTACTTGAGCATTAAAGTTCTTTCTGCAGGTTCTCACTTGTTCGGCACAAAATCTCGGAACAGAGAACGACGGAGGACGTAACTCAACCGAAGTCCGTACAAGAACAAAATATATATATATATAACAACATATCTACATATTTGATCAAGACCGGATTTAAGATATAGATTCATTATTACCAATCTTTTATTTATTTATTTTTTTTGCTGTGACAAAATTTAGGTGAAATGAGGATCCTCTTTTAAGAGCTCACCAACATCTAGAGCATGTTTCAACACTCATGCATAAAATGCTTACAAGAAATATTTACCGTTGCTCACATAAAATTCTCACATCGCGAGTGAGATATCAATCGATCTTTTTCAGCAACAAGGTTGCTTAATTTGTATGCATAAATAAACATGTATGGACGCGATATTTGACACAAGCCTTATTATTTAACCAAAATGAACTTAGTACAGACTTTAATGTTGATAATTACTGGTATGAATTATAAGTAGGAAATTAATTAAATGGGATAAATGACGAGTTTTCCTGTGGCTTTTGAAGTTTCCAAGTAGGAAATGGCTTGAACAAGGTGAGAAAATGGCAGTGGAGTCTTTGCATCGAGTATTGGCTTCAGCTGACCACTCTCAAAGTAAGGTGTTAACTTTTCTAAGGTTGATCCCTTGGAAGTCAGCAGGAAAAATATAGCTGGTGGAGGAGCTGCTGGTGGTACAATTGCCACTACTTTCCCACCTTCCTTAATTGCTTTCAATGCTCTGTCAGCTTCCCCTATATATCATTATTCATTTTTTTAAACAATTACTGTTTCATCGCCAGTAATATACTTTAAAGAGTTTTACTTTATTGAATTACAACTTTATATTTATATAACTTTTTAAAATATTAATAAGTAAAATCAATAAATTTATCATAAATAAATACATAAAATTTAATTTTTATATTGAAAATTCATAAGTTTTTTTCTGTTATTTTTATAGTATTTAATATCTCAAAATTCAGTTTGACTTTTTATCAAAGTTAATATATCTTTAGTCTACACAATATTTGATCTGAAATACATACATATTTTTAGTCTCACTAGATGAAAAGATTAAAATTATATCACTTTTGATACATGTAGAGACTAATTAAAAACATATTAAGTTTTTATAAGAATTAATTGAAAAATAAATTTTGAGAATTAGAAACGGATTTTATCATTATAGTTATCTAAACTAAATATCTATATATATCATTAGTTGAGAAGTCTAACCTACTGCATCATACACTAGATCATATTTGTCTGGAAGATCTTCAAAGTTCTCCTTTGTATAATCAATAGGCAAGTCAACTCCCAACTGCCTTAAAAATTCAAGTTTCCCAGTACTAGCAGTTGCAGCTATCTTAGACGCTTTAAAAACTTGTTTGGCAAGCTGCATTTTCAAATTCACCACAATAGCAGTTACTAGTTCTCCATCATAACGGAAGTTAATTAGTCAAGGTAAAAATTCTACTATAACACACTTAATTAATATAAGAAAAATATTAAGATAACAAACACACGATTATATATAACTCAACTATATAAAAAAGACGTGCATAACTTTTCTTAAAATGAGAAAGTGACTTCTAATGTAGTATAAGAAAAATATTTTTTCACAGAAATTTTTCCATGCTGCTTTTAGATTCGTTTTCTATAGAAGGCTTTCGTATATAGCAAGTAATATACTATTACAAAATTTTCAAGTTTTTAAATATTTGTAGCAAACTTCATATGTAATATGCACCTGAACAACATAGTTTCCAACTCCACCAGCTCCTCCCAAAACAAGGATAGATTTTCCAGCTGAAAACTGAGCAAGTTCAAAACCTTGATAAGCAGTAAGAAGTGCTAAAGGAATGCTAGCAGCTTCAATGAAGTTTAGATTGGATGGTTTATGAGCCAAAAGTCTCTCTTCTGCAATAGTATACTCTGACAAAGTGCCAAGAATCTTAATATTGGACAAGCCTTGCTCGTTGATATCACCATATACTTCATCCCCAACCTTAAATTTCTTTACTTCTCCTCCCACTTTGATTACTATGCCAGCAACATCGTAACCCGGCACAGTCTTCTCACACCATACAAACCAAAGAATAAAATTAAAGCATATCCGGATTCCAATTACATTGTTTTAAATTCATTGTGGATGATGAGTGGCTTTTAAAAGAATATTTTGATCGATGAATACGTCTAAAGTCACTTTAACTTATAATTAACTTAATTGGTTTGACTAGATCATTAATTAGTGTGTCACTTAAAATAAATTTGTCTACTTAAAGTCTTTTTTTTTTTTTTTTTTATAATTACATTATATGCTTTCACTTGATAATTACTGTCTATATGCATGCTTATTTTAGTATTCTTATAAATAATTTAGGTTAAAGTGTAACTTTAACAATTTTAGTCTCCCTATTTTATTTTTTGGAATTTTAGTTCTACAATTTTTGAAAAAGAGAAATTTTTTGTTCCTATTTTTAATATCGTGACTTTAGTTCTCCTGTTTTAAATTTTTTTTCATTTTAATTTTTTATTTTAACAAAATCACCGTTAATATTAGAAGATTAAAATCGCAAAAATCAAAATAAAGTTACTAGTTTTTTTTTTTTACTTTTTTTTTCTATTTTAATAGAGAGATATAAAAAAGAATATAACAGATATAAAAAATACGATTGAGCTTTATTTTCGAAAACAATAGATCACTATATATGATGAGGATTAAATAAAAAGCATCCAATTTTTATCATTCTTTTATAATATAAAATTTAAAAATTATATCATCCTAAATTTAAGTAATAAGCTATTATAAAATTATATATAAGTAATTAACTATAAATATGTACAAGTTAATAAAAAACAGTGATATAAACTAATTAAGAAGGAATAAATTATAGAAGATTACAGCACTTTAAAAAAAAAAGAGAAAAGTAGAAGCTGTACATACTGGAAAATGAGAGTCAGTGTCCTTGAACTCCCCAAACATCCTCTTGTAATCAACAGGATTAAGGGATGCAGCGATGACCTTGATGAGCACTTGGTCCTCTTTGAGTTGTGGTATCGGCCAATTTGGATCTATCTTCAGAATATCAGCTGGTCTACCATGTTCGGAGTAGTACCAAGCTTTAGTTTGAGTTGGAATAATAGGATCAGTTGAAGCATTTGCTGCCATATGAGATCTCGTTGTGGTGATTGATGTTTTATGTTGAAAGAGAGAACAATGAATTAAGGAAATAGGACTTTGATATCAGGTAATGTTCAACTAATTAAGTGTCTCTTTTAAGGAGTGGTAGATTTATTTATAAACTCTAATTTGATGGAAAATATAGCGTTGGGATCTCATCTTGCTTAAAGTTTGTTTGACTCACCTTTTATCATGTTTTATTTCTTAATTAGACTATGGGGCCTATCTTTTTCTGTTGCTTCAAAGTTTTATTCAAATAAGAGAAAGCTACTGTATAGTATTTTTGCATTTGAAATTTTGTGTTTGTCCTACAGTAATTATTATTGATGAGTTAAACGGTAACTAATTATATTATATATCTTGACTTTTTTCCAAAGACGGAATCAATTTATCAAAATTAAATAAATTGGGTAATGTGAAACTCTTCCTAATCACAAATCCAACATCAAATTGGAACAAAATTAAAGGGAAAGGTTAAAAAAAAAGAAAAAACGAATTAAGGCAAGAAAGTAACAATACTAGGATCCTTAAGATTGATGAGTCTACAAGAATTTACCACAAAAAATAAGAATTCTTCTCTAGAAATCTAACAAGGTTCAATTTAAACTAATTCTCTCACAACTAGCAAAAATCAATCTTTTTTAAAAATTCTAATAATATGATTTCATTAATAAGATTTGATGTATATATCTTAGAGTCTAAATGTGAGTTGATGTCTCACGATAAAATTAAGAGAAATTGAGTAATGTATAAGTAAAAACAAATCTAATGTCTTAAGTTTTGGAGTTAAAAATGATATACCTGTTTTCTTATATGTTAACTTGTGTCACATTATTATACATGTTTCTAGTATTTATTTCCTCAATTATACCCAACATATATACAATAGTCCTAAGACATACCAAAAGTTTCTATTAATTATGTATTCCTAAAATATTACAATTCTATTTAAAAAATAAATAAAAACAAAATGGCATATATTCATGACCCTTGCGATCTAAATTTATGCATATAATTCTTTATCATTGGACATCTCCCGTGTTTAAAATTTAAAATTTCTACTTAATTATTAGAGAATATTATTTTTTTTTGTGGTTTTATGTACAATTTTATTCTAATAGTTGAAAAAGTTAAGAAACTTTAATTTTCATTTTTTTTATTTTTTAATTAATTGAGTTTGAAATAAAATCACTAATAAAATTAATTTTTTAAGTGCAAAGCAAAATTAATCATATCGTTTTAAACGAAATATATGTACAAATTTTTTTAATTCTAAGAATTTTTTAATTAGCTATTGGAAAAAAAATTAAATCTAAGAAATTCAATCTATAAGGAGATATCCATTTTGTTTTATTAAGAAACCTGGTCACATAAATTAGTCTTCAATAGACAAATTGAAAATATTATTTCTTGAATTTAAGACAAAATGTAAGAAATTGTCGTTGGAGATGATATTAATTAATTTAATGAATAATATTAAATTTATCCTGTATTTATATTTTTGAATATTTTTAACAATAATGAAATTAGTATAGCATGATATTTTTTTAGATAAATTTATATAGCAGCCAGACAAGTGGGGTATATCATAATCTTTTACGTGCCTATCAAGTTACCTACCCTAAATTTAATATGTTAATACTGTTACCAACCCCAATAGAACTTGATTATATAATATCCTTTTAAAATAGAACTTCGATTCGTTAAAGTTGATCATTCACTGTATAATGAAAGATTCTTTTACATATCCTTGACTCTGTGATATTTAAATTAATTTTTAATTTATATGATTTTTAAAGTATTAATAAATAAAGTTAATAAATTTATCATAAATAAAGAGAAATATAATTAAATATCAGTGTAAAAATCTTTATACTAATAATATATACTAATTAAATTCTTAAAAGTATTGTGTTAAATATACACAATAATAAAATCCAAATTAATTTGCTTAATAAGATTTGGTTGAGAGCCAGCAAAATTGTTAATTTATAAGCTTAATTAACCCAACCAATATTGAGTTGAATACGTACGTACGTATTGATATGTTTTATTCAATAAATTCTATCAAAACATTATTTTTATGTTAATTTTTTTAAAACAATCAAAATTATATTTTTAATAAAAATATTAATCTTTCATAGACAAACATTTACAAGGGTTTGCATGTCTAGATATATACGAGCTTATATGTTATAAATGCTCAAAATTCAATAAATTATGAGTTTAATAAGTATCTACGATAAAAAATTTTATATTTACATTTATGATAAGTTTGTTAACTTTACCGATTAATATTTTAAAAATTATATAAATGAAGAGTTGTGATTAAATGTTAGTGTAAAATTCTTTTACACTATAAGTGTATACTAATTAAACTTATAAAGTATTTGGATTTATATATATATATATATAAAATATATAAGTATGCTCTGTGGTTGCAACATGTTTGATCTTCCACATCAGAAATATACTTCTGTTTAAAATCTGGCTAATTTGTAGAATTCTGCATTCAAGATTATAAGTTTCGACAAATTCTCTGCATTAACTGATATTCTTTTCGAACTCTTTTAAAAAGCATGTTTAATAATCGGGAATGAGTGTAGTAATTAGGATAAAAACGTTGGTCAGCCGGTAAGGGTGGTCCCGGTAGTAAGTCTTAGAGAAGCAGTAAAACCGTTGGTTTAGCCTGGTGGTCCCGTCGTAATCCTGATTGCTTTCATAAAATGTCCAGATTAATAAAAATGCTTTCTAAAGGAAAACAAAAGGTAGAAGTTAATAACGAAGAATTAGAAGAAACTAATTTAAATATGATACATCATGAATTAAGAATTCCACAAATTGAACATGAATTAAGTAAATGGACCATACCTAAATTAGATATTAAATCTATATATAAAACTTCGTTTAAAGATATATTTAAATCAGAATACATAATTAAAACAATTGAAAAGGAAATAGATTTAAAATCAACTCAACAAGAAATCCCCTTAATTTATAAACAATTAATATCGGAACATATAAAGAATTTAGGTATCTACGTATAGGGTCAATCCAAATAGCAATTAAGCCCTTATTTAGGCTAGGAATGGACATGCATTTGCTAGCTATCCTTAGGGACAACCGACCTAAAGATTTTGACAACCAGATCTTAGCAATAATGGAAACTAATTTACATCAAGGCCCCGTATACATTAACAATTATCCTAATTATTCAATTGCTCTTAAAAGTCTTCATGAAACTAATAATAATATAATTTTAACTATTAAAATTCTTGAAGATAAATGGAATCATAGTTCCTTTCCTCTCACCATAGCCTATAGGTTATACTATAAGGTCATGAAAACTCAATTAGCCCCTGGAGCATTATTAATGTCCCCTAAAGATGTTACTACTATGTTACTAGTAAATCCTAAAAAGGTTAGTGCTACTGTTCCGCGAATTTTAAAACATGAAGAAATTACTTCTGGACTTAGGTGGAAATTAGAAGAAATACTTCCTCCAGAAAACCTTGAAAATCCAATATAATTGAATTTAGGGATGGGGCAGTAGAGGTTGCTTTTGCTCCCTTAAGAAGATCCCTATCTTATAGGTCTCCTCAAACTTCTTTTGCTACGGCAAGAAGATCATTAGATCGATCTGGGTTTTCTATGCCTAGATCTCTTCAATATATGGGAACTAGGTCTGATCCTACGGTCCCTCATCCAGAATATGAAGAAATTGAAAATAAACCTAATTCTCCTAATTTTGAATCTGTTCCAGGTCCTTCTGAATTTAATCAATTAAATGTTATTAAAAAATTTGAAATAAATAAAGATTTATTAAAAGAAGAATTTTTAAATTCTGATAATAAAGACAAAAGAGAATGGTTTTTTAAAACTTTTTCGCAACAAGAGTTACGGGAATACCGAGAAAAATACTATAATTATTTAAAAGAAAAGGAAGAAAATACTCCTTTCTTTGATTGGTTTTATGAAAATTGTTTTAATAAACTTCAAATAAACGTTCTCAAAACTGCTGAAAAGATTTGGAAAACTTCTAAAGGAGAAATTATCAGTATAATCCCCTCGTTAGAAGAAGTAAAATTTCCCAATATTCAAAATAATAAAGTAGTCGCCTCACCTTTTAAAATGATAACTGAAAAAAGGGATATTTCTTTTAAAGGTATTCAAAACTTACATACTCAATTAAATTATACTAACCAAATTGTTCATATAATTGCAACTGAAATAATAGATAAGGATTTACCCCCTAAGAAGCTAGAAAGATCTTTAATTAAACCTTTTAAGTTTTCAGAAGAAGAGTTAAAACATATAAAATTAGGAAAAGACTCCATGTTAGACGAAATAAATAAAAAATTAGATGCTTTAAAAATTAGTAAAGTCAATACTATAATAGTTCCAGATGAAGAATTAGGAGAACATTTTAATAGAGAACAGTTTGACTATAATTTATATAAAGTTAATAAATTAAAAAGAAACGCTAGGAGTAGTTCATCATTAGGTCCTACCCCTAGACCCACCACTAGAAATTATTATAATAGATCCACTCTCCCTGATATTCAATTTGAAGAATGGGAGCTGGAGTCACCATCCTCGTTTGATGACTCTAGTATCTATGATGGAACATAGATGGTCTAACAGAAATGCAAATCCTTAGAAAAACTAATGAAATGACTATGGCAGCCTCGGCTTATAGGATGAAGCAAGATGCGGCTACTACGGTTAAGCTGCTTGTAACAGGATTTACTGGCCAATTAAAAGGTTGGTGGGATCATTACCTCTCAGAAGAAAAAAGATTTAATATAATGAATAATGTTAAGCAGGAAACAGATCAGGTTATGCCCCTTATGGTAGAAACCTTAATTTTAGCAATTATCCATAATTTTGTAGGAGACCCCCAGTTATTTGATCAAAGGATCTCCTTAATTCTTCATACCATTAGGTGTAAAACTTTAGGAAACTTTAGGTGGTACCATGATAATTTCATCACCTTGGTTTTAACTAGGCCTGATTGTAGAGAAGCCTTCTGGAAAGAAAGGTTTCTGGCAGAACTTCCTTCTACCTTTGCCGATAAGGTAAGAGAAAGTCTGCCCAGGTTATATAATGACATCCCTCTAAGAGATTTAACCTATGGAAGACTAAGTACTGCTACAAAGTTAATCGGTTTAGAAATTTGTGATACCCTTAAATTACAAAATCAAATTAAAAGAAATCAGGAAATGGGAGTTAAAGAATTGGGTAATTTTTGTAGTCAATATGGGTATGAAAAACCTATTCCTCCATCAGAAAAAAGAAAAAGACAATTAAAGAAGCAGAATAATATTAGAAATCCTCAACCCACCAAGGGTAGTAAATTTAGAAAATTCCCTAAAAAAGCTAGCGAACCTAATAAGACTAACATAGTGTGTTATAAGTGCGGAATAATTGGTCATATGAAAAAAGATTGTAGGGTTAAAGAGAAAATAAAAGCTTTAACAATGAGTGAGGAATTAAAAGAACAAATAGCTAATTTATTAATTTTAGAAGACGAACCTTCTGAGGAAGATGAAGAGGAGTTAATTGAAAATAATGAATTAATTGAAGATTCTAGTAGTGAGAATGAAGAAAATATTCATAATTGTGAAAATATGGAAAATTATAATTGTTCTTTTAAAATTAATATGATTAAAGCTGAAACTAAATTAGCATTGGAAATGGTTGATAAAATGGCTAATGAAGAAGATAAGTTAGAATATTTATTAAAATTAAAAAACATGATGATCGAACAAGAAACGGTTAAAGATCATAAAGAAAAAGATAAATTTAATGGATATAATTTTTCAGAAATTTTAAAAATGAATTCTTTTAATAAACCGGTTACTATAAAAGATCTTCAAAAGGAAATAAAAGAGCTAAAACAAGAAGTGCAGGAATTAAAATTAGAATTAGAAAACCTAATAGAAAAATTTAATACTAATATAGGTTCAACCTCTAATTCTCACAATGATAGGGAAGAAACCGAATTAATTAATCAAATAAAAATTCTTCAACAAAAATGGTAAATTAAAATAGCTTTAAAAATAGGAAACTCTTTTCATAAAAATTTTATAGCATTAGTTGATTCAGGAGCCGATCTAAATTGTATAAGATAAGGGTTAATTCCCACCCAATATTATGAAAAATCTTTACAAAAATTGTATACTGCTAATAACTCTAAATTAAAAGTTCATTATAAACTGTCTAATGCTAATATTTGTAATAAAGGAAAATGTTTTAAAAATAGTTTTATTTTAACTAAAGATATTACGGAAGAAATAATTTTGGGTACTCCTTTTTTAACTCAAATATATTCGTTCGAAGTCTCTAATTAAGGAATAAAACATAAAAATCATCTTTTTGAATTTATAACTCCAATAAAATCAAAGGAAGTCTTAACTTTAAAAGATTTAACTGAAGAAAATTTTATAAATAGAATTGAAAGTAAAAATGGTCAAATTAACAAATTACAATTAGAAATAAAATATCAAAGAATTGAAAAACAACTTAAAGACAGCTTAGTAACCAAGAATTTTGAAAAAATTCAAAAGGATTTTGAAAACGAAATTTGTGCTGAAATTCCCTCTGCTTTTTGGGATCGAAATTCTTTTACTATTAATTTACCTTACATAGAAGGATTTCATGAAAGTAAAATACCTACTAAAGCTAAACCAGTAGAAATGAATAGAGAAATGCTTAATTATTGTAGAAAAGAAATCCAGCAGTTTCTTGATAAAAAATTAATTAGACCAAGTAAATCTCCATGGAGTTGCTCAGCTTTTTATGTCATGAATGCATCTAAGATAGAAAGAGGAGAACCAAGAATGGTTATTAATTACAAACCCCTTAATAATGTTTTAAAATGGATTAGATATCCGCTTCCTAATAAACAAGAATTAATAGGAAGATTATATCAAGCAGTAATTTTTTCAAAATTTGATTTGAAATCGGGATATTATCAAATTAAAGTTTTCGAAGAAGATAAATATAAAACTGCCTTTATGGTTCCTTTTGGCCATTATGAATGGAATGTAATGCCTATGAGACTTAAAAATGCTCCCTTCGAATTCCAAAATATTATGAGTAATATACTAAATCCTTACTCCGAATTTGCTTTGTTTACTTGGATGATGTTTTAATATTCTCTAATTCTATTGAACAACATTTAAAACATCTCAGAATATTTAAAGAAATAATAAAGAAAAATGGTCTGGTTATTTCTAACAGAAAAATAAAAATAGGTCAAACTAAAATAAGATTCTTAGGACATGAAATATTTCAAGGAAAAATAACCCCTATAAGTAGAAGTATTGAATTTGCAAATAAATTTCCTGATGAAATAAAAATTAAAAATCAATTACAAAGATTTTTAGGTTGTATCAATTATGTAGCAGATTTTATCCCTAATATAAGAATTACCTGTCAACCCCTTTTTGCTAGACTTTGAAAAAATCCAAAGCCATGGACAGAAAAACATACTGAAATAGTTAAAGAAATAAAAAGTCTTGTTAAAACTTTACCCTGTCTAGGAATCCTTCATCCTGACGCTAATATTATTGTAGAAACCGACGCGTCTGAACTAGGATTTGGAGGAATTTTAAAACAAAAATTTTTAGAAGAAAAAGAACAGATAGTTAGATTCCATTCAGGTGGTTGGGTGGGAACTCAAATTAATTATAGTGTTATTAAAAAAGAAATCTTGAGCATAGTTTTATGTATAAATAAATTTCAAAATGATTTAATGAATAAAGAATTTCTTCTAAGAATTGATTGTAAATCAGCTAAAGAAGTTCTAGAAAAAGATGTTAAAAATATTGTTTCCAAACAGATTTTTGCCAGATGGCAAAGCATATTATCATGTTTTGATTTTAAAATTGAATTTATAAAAGGAATTAATAATTCCATTCCAGATTTTCTAACCAGAGAATTTCTTCAGGGCACTCCACCGCAGCCATGAGACCATCAGTAAAATCAGCATTGACCGAAACCCCATCTAAATCTAAACCCTTAAATATTTCAGATTTAGCTCCATCTTATGCCATGACCTCATCTTTAAATACTCCCACAAACACTAGAAAATTACCCTCTTCATTAACCCCTAAAAAGAACTTTGAAGTGTTATCTTCTAAAAGTAATTTTCCTCCCTTAACTACTCCCTCTTCATCTAAAAAGCCTAAATCCATAAATTCTCAAAAAGATTATCATATAAAAACTCCTTGCATTCCATTATTACCACTCGAGCCCGAATGGGAAGAAGAAGACCCATCCTCTATAATTATAAACTTAAGCCCTAAAGGATGGGCATGGATACCTGAAAATTTTGAAAAAACTATTACCTTTTATACTAATTCTTTCGAATTAATTCCAGAAAAGGATCCAAAGAATCCTCAAATTACTAATTATTCCAAACTGAAGATCTTAAATGTTTTATGTCCTTCATATTGGAATCAAAACTGGATGACTCCGAAAGGGTTTTCTAGACCTTTTAAGCCATCCTCCTTTAATTATTTTGATTATCAAGAAGCTTGGTATAAAATTCTTTTAAATACCAATCCCAAGCATTCTTGGTATATAAGTTTCAAAAATGAATTACCTATTCAATTACCTTCTTGGTTTATTAGATGGGTAATTGATTTTGGCCCGGTTAAAAGCATTTTACCTACCAAGGTAGTAAAAATGTATGATAATTTTAAAGAGTTATCTCCCTCAATTCCTCCTAGATATAAGTTAACTAGTTTCCTGTTCAAAATGGGAATCGACTAGCTTATGCAACATCAATACCAAATTCACCATCATATGGGAGAACCATTTCCAAAACAGCTTTGCTTAACAGTAAAAGTGTTCTGGTGGCAGAAGTTTAACATTGATTATGTTGAAGCAAAATTCCGAAAGTTCAAGAATTCGCCTCTTAAATCTCCTATTACTGCTGCTTCGTCTTCTTCTTCTCCATTAAAGATTGAAGATTTGGTAGCCCAATCAAAAAATAAAAAGGAATTAAAGAAAAAGTTACTTGAAGCATTATCCTCTTTGGATTCTGAAGAATCTGAAAAAGAAGACAATGAAGAATTACTGTCAGATGACTGTTATGCCATCCAAATGGCTCAAGACCCTAATTTGGACTCAGACTAGCAATTACTTCTAAAGCAATGCCTGACCTGTACGAAGATACTCGATTTGGTAAATGCTTTGTGGTAATTAGTTAAAGACAGTTTAACTAAGGAAAAAGAGCTGTCTTTTCATCTGGGGTCCATTAGAGATAATTATCTCGGCCTCTTGTCTAAAGTCTCGGAAAAAGTCCTGAAGGGCGGCTGAAGAAAGCAAAAAGAAAGATAAATAGATCGACCTCTTTTCAAGATTCAATTGACAAGACTGGCGGCTGAAACTTTAACTAAATTTAAGTTATTCTGAAGTCCGATTGTAATTTAATTAAGTCCGGATTTCAAATCCGTCTCTTGTATTCTATAAATAGGCATTAGTTCGAACTAAGAACACACAGCTCGACAGAGCCTTAAACTCTTCTCTCTGATATCTCTCCCTTTGTAAATTCTCCTTCATTGAATAAACTACCTTTGTATAACTCATCCTTAGCCTTGCTGGGCCTCTGTGAGTATTTCTTTACATATTTCTTTTCTTTAAATATTTCTCTTGTACACACGCTATATATATATATATATATATATATATATATATATATATATATATATATATATATATATATATATATATATATATAAATGCTTTATAAGATATTGTCTCTTTTGAAAAATAAAAAAATCAAGTCTTGATTAAAAATAATAGTGTATTTGGTAATTGGTTAGTTTTTCTCCTAAAAATATATTATAATTTTGTTTGGTGAATTTCAGAAAAATAAGTAGTAGAAACCAGAGTGATAAGTAGTTAGCTAGCCATCAAAGTTATGAGAGACAGAGTTAGAGAGGGGAGGGGTGCATCGGAGAATAGGTGATGGCATCTTATAACGTGCGAAGACTGACAAAGGATCTTACTTCCTAGAGGATTTTGATGAGAGGGCTTTAGCTAAGATATTCAGAAGGTGGAGTGATAGTGGTGAAATATTCTTTGGGAGGCATCGTAAGAAGGATGGACCTATGTTTGGGTTTGTGCATTTCTATGGAGTGAAGAATGCAAGGAAGTTGGAGAAGGAATTTGACCAAATTGTTATTGGCAATTCCAAGTTAAGAGTGAACCTGCCTTGGTTCAACCCTCGGGTGATTAAGAGTGATCATCATAAGGATGAAGGGCAAGGAAGATGGAAGAATTTTCAGCTGTGGAGGGCTCAAAAGTGGAAAGTAGGGCACGAAAAAATTCAAGGGTGGAATCTGGGAGATGTTGGAGCAAATCAGTATGCTTCAAGGGCTCATCGAAAGGAGTATGAATGGACTTTATCAAAAACAAACTTAAAATGGTTGAGTAGGTGTAGGGTTGGCAAGCTCAAGGATCCGAAACAACTCCCTCATATTGAGGTTGGCTTCCTCATGCAAGGCTTGACTTCTATAAAGGTTAAACCCTTGAATGGAGATTAGGTACTCTTATCTGGGCTAGAGAAGGTTGAATGTGAAGATGTTTGGTCTTTAGACGATAAGTGGTGGTCAGAAATGTTTGTTTCCATAAATGGTCTCCGTCCTGCTCATCAAATAATTGCGTGACATGGTGGAGCTAGAGAGGGTTGCCCCTTAATTTCTGGAACTGGGATGGTTTTGTGCAAGTTACTAGCAAACTAGACTTATTGTTAGATTTATTGAAAGAAACAAGGATGCTTGAACATGTGGATGAAGCTAAGCTCTTAGTGCTAACTTCCTTTCTGACACTGATAGAAGATTATGTAGTACTGTGTGGGGTGATTTTAATATGAGTTGGATTGTTGCCCCTGTAAACAATAGGTTGAAGGGTCTGTTGTGCATCTAAAATGAAGAGGATGTTATTGTATTTGAAACCTTTCGGGGAGTAGGTTTCCTTGTTAATGTATATGCTCCTTATTCTTTGCCGGGGAAAAAGGTAATGCAGTAGTCTTTACTGAAACATAGACAATGGTTTCATGGAACTGTGTGGTGTGTAGTAGGGGATTTTAGTGCAGTAACGTCTCCTGAGGAAAGAATTGGGGAAAATGGACTGTCTGGTATGAACCTGTAAGGTACAAATGACTTCCTAAACTTCATCTACAATATGAAGCTTTTAGAGGTTTTATAGTCAGACATCATTTCACTTGTTTTAGTACTAGAAGTAAATGCTGCAATATTCTTGATAGGTTCCTTATTTTCCAAGAATGGTTAGATATTTCCCCTAACAGCTTCCAACAAAACTTGAGTAGGGACTTCTCTAACCATTGCCCCATAATATTAAAACAATATAATGATTTCTGGGGAGCTAAACCCTTTAAATTCATTAATGGATGCTTGGAGTGTGATGGATTTGATGAATTCATTAAACAAAGCTATAATAAGCTAGATGTTCAAGGGTGGGATGTTTTTGTGTTCAAAGAGAAATTAAAGGCTCTAAAAGGAGATATGGAACAGAAAAAATATAAGAAAAGTGGAAGGCACAATAAGTGATTTGATGGAAAAAATAATAAGCTTTGATAAAGACACTGAAGAGGGCAATCTTGGAGGAAAAGGCATCAAACAACATATGGAGGCTTTGGGTGATCTTAAAAAGTGGAGTTCTTACCAAGAGACGCTATTGGCACAGAAGGCTAGGCTTAAGTGGTTAAAAGAGGGTGATGTAAATTCTCGTTTCTTTCATTCCTCTATTGCTCAGAGGAGGAAAGTGAATGATATCCTAGGTGTGCTATTGTATGGGGAATGGGTTGAGAACCCAAGGCAAGTGAAATAGGAGATCCACGACTTCTTTCAGGAAAGGTTCCAGTCCCAAGGGGATGATGTTGTTAGGTTGGATAGGGTGGAGTTAAAGTGTCTCACAGAAATCCAAAGTGAAGAGTTAGAAAGAGAATTTACTATGGAAGAAATCAGAAAGGCAGTATGGGATTGTGATAGCTCCAAGGCTCTGGGTCTGACGGATACAACATGATGTTTGTGAAACCCTTCTAGGACACACTTAAGGAGGATACAAGGAAAGTATTGGTAGATTTTGATTAGAATGGGAAGCTTCCAAGAGGGGCAATGTATCATTTATCTCCTTGATCCCTAAGAAGGAGTGTCCTAGGGCTTTGGCGGATTATAGACCAATTTCGCTAATTGGTGTGTTGTATAAGATTATTGCAAAGGTGCTAGCTCTTAGGCTATAAAAGGTGTTGCCTTGTATCATTGAAGAAACTCAGACAACTTTTATTAAAGGGAGTAACTGCTAGACAATGTGGTTATAGTCAACAAAGCACTCCAGGAGGCTAAACAACATAAGAAACCTTTGTTGGCGTTTCAAACAAACTTTGAGAAGGCTTATGATTCTATCAGTTGATCATTTCTATTCTACATGCTCAAATGTTTTGGGTTTGGAGATAAGTGGATCAGCTGGATCCATAGATGTCTTTCCTCATCGTCGGTCTCAGTTCGGTGAATGGTAGCATAACAGAGGAATTTCATATGCAAAGAGGCTTACATAAGGGAGATCTTATAGCTCATTTCATATTCTTAATCACTACCGAGGGGTTAGGTAGGTTGGTCAGGAAGGCTCTCTCGATTAATCTGAGTTGAGGCATCAAATTTCATAATCATGATCTCAAGGTTGTACTCCAACAGTTTGCAGATGATACAATTTTCATGATCTCGTTTGATCTCCAAAACATTTTCACCCTTAAGAGTGTTTTGAGGTGTTATAAGATGGCCTCTAGCCTTAGGATTAATTTCCACAAGAGCAGTTTGAGGGTGGGGATTGAGGGTTGGGGTAAAGTTATTGGAGGTGGATGTCTTTGCTAAGATCCTTAATTACGGAGTTAGGCATATGTCATTTTCCTATCTTGGGATTCTAGTGGGAGAAAATGTGAGATGTGAGCACGTATGGAAACCAGTTCTTAATAAAATTAGAGAGAAGTTAACGTCGTGGAGGCAAAATAATCTGTCATTCAGAGGGTGAGTTTGTTTGATTAAAATTCACCTTCTCTGCTATACCTCTTTATTTCTTGTCTTTTTTCAAGGTTCTTAAGAAAATGTCTAATGTTATTCAGTCATTGCAAAGGAGGTTCCTATGGGATGGTTCACAAGAGTGCTCAAAAGTGGTTGGATTAGGTTGGAGCAAATGTGTAGAGATAAAAATAGAAAAAGGTTGGAAATTAAAGATGTGAGGACTTTTAACATAGCTCTACTGAGCAAATGGCACTGGAAGACTTTTCAAGATGGAGGTGCTCTTTAGATCAAAGTGTTGGAGGCGAGATACGGGGAAGATATAAGGAGGAACTTGGTCGTTAGGAGAAGGAGTGAAGGATCTCAATGGTGGAATAACATTCTAAAACTTACTGTCGAAGAGGGGATGGATGGATGGTTTTCAAGGGAGGTTAAACCAATGGTTAGGAATGAGTCCTTGTTTAAGTTCTAGGAAAGGGATTGGAAGGTAGATGGTGAGCTTAAATCTATGTTTCCCAAGTTATATCCTCTTTCTAACCAAAGGGAGGCACTCGTTTTCGAGGTTGGAGGGTGATGTAATAAAAATTGGGTTTGGAGGTTTAGTTGGAAAAATGTGCTTTTTAGTTGGGAGGAGGAGTGGGTGAAGGAATTAAAGGGTGCTTTGGAAGGGGTCCACATGAGGCAGGAGATGAATGATGGTCAGGGTTGGGGAGTTAGCCTAGGGATATTGGATCACTACCTCGTTAAGGATGCATATTGATTAGTGTGCAAGTTGACCCAAGTTAATGTATCTCCGTTTTTTAGCAAGTTGTGGAGATCTAAGACTCTGTTCAAGGTGGTTGCATTTGCTTGGAAAACGACTTTGAACAAAATTTCCTCTAGAGTTGAACTGGCTAGGCACTTTATCCTCACCTTGGATGTGGTAGCCCATCCTCTCTGTGGTCTTGTTCCAAAATCAATAAGCCATCTTCTCTGTGGTCTTGTTCCAGAATAGTAAATAATTTGTTATTCTCTTGTAAGTGTAGTTATTCTGTCTGGATAGGTGATCCTACCTGCTAGCTGTGAAATGAGTTTTTGGCATCTCTTGGTTTATGTAACCAAGCTAGCCAGGGTACTACTCATATCCCTAGTATTATTTGGTTATCTGTGCTATGAGTATCTGACTTATTAGGAATGATATTGTATTTAGAGTTGATCCTTCCTTCTTGATGAAGTTTGGCAGATGTCCTTGCAAAGATTTTGGTTGTGGATTAAAGGGTATTGCAAGGTTTTAGCTATGTCTTTTGCTAAATAATTTTCATCCCCGGTCTTGTGTATGAAATGGATCATGGTCTAAAATCTTTAGTGGTTTTATCTTTAAAGAAAAATGTATTAGTTATTTTCTGGTTATTTTGTGGGTAAGCTTTAGCTTGTTTCTGGTTGCTAGAGGTTCCTTCTGATTGTACTCTTTTCTTTTTATTGCCTGTGTAACCCATAAATCTTTAGTGTCATATTTTGTAACATATGTTAGATTTAATCTTAATGAATTTTACCTTAAAAAAAAAAAACCAGCATGACAAGAGGTGAGCAGCTATAATACAGCAGCAACAGCCAAAACAATACAGCATATATTAATTCATCCCGTATAAAGCCAACAATAGTAAACAACACCCATAATAGCTACTTATATACATTACATTCCCTGCATGTAATGTAATGAAAGAATTTTTACATTAAAATAAATATCTAATATTTACAATTGTGGAATATATAAAATTAGGCCGCCGTATGATTCGTTCTGGGCATCATGCGTGACGTGTTTTCTTGACTGTGTTACTTTATTGAATTCAACATTCAACTTTAACAGATTTTTTAGTTTAAATGACTGATTCACCATTCATCCAGTTATTATATAGCTAGATTGTTTTCAGTACAGAACTGGATTTATACTATTAAATTAATTTAGCTATCCTACATATATTACGATTTGTGCATTCTTTTTTGTCATGCAATTCGGCCACGGACACAACATCAATATTATAAACAATTTCTATTCAATGTTGGAAGAACTTTTCAGATGAATTGTATATGCAAAATGATTATGTCAAAATAGGAAAACTGACAAAGCAGCACTTCTAATAAATTGTCCAACTTAGTAAATATTTGGCCTGCCCTCACAAACTCAACAGCACAAGCCTACTATGAAGATGTAATTTTGAAGAGGTAAGATAACTTGGTTAAGAAATGAGAGATGTGAAAAGGTTGCAATAGTTGTGGACAAAATTAACATTATTAACAAACAATAATATTTTATAAATATAAATACACTTTAAAATAAAAATTATAAAAATCAAAATTTTATGTATGTAGATCTGAAAATTGGTAAATATTGAATTAATAAAAAATTTTGAGATTTAAGAAAAAGAAAATTTCAACCAAAAAACTATATTGTTAAATATTTAAATTAAAACCTGGACATGTAATTTAATTTATTTAAATAAAAATTCATTAAGTGATTACAATATAAGAGAAGCAATTAAAGAAAATAAAAGAGAAACGTAAACAAATATTTTGTTAGAGATGAAAGAACAAAATTAATGTAACAATGACCTCAAAGTTAAAAATAATAATTTAATTAGTAAAATCTTGTTTAACAAATTTAAAATATTAATTTATTTACATCAAATAAAATATTAATTATATTTTAATTGTTTTTAAATAAAAATTGCAACAAAAAATAAATAAAAAGTATAAAATGTTAACTTATCTCTTTACCTGATATTAAATAAAAATTGTAACTCAAAAATAAAAGAAAATATTAAATTATCTTTTCAATTTAACTAAATATGTTTGTAACTATAAAAAAATATTTTTAATTATTATTGGATTAAATTTTAAATTTACTGGATTTAAATATGTATCATGTGAATATTTACATGAACTATTTAAACAATTTTGATAGCAAAATAAATATTATTTATTCATACTACTTAAAAAAATGTTCTTAAATAAAAACTATAACGGCTAAAAGAAGTTTTTTTTAAAAAAATTATAACTACTAAAATCGTAATTATTAAAATTTATTTTGTTAATTTTCTAAAATAATAAATATCTGACTATGAAATCACTATTGCTACTACAAAAATAATTATAATAGCTACCGTAAGCAGTTTGTTTCATAACTTATTTTTAGAATATAGAGAGTGGGGGAAAATTTTAAAGTTATTTACATTATTACACATACATTCTTATATTTTTAAACTTTACAAACGATACCTCTCTCACCTCTATTATTAAAATTATGTACATTAATATTCACAAAAAATACATACATAATAATGTCAAAATAGACGAGATTAACTTACTATATATATACATTCAAGGTGGAAGTTGGTTGACAATTTAAAAATGAATGAAGTCTCCCTTCTTTAGTATAACAATATAAAATCAATAACTGGAAATACAAAGATAAACTTTTATTTTATGAAAGTTAGAAGGAAAATTTCATCTTTTAAATTTAATTAACAATCATATATCCAACACTTAATCCAATAACTTAAAAAGGAGTAGTACAACGGTAATAACAACATAAAAATAAGGGTTTCCATATAGTTTAGAAAAAGGTGATGCATATGTAATTTCACTAAACTGAAGAGGATGCATTTGTAATTTTTTCTAAAATTTAAAATATGTTTTATGAATCTTTACAATTATATATGTTCTTAAATAATTTATCTTTTAAATTATATAAAATAATTAATAATATAACAATTTACCTTATATATATATGTTATTTATATTTATGAACAAATATATATATATATATATATATATATATATATATGTTTTCAAAATTTGTTATCTTATAAAATTATATAAAAATTATTAATAATTATAAAAATTATTTTATTAATAATTTACTCTAAAAATTCTGAAAACATGAACCATTAATTTTTTTTTTCATTGAAAAAAGAATATTATTTATATATCTATTGTGAAATGGCATTCTAAGATATATTTTTATTGATTACAGGAAAATACATCATATATGTAGAGCAGTAGATCGAATATATCTCTGGAAACAAAAAACTGTCCAATCTCTATAATTAAGCTAATCCCTCTAACTAATCCTGTAAATTAGCTAATGCAATAAATCAACCTATATTTGGTAATTTACTATACAGTGAATCAATTAGAAATCTCAACATTCCCCCTTAAATTGGTGCATAAATGTCAGTCAGACCCAACTTGCTTAGAAATTTGGAGAACACTGGTTTTAGAACTGCTTTAGTGAGAATATCAGCCAATTGATCTTCTGTTCTGATCTTAGGCAACTCTAAAATTTTCTTATCCAACTTTTCCTTGATAAAAAATCTGTCTACTTCAACGTGCTTTGTGCGATCATGTTGTACTGGATTATGGGCAATATCACATGCAGCTTTGTTGTCACGATACAGCTGGATTGGTTGCCTAGGAGGATATCCCAAATCTTCTAACAATAACTTTAACCATAATGCTTCACATAGACCAAGTGCTATACCTCTAAATTCAGCTTCTGCACTTGAGCGGGCCACCACGTTTTGTTTTTTGCTCCTCCAAGTTACAAGGTTTCCTCCTATAAAAGTGAAATAACCTGAAGTAGACCTCCTGTCATCTATGGCTCCATCCCAATCTGCATCTGTATATACATTTATTTCTTGATAATCAGTGTGTTTAGTGAACAAAATACCCCTTCCAGGTGCAGATTTCAAATACCTTAAGATGTGCATGACAACATTCATATGTTTTTCTCCTGGGTTATACATGTACTGACTAACAACACTTAATGCATAAGTAAGATCTGGTCTGGTATGAGCCAAGTACATTAATCTTCCTACAAGCCTTTGATAACTTCCTTTGTCAACCGATATTTGATTTGGCTCAAGACACAATTTCAATCCTTCTTCAATAGGAGTAGTAGCAGGACGACACTCTTCCATGCCTGTTTCACGCAAAAGATCTAGGATATATTTTCTTTGGGAGAGAAATAGTCCTGTTTTTTATCTGGAAACTTCTATCCCCAGAAAATATTTCAAAGGACCAAGATCTTTCATTTCAAATTTTCCAAATAAATAGCTTTGTAGAGCTTTCTGTTCTTCAGGGTCATTTCCAGTAACAATCATATCATCTACATATATGATAAGAGCAGTAATCTTATCGTGTTGTTTCTTTAGAAACAAAGTATGATCGGAATTGCTCTGATGATAGCCAAAAGCAGTCATTGCCTCTGAAAATCTTCCAAACATGCCCTTGGAGATTGCTTCAAGCCATACAATGATTTCTTTAATTTACACAACTTTTGACTATGCTTCTTTGGAACCATACATCCTGGTGGCAGTTCCATATAAACTTCTTCAGATAATTCTCCATGGAGGAAGGCGTTCTTTACGTCAAGTTGTTGTAACGACCAATCTAAGTTTACTGCTAGAGATAACAACACTCGAACTGTGTTGAGTTTAGCCACAGGAGTAAATGTCTCTGTATAGTCTACCCCATAAGTTTGACTGTAGCCCTTTGCTACTAACCTTGCTTTTAGCCTTTCAATTGTGCCATCTGCTTTGTACTTTATAGCATAAATCCATTGACATCCAACTGGTTTTTTTCCTAGTGGACAGTTAACAAGTTCCCATGTTTCATTTTGTTGCAAGGTTTTCATTTCCTCATTCATCGCATTTTTCCATCGTGGATCAGCCAAGGCTTCCTGTACATTGTTAGGAATAGCAACAGTAGATAATTGATTTACAAATGACTTATTTGATTCAGACAAACGGTGGTAGGAAAAAAAATTATTCATGGGGTATCTAACCTTACTAGAAAGAGTGGGCTCATAAGTGAGTTTAGGAATACCTCTAGTGTGTCGTTCTGGTAGTTGTTTTTTTTGTTGGCACAAGATTAAGAGCATCCATGATAGTAGACGATTGATTTGGTGTGTCATCAAGAGGAGTCATACAAGTTCTGTCACCACCTCATAATGTGAAGTCCCATTTATTTCATTTTCCATCTCATCCGTACAACTTGATTATAAGTTATCTGCACAAGAATTATCGTTGCTGCAATTTACCTCTAAATGGTCTTTCTCAAGATATACATATTCTTGGTAATTATAGTCTAGAGTCTGCAGTTCTTTATGGTTTTCCACCTGAAGTGCAGATTCTGAAGAGAAATACATTATTTGTTCATGAAAAACAACATCCATGCTTATAAACATCCTTTTAGTTGGAGGATGGTAACACCGATACCCTTTTTGGTGTATAGCATATCCAAGAAACACACATCGTAAAGCCCGAGGTGCCAATTTGTTTGGGTTCTTTTAAATATGCACGAATTGTACACAACCAAAAACAAGAGAAGCCAAATCTGTACTACCAAGGGCAACCACTTTGTTCAGGAAAGTCTGCAGTGGCGTTTGAAACTCATTAGAGCTAGAAGGGATACGATTTATGACATATGTTGCCATTGTAAGAGCCTCTCCCCAATAAGAGAAAGGCATATGAGCCTCTAATAATAAAGAACATACCACCTTTAGTAAGTGTCAATTTTTTCGCTCGGCAACACCGTTTTGTTGCGGTGTATTAGGACACGTAGTTTGATGAATAATCCCATGTACTTCCAAGTACCTCTTGAGGTCTAAGCTTTGGTATTCACCACCATTGTCACTACGAAGAACCTGAACCTTTGCGTTGTATTGGGTTTCAATCATTTTGTGAAACTTTTGAAATATCAAGTTCACTTCTCCTTTGGACTTCATTAACCATAACCAAGTCATTCTAGTGCAGTCATCTATGCAAGTAACAAACCAACGTGATCCTCTTAAAGTAGAAATCTTAGAAGGACCCCAAACATCCGAGTGTATAAGCATAAAAGGAACAATACTTTTATTCAAACTGATTGGAAAAGGAACACGATGACTTTTTGCTTGTTGACATACATAACAACGAAAAACAGAGATGTCAATCTTTGCAAATAATAAAGGAAACAATTTTTTCAAGTAACTAAATGAAGCATGTCCCAGACGACGATGCCATAGCCAAATTTCAGTTTCTTCTTTCTGTTTGGTAGAACTCTTCACGGTCAAAGTGCTTTCTAACTTCCCAGAATCTTTCGACACCAAGTCCAAATAGTATAATCTTCCTTGTTTAACACCATAACCAATAGTCTGTCTGGTCTGAATGTCCTTAAACACACAAAAATTAGGCCAAAAAATAACAATACAATTTAGGGATGTAGTAATTTGTGATACAGAAAAAAGGTTATATTCTAGAGATGGAACAACTAAAACAGAATCCAAAGTAAAATTATTAGTAAGAGTTAAGGATCATTTTCCAATAACAGAGGTTGTGTCACCATTGACAGTGGAAATCAATTCTTTTGAGGATGGTTTCATGGATGAAATTTTTCTAAAATCAAAAGTCATATGATCACTAGCACCTGAATCAATTATCCATGTGCTATTAGTAATAGGTACAGAAAACTCACCACCATTACCTCTAATTGCCATCAAAGCAGTGGACTCTTTGGAGGCTTTATCTGCGTTTTTTGCCTTAACAGCTGCTGCAACTGGATTCTTTCTTCGTTGATCCCGATTGTGATCCTACCACTCTGGATATCCATTAAGTTCAAAACAACGACTCTTAGTGTAGCCCTGCTGATTGCAGTGAGTGCATTTATACTTAGACTTATCTATATTTGAGTTCGCTTTAGGATGGTTTCCTTTTGTTTGACCCTGCCAGTTTCTGTTTCGAGCTATCATGGTTGTGCTGTTAGAACTTTCTGATTCACCTTCCAAAGTCGCTTGACATATTGCCTCTCGACGAATCAATGCATAAGAATTCTCCAACTCTGGGACAGGTTCTTTGCGTAAAATCTCTCCACGAATTTGTTCAAACTCACCATCTAATCCCGCAAGGAATATATGCACCCTTAGTCGTCCAATTGATTTCTTGTAAGCTGTGACATCTTCAGGATCTTTCATGACCACCTTATCACGATGATCCAATTCCTGAAAAATTTCCATCAATTCTCCATAATACTCCGAGAGAGGCCTACCATTTTGTTTTGCAGTAAAGACCTTTTGATTCAAAGTAAATACTTGTAACTCATCACTTCCATCATAGAATGCCTTAGATAATGCACTCCAAATTTCATGGGTTGTGGCTAAGCGTAAGTAACGCTTCATAATTTCTGGGCTCATGGACAGCAACAACCACCTCTTCACCTTTTGATTTTCTGCATACCATTTTTCATAACCAGAATCTTGCTCTGCATGTTGTTTCTCCTTGCCACGAATATATGAGAGTTTCTCCCTCTCTGCGATATGCATTCCATTATCTGTGACCATATATCGTAATTTGTTTCACTCAGAACGATTCCGGCATTGAACGCACTTTCAGATTGAATAATGACAGGAGTCAATGTAGACCCTGATTTGGGTGCAGAATTTTTATCAGACATCTTATGGTTTCACAAGGTGTTTAAAAAAAAGGTTAAGAAAATGGTGGATCAAGGTTAAGGAACCTAACTCTGATACCATATTGTGAAATGACATTCTAAGATATATTTTTATTGATTACAGGAAAATACATCATATATGTAGAGCAGTAGAGAGAATATATCTCTGGAAACAAAAAACTGTCCAATCCCTATAATTAAGCTAATCCTTCTAACTAATCCTGAAAATTAGCTAATGCAATAAATCAACATATATTTGGTAATTTACTATACAGTGAATCAATTAGAAATCTCTTTGGTAATTTACTATACAGTGAATCAATTAGAAATCTCAACAATATCTTTCAAGAGTACAACAAAGTAAAAAAATTAAAAATAAAAATAATAGATAAGCATGAAGAAAATTTAGAAAAAATTAGCAAAGCAAAAATGTAATAATTAGAAAAAAGGTAAAAAAAAATATAACCAATATTAATAAGGAAGAAAATTCTTTATCCTCATTTTATGTCTCTTTCCTATTCTCACAATAAAAAAACTGTATGTTATTTAAGAGTTAAATGCACTGCCCGAATGCCTTATTAGGTCTTCTTTCACATTTTGTAATATTTTGGGAACTAATAATGGTGCTTTTAAGTGATTGATACATAATAGGGTGTTTTAGCACTAAAATGGATTGAACTAGTACTGGACGACACTGAATTGGCTTATAATTTATTTTTTTTCAATTAAACCGCTCAAAAGTTCAGTTTTAAAAATCTGAACATTTTTTAACAGTTTGATGCATTGTCTGAATGCCTTACTATGTTTCCATTTGCATTTTTTTATTTAGAACTAATAATTGCCTTTTAAGTGATTAATACATAATAGTTTTGGTTTTGAATTTTGATTGAATTTAGTTGTTTGATGCTTTTTAAAACATACTATATTTGTAGTTACAAATCTTAGTAAAATGGATATTTGGTTTTTAAAACACTACTAGATTTGAAAGTATGGACAATGTGTGACTTGTGCATATGAATACCTTGGGCTTGAGTATTGCAGGAAGGGACAAAACTAAGTTGGTTAACATGATTGGAATTGAAATTGGTGAAAGCAGGAGTTGCTGAACTTTCTATGCTAGATTGTTGGATTAAGGCCATGAGAGCCTAATATTCCCTTGAAGACAGCTTGTGATTACGGGCTTCACTACCAGGATTGTGCTGTTTTGATTAATGATCATCCTTCACTTCATTTGTGCCAATCTGGTTTATGCCTGGAGTTTTCCCATAAAGTCGATGCCTTGGAGGAAATCCATGCTTTCGATAGCAGATATACACGGTGTGACCCGTTCTCCCACAATGAGTACAAGTCTTGCCCCCTCTACTTGATCCATTACTGGATCCATTTCTGTGCTTGTCAGAAGGGAATCCATGCTTCCTGTAACACACTCCCTCCGAATGTCCACTTCTTCCACAGAAACCACACACTTGACCATTGGCATTTCCTTCATTGCTATTCGAGTTTCTATTTCTTCCACTTATGGCAGCAGCAAAACTATGTCCTTCATATTGTCTTTCCTGTTGAACAACATACGAGAAGATCTTGGAGATGGAGGGAAGTGGTTCCATAATAAGAATATTAGACTTCATATTGTTGAAACTTTCATTTAATCCTCTTAAAAACTACATGGCCTGATCCTCGTTTTTTCTTTTAGCTATTGATTCAACAACGCCATATAAGCATTTGGTCAAACATCTGCAGGTTGGATTAGGGCAAAAACTATCCAACTTATCCCACACAGTCCTAAGCTTGGTGAAGTACTGAGTGACTGAGAAATCACCTTGTCTAATGGAAGCAGCCTTCAGTTGTAAGTCAGAAATACGAATTCGATCACCTTGCGAGTACTTAGCTCAAAGGTCTTTCTAGATTGCGTCTGCCCTATCCATCCAGATTATGCTCTGGCAAATTTGGGGGTGGCCGAATGCAAGATCCAAGAAACCACCATGTTGTTGCATCTTCACCAAGGCGTATGGAGCCTATTGTGCTTTTCAGGTTCGTGAGTCTTTCCATTAACGAATTAGATTTTGTTTTTGGCATTTAAAGCAGTCGCCATTACTTTGCACCAGGAATTATAATTTTTGTTGTCAAGAAGAGGAGTAACTAGAACGATAGCAGGATTCTCACCTGGATGAAGATACAGAAAACTGTGTGGGTTCACTGCGGGGTTAAGGTCTTCGATGACTGTGGCCGAAGACAAAGAAGCCATTGGCAAACGTTGTGAAATGTTAGAGCTAGCGCAGCAGAGCACTTCTCTTGAAAGCACTCTAATACCATGTGAAAGATGCAAACTAGCAGAGAAACAAAACGTAACGCCATAGAGAAAAGAGAATGGCAACACGATTCAAGCACAAATCCATTCTAAATGTTTATTATCATAGAGCAAATGAAAAGAGAATGGCAACACGATTCAAGCACAAATCCATTCTAAATGTTTATTATCATAGAGCAAATGACTTATATACAAGAGATGGAAAAGAAAGGGAAAAGCGGCTGAGCAACAAAAGCATACAATAGAAAAACAGAAAGGTAGTTACAAAGAATAACGATCATAACAGAAATATGGAAGCCTGTGGAGAAAAACACAGGATTGTGAGCCAAATTACAAGGGTTGCTGAGACTTTTCGTTCTTACACCTTCGTTTGACTTCCTAGAGTTGCACTCACTTGCATTGCCTTTGTTTCAATTTACTCTTCCTTCTACCACTTAGCAGTATAGCTTAAACTTAATTACTTGACTTGTCACATGTACTAAATTAATTAATACTATTGGTTAGTATAGTTTAACCTTAAGTGAATTTTAAATAAATACTAAACTGATATTCATTATAATAGTTTAGCCTTAATTGAATTGTCCATACTAAATTAAAGTAATATTGAGTTGAATGCATCAATTAACTCAATCAATTAATATATTTCGGTAATGGTTGGGCTTGAAACCTGTGTAGCCGCCATAAATGTTTCCTTTCGCACGTCATGCATGATGAGTTTTCTTTTTTCTTTTTTTGTTGAATGGATATGGTGTGCATCCTTTTCATTCAGCTTTTCTTTCTCTAGTTTGGTTGAATTATTCATCCTAGTCAAAGAGGGATCTTAAACGGATTTTACTTTATATAATTTTAGTATTAATTGTTCGTATTTAGATTTAGTTTTTCAAGTGTCTTATAAAAAAATGTTATCAAATATAATAATTAAGGGTGTAATGTATTATTAATTATTTATATGTAAAAAAAGTAAAATGTAATTTTTTATTTGGTTATTTTATATGTCTTTTTCGGTTTAAATCGACAAAAATCAATAAGAAATTATACTCATCCTATATTTATGTTAATTATATTTAGCCTAAATTTTAATATGTAGCTAAGGTCTAGGGACTTAATATGAACATGAAAAAATATGATGATTAACTATAAGAAATTAAAATGAGAGGAATCAAAATCACAAAAAAAATAAATATAAATATTTAGAAGATTAAAAAGTACTATAACGAAGTAATTTTAAAGGTGCATGTATTGACTAATATTTCTAGCCTAGTTTAACATGTAAAAAACAAAATAACATAGGTTTCGTAATTGATCACCTAATGAAGATAGTAAATGACTCGTGATTGATAATAACAAAAAACAATTCTGTAATATCAAAACATATTTCTAAGATGCACGTATGGGAAGAACATAAATTATAAGTAATATATGTGTGTTAGTGCTTATTCCTTATAAATACTACCCACCCCACCGAGTTGAACTACGTGCAAGCTAGGAACTCTCTTGGGTCCGATTACCCTTTTCTCTTCAAGTCACTAAGATCATGGCGAGCATTTCAAGCATTCCAACACACATGAAAGGTTGGGTTTATGCTGAATATGGGAACATAGTTGAAAATCTCAACTTTGAATCTTACATAGCTATACCAGATATCAAGGAAGACCAAGTGCTCATCAAAGTTGTTGCTGCAGCCCTTAATCCTGCAGATTGTATGAGGGCTGTTGGGTATATGAAGAACACTGACGCTCCCTTACCTGTAAGAATATGGTTTGATTATATATTATATATGTGATTTTATATATATATATATATATATTTGGAAATCTTATTTTTAATAGTAAAATAAGTCTAACTCAACTTACAAGTTCATATTTATATCTCACTTATGTATTATTATTTGATAGTGGACTAGTGTGTGTCTATATATATATATGGAATGTATCACATGAAAATAGTATTTTTATGTAAGAATGGTAAGAATATTTGTAGTCATCCAAATTTAAATAAAAGTTCGAATTAAAATAATTCATTTAAAAATGTCACGGGCATCCTCTATTATATTACGTCACCAATAAATAATATTATTCTCTCATCATGGTACCATTATTGTTACAACTACCACTATCAGCATTGTCATTACCATCACAACTATTACTGCTGTTGCTGCTATTACCATCATCATTTTTGCCGCCGTCACCATGGTGACACCTGTAGTGGGCATGATGATGGTGGTGAGTGCTGTCGACAGTAGTGAGAGAAGAAAAATATTATTTATTGGTGAGATGATACGTTGGACAATGCACGTTGATTTTTTTAATCTAAATTCTTTATTTAAATTTGGATGACTACAAAATATTCTTATCATTCTCATACAAAAATATCATTCTCATGTGAGACACTCTATGTATATATATAAACATCCATTTTGTTTCATCTAATATAATTTATATTTTTTGTCAATTTGCACATGTTTAATGTTGATTTTGGTTTGGAAATTAAGATTGTTCCAGGGTTTGATGTTGCTGGTGTGGTGGTAAAAGTGGGAAGTCAAGTGAGGAAATTCAAGGTTGGAGATGAAGTTTATGGTGATATCGTTGAGTATGCTCTGAATAATCCAAAGTCCATTGGAACATTGGCAGAATATACTGCTACTGAAGAGAAAGTATTGGCTCATAAACCCTCAAATTTGAGCTTTATTGAAGCTGCAAGCCTTCCTGGAGCCATCATAACTGCTTATCAAACACTTGAACATATTGAGTTTTCCGCTGGAAAATCTATACTTGTTCTTGGAGGAGCTGGTGGAGTTGGAACTCTTGTCATTCAGGTTTCATATCTTCCATATACATTTTTTAATTTATCAAGAAGTTTCAATTAAATAGTGATTTATATACAATATTTATAAAATATTAAATTTAATTTTGTGTATTTGATTGATGATAGCTCGCCAAGCACGTTTTTGGCGCATCAAAGGTTGCAGCCACTGCTAGTACTGCAAAACTGGATTTGTTGAGGAACTTAGGAGCAGACTTGGCTATTGATTATACAAAGGAGAATTTTGAAGAACTTGCAGAAAAGTTTGATGTAGTGTTCGATACAGTAGGTCAGTTGTTGAAGCATAAAATAACTTAATTATATTAGTAATATATTCTTATTACAATACTAGTATATTATTATTACTGAGAATGAAGACATGGTTGATTAAAAAAACAGGAGAATCTAACAAGGCATTGAAGGGTATTAAAGAAGGCGGCAAAGTTGTGACGATAGTACCACCTTCAACTCCACCGGTTATCCCCTTCTTTGCCATTTCAGATGCTGCTGTGTTGGAGAAATTACATTCTTACTTAGAGAATGGGAAGGTGAAGCCAGTATTGGATCCTAAGAGTCCCTTTCCATTTTCGCAGACTGTGGAAGCATTTGCATACTTGAAGACTAATAGAGCCATTGGGAAACTTGTCATTCATCCCATCCCATAATCATAATTAAGCATATATATCAAATTCTTCTGTCATGGAATCTACAATGTATTCTAGCCTTAATTTGTGTTAATTAATTAGGCTAATATTAATATATAAGTGAACGGAGAGAGCACACCATTTTATGTTATAATAATAAATAATGATAATATTAGTTTCTTGTCAACAATGTATGGCTATTTTTGAATTACTATTCCAATGCTTTCTAAAGTATGTTTAGAATAAAACATACAAATTTAAGTTTATTTTTAAAAATAAGTACCTTTAATTAGAACCTAAAAAAATTCAGTACAGTTATAAATTGTGCACTAAATTAGTCATATGTGTGTGTTTGCGTGTGGATGTAATTATCACGTTTGAATTCAGAACTAATTGGTTATAATGATCATATTAAGTTATAATGATGTAAAGTGGTACACTCTGACTTTCATTTGAGATAGCAGGATTGTAATCTTTCGAGATTAATATCGCACTAATTTTTTGACATAAAAAAACGTTAATTAGAAAATGTGTCATATTAATTCTTCTCATCTATTACTAATTTATCTTTTTTAAGAAATGACTTTGAAAGGCTAATTATTTTCCATTTGTTTGTACAATGATGAATGGGTGAAAGGCATGATTTTTTCAACAATATATATGAACAAAACTTGTTATTATTAAACTAAACAAGCTGAGATATTGATAGATTATATTAATTAGACTATTCAACCTATTAAATATTTGATTATTCAAAAAATGAGAAAGAGAGCTGACAAAGGAGTGGACGGAATGAATCACCGACATCGAGAAGGAAATAGTATGAGATTGAAGGTGGATTACTCTACACTGAGAGGAACAGAGAATTGTTGATGTAAAACAGGATTTATGATTTTGTATAATTATCTTAATTACTTTCTTATCACTTAATAAGTTTTTGTCACCTTATTAATTTGATAATAAATAAAAGTCAACAAAATTTTTTAATAGTCTAAAGGGTCAACATTGAGAAGGAACTCTAAAATAAATTATAAAAGAAAGAATTTCTTTGATGCATTTTTTAGCAGTCCTTGGGTCTGAAATATTTTGAAAAATCTCAAATTAGCTTTGCTATCCATTTTAACCTAAGTTGATTTTTTACCCTAGTAGTTATGTTATCAAATTCTCAGGTTAACTTGTTAATTTTTACAAGTTTACTTACGCTTTTCGATTTAATTTGTGTATGCAAATTCTTTTTTTAGTAAATTTTAGAAAAGTTTAATAGGTTTTATGCAAATTCTATAAATTCTTGAGTTTATTATCGAGTTAACAAATTGGATTGCTTTTTATATGTTTATGGTTTAATATACTTTTGTTTAGTGGAGCGTTCATAAATTGAAGAACATTCTTCTTTAAAAGTATCAAACTTTCATTTTCCAATAATACCAAACTTTGATCAGAAAGTTCTATCATTATTATCACATTTGCAATTTATCATCTGATAGTGATGTATTGCTAGACTTAATTATTTAAGCATTATAAAATTTTATAGTTTGCAATTTTTATTTATTATGTTATTGAAATGTTTAATTGTATCTTACTTATAGATATTATTTTATTATTTTTTATATAAAGTAAACTCTTGCAAGTTTATGAATTAAATGGATGAGGCTCCCATAAGATTACGTAAACCCTCGAATTTGATAACCTTTGCTAATAATACCTCTCTCTTCCCTCAATGACATACTTTCCTGATAATTGCCTAAATTACCTATTTTTATATATGTAAATTAGAACATTTATCTTAATTCCTTTTCATTTAAGGTTTTTTTTCCTTTATTTCCATGTTTTTCTTTGTTTTGAGACAAATTTCTGAGAATGATTGAAGAAAATGTAAGAAGACTGAGGTTTTTTGTGGTGTGTCAGCCTTTAAGCGCCCAACGGCCATATACCAAGCGCTTAGCGCCGTTGGATAGAGAGTAATACATTCTTTTACAATTTCAGCTCCTAGCAACCACCAACAGGGTGCCCAATGTCGTCAACCCGAGAGCAATGTTATTTTTGCATTTTCGGCACCTAACACTCATCTTTTGGGCGCCCAACGTCCAGATTAATTAGTGCCCAAGTTTTGCTTAGTGCCTAGCAGTCACTTTGTCTTTGCTAGACGACAATGTTCCGTCCTGATGGCTATATAAAGGTGCCTTATGTTCTTAAAAAGGGTTGTGTACCCTACTGACCAGAGGCACGTTCCAGATCCATTTCTTCTGCCATTTCTTGAGCTTTCCCTTCCATTTTTGTATTTTCCATCCATAGATCATGTCCTCCACCATCATGGTTGGCTAGACGCATCATTGGTTGGAGTTTGATGCAACTATATCTGAACTCTTTTGCATATTTTATTTACTAATAAAAGTTTGTTACTCATTGTTAGTGTTCTTCTTTACCCTCTGCTTTATTTTCTTATATTTTGTGGATTTTACTTATTGAATGAACTTGAAAGAGAATTTTGACTTGTAAAATGAGAAGAGCTCCCAATGAGGTTTATTACTCGGGGGAGAGTGTAAAACTCATTGACCATCTTAAGTTCATTTTCTTAATATAAGTCATTTGACTTTGGATTATGTGGGGAATCAATAGTCTAAATCTCAAATAGCTTAGTCTCTTGATTACAACGAATTGAGGTTAAGGGTATTTTTATGAGTGATGAGAACATGAGTGGTAAACAATGATATTTAGTTCATTTATGAATTTGAAGGATGATATAATGAAATCAAAACTCAACCAAATTTCTATTATTTGTGTAACCATTTACTCTACTGTTCATGCTTTTATTTAAATCTATCTAAGTAACCTTTAGTATAAAAAGTCTTCCTTTATTTATTACAAGTAAAAAGTATTGAAAATTTCATAGTATCATCAAGGTTCCTGTAGGATTGACCCGATATTTATCGTATACTACATACGACTAGTGTACTTATTAATAGGTAATAGTGTAGAAATTCTTTTACAATCATCACTTCTTTTTCTCTTCCCTCTTCCTTCTCTAATCTTGAAGTAGTTTGTTGTCTCGATTAGTGATTTGAAAAAAAAAAACTCTATTGCTTAAAGTTAGGTTGTAAATTTCAAATACAATACAAAATTCAATAAAGTTGACATTGTAGTTTCTATAATAGTATCGGAGGATGATAATCTATATGTTGGGGTGTAAAAGCCCAAACACACTCACAATATGCCCAAATGGACCAAATATTATATATATTAATTTTGTTGTTTGTTGTTTAGGCCTTGTCTTACCCTTTAGTCTTCTATCTTCCTTAAATAGTTGTCTCAAATGAGGAGATATTAATAGAATGAAAGAAGATAAGTTTATCTTTCTCTTTTTTTATGCATCTTTCATAAACCCTAGAATATTCAATATAACATCCTCTTCTGAAACAATGTATGGAGGCATATCAAGAATACTTTTAGACTACTCTATTTGGGCTGCAAGACCAAATTGTTGCCATCCACACACCCCATCACCTCCTTTTCCTTAAGTAAGTTTGGGTGACATTATGGAGTCCACCAAAAGTGTTCTAAGATCACAAAAATGTTATCTTCTATTGTAGAAAAAAAAATGAAATAGATCTTTATCTAGGATGATGTGACATTTTGGGTTCACCAAAAAGTGAGTTGAGATCTACCAAAAAATGAGTTAAGAAAAAAAAACATGATCTTCTACTGCAAATGCACTCATAATTATGCAATATTTTCTTAATTCCTATCTTTTGCCAACTACGAGGATAGTGAGTTTCAAAAGATTATCTCCCTATAGAGTAGATGATCAACCATATCAACAACCAATAGAAAATGCAATGCTTGTATTGTCATTTCAATAGTTTTTTCGAAATCTTTTTAAGTGTGTATTTGTTTTGTGTTTAAAAATTACGTTGAACTAAAAATTTATTTTGAACAAATTTTGACATGTTTAGTTGAATTAGAGAAAAATTTTGAATTGATTTTAGGTTTAGAATTCATTCTAAGTTAAAACAACTTAGAGTAGTTTTTGTGTCGTTCGATAAATAATTTTACACTAGCTAAATTTTACTATAAACTATTCCTATTATAATAAAAACATTCAAACATAAATCACATAATTTCAATCAATTTTAATCATAATTAATTATATAAAATCAATTTGATTCAAAACCAATTTTCTCGACACTTGTGTAATCACGCACTAGATCATATATAAACCCACATAAGGGAAATTTACTCTATCCATTGCACATTATTTAAAAATAAAATAAAATTATTAATCTAACTATTGAGTTTCATATTTTTATTAATTAGATCAAATGTATAAAATTTTATACAATTTCAAAGTTGTTTGATATATAATTCATCGATATCACATCGTTTAACATACCATATGATATTTAAAATTATGTAAATATTCATTATTAAATAATGTATATCTAAAAAAACCTAAATTATATTAAATATGATAAACACAATCAATAAAATAATATCATAATATTCAATGGTAGAAAGTTATAGAATGCATAAGTTCACCTTTGATACCTAATCTCACTTTCACAATCCCATGATTTTAATCATTTAAAACTGCTAAAATTTTATAAAAAATTTAAAAATTCAATTAAAAACTTATATATTTAAGAGTTCAATTAAAATTTTTAATTAAAATTAATTACCTAATTAATTAGAGAATAATGTTCCTAATAGTGAATCCTCTCCGGTTAAACTTAATTTCTTTTGAATTTTCTCATATTTAAATCTTCATCATTAAAAGATTATATTATTTAATTTTTATCATTTAAATTTTTCCTCTAGCTCTTACTTATGATCAAAAGCCATAATTTTACTTGATGATAGGTTACATGCTAAAATCCTTTCCTACGGTTAATGTCAAGATGCTTAGATTCTTCATGCACACAAACAACCAATTAGGTTTTGGTAATTACGTAATAATAAAAAAAATGCCTTTAGAATTCTGTTACATGAATGCACTGATCCGTTTAATTTGCACTCTTGAGTCTTCATATATCCATGCTGCTGCTTTGAGATGACCTTTTCGTTCTCACACCTTCGTTTGTCTTCTTAGAGCTCCACTCACTTGCATTGCCTTTGTTTCAATTTACTCTTCCTTCCACCACATAGCAGTATAGTTTAAACTTAATTAATTGACTTGTCACATGTACTAAACTAATTAATACTATTGGTTATTGTAGTTTAACCTTAATTAAATTGTAAATAAATACTAAACTGATATTCAATAATAATAGTTTAGCCTTAATTGAGCCATTGAAGTTCACAAGCGGTGGAAGCCAAGACAGGATATTCAACCTCCGAAGAGCTTTTTGAGACGATGTCTTGTTTCTTGGAACGCTAGGAAATAAGACAGTGTCCAATATAAACAGAAAAGCATGTGATGCTACGACAAGTATTGGGGCAGCCAGCCCAATCAGAATCACTAAAGACATTCAGCTGAAAGGAACTGGTGCTAGGAAAATAGAGGCCTGAACCAAGAGCTTGTTTCAGATATCAAAGGGTGCGAAAAACGGCTTTGAGATGAACATCAGTTGGGGTAGACATGTATTGACTGAGTTGTTGAACAGCAACGACAATGTCAGGGTGGGTGGTGGTTAGATAAATGAGATGGTCAGCCAGATTACAAAGAATAACGATCATAACAGAAATATGAAAGCCTGTGCAGAAAAACACAGGGTTGTGAGCCAGATTACAAGGGTTGCTGAGACTTTTCGTTCTTACACATTCGTTTGCCTTCCTAGAGTTGCACTCACTTGCATTGCCTTTGTTTCAATTTACTCTTCCTTCTACCACATAGCAGTATAGTTTAAACTTAATTAATTGACTTGTCACATGTACTAAACTAATTAATACTATTGGTTAGTGTAGTAAATTTAACCTAAATTGAATTGTAAATAAATACAAAACTGATACTAATAGTCTAGCCTTAACTTAATTGTCCAACCTTGTACTAAATTAAAGTAATATTGAGTTTTTTTTTTTATCTACCTTATTACTCTTTAAATAATATTGAGTTGAATACATCAACTCTATCAATTAATATATTTCAGTAATGGTTGGGCATGAGACGTGTGTGGCCGCCACATATGTTTCCTTCTGCACGTCATGCATGATGGGTTTTCGTTTTTTTTTTTTTTAATGGCATGATGTGTTTTCTTGATATTAGATATTGTGTGAATCCTTTTCGTTCGACTTTTCTTTCTCTAGTTTGGTTGAATTATTCATCCTAGTCACGAGGGATCTTAAAGGATTTTACTTTCTATAATTTTAATATTGGTCGTATTGTATCATGCAGAAAAATTAACTTATACGGAATAGGTTTTGAATTCATTACTTTATACGGTTTTTTGTATTTTTATTTAAGTTGACATATGTACTTTCTTTTAATAATATTTATTAGCTTATAAAAAAAATATTGTTTGTATTTAGATTTAATATTTTGCTAATATTAAAGTCTCTTATAATAAACTTTTACTAAATATAATAATTAAGGGTGTAATTTATTATTAATTATTTGCATGTGTAAAAATAAAATGTAATTTTTCGTTTCATTATTTTATGTCTTTTTCGGTTGTAAATGTACAAAAATCAATATATAATAAACTATACTTTCCCTATATTTATGTAATTATATTTAGCCTAAATATTAATTTGGAGCTAGGGTCTAGGGAATTGAGTAATTAAACCCGTATCCACACACCCAACAAGCAAAGACAACATAAAAAACTACAGGATTTATAGAAAAAAAAAACTGTAGCACTGACAAAAGTTCACCAACACAGACCCTACCAATGCTAATCTCAAGCATTCAGCAACTTATTTACGCATACCCTTACAAAAAACTATTAACATATTAACCAAATTGCAAAAGAGAAATGACCTGGTCCATACCAACAAAAATAAAAGCCTTAAAATAAATAGTTAAGAGACTCTCAATGAACATTAATTTTATCCAAAATAGTGATTTTGAAAAAGAAAAAAAAATTGTAGTGGAGACAACAATCTCATGTTTCCTTATGTTTAAAATTACAAAATTTGGCAATCTCATTTTATTCTATATGAAAAGCAAAAAAAGATGAAAAACTATTTCGAAGCACTAACAAATTTACACTCAACTACGTTCTAAACTAAGGTATTAATGTTTGTTTCTCAAACTCTCAAGAAACTATCCAAGATTCATATGGTCTCAAATACCAATGGATTTCAAACACTTGATGCATAAGTAGTAGTAAATAATACAAGAAAAATTACCAATAAAATGAACTCTGGATCAGTTGATCTGGAGCTTTATAAAGAACTCACCTATGTTAGTAAGGTATGGAGAAGGCATCATGTGCACACAACTTCTCAATGAAACTTAGCGAGAGAATTTAGGGCAAAAGAAGTGACTGTAAAGAAAATGATCGTTATTTTGTGTTAAAAAAATTTGTAAATCATGTTGGGGGGGTAAGGGGATGCGAATAATGCACAACGAACATGGTAAACAAACATAAATGGAAGGTTTAAAATTCAGGTAAGGACATATTGGAAATTTACAAAAGTTATAAACTTTGGAGAATGCAAATAGTAAATTAGGGTGTATTAAAAGAAATTACCATATGTTAATTCTATTTTTTGTTGCTTACACTACAGAAAAATTCTCTTTAGCCCACGCTACACAAGTCCACGACTATAAAAGTGTTGTCTATACAAGAAAAAGGCAACACTTTCAAAAGTATGGCTTATAATATATGTTTTATTTACTTGCCTTTAATTATTTTTGAAAAAATATTGTCTATTTACTTAACGCAACGGGTGCTGAAACGTAGACACATATTCCATTATTATCTAACCATTAATAATTTAAACCATACTTTTATCTTGTTGCCTCTAGAAATAAAGTTACAACCCTTGCAAAACTTTGGGGGTAAAAGTAAAAATTTGAACTACAAACCTTGAAACCTCAATGTTCCCACTATTTTATTTTCATCAGCGCCAAAATCAAAAGCTGTGAAACTATCAAAGAAAACCCTCAAACCCCAAAACATTAGTATTCCCACTTCTCTGTTTCCAGAAACCAACAACACATTAAACCAAAAGCCAAAACGAAAACCCTAAAACACCTTCACTCCACGGTCAAAATGAAAACCCATTCACTGTCCGCACTGTACGCATTCACTTTTTGCGTTTTGAAGAGGCACTACTTGCACCAGTTCTCCATTTTCCTCACAGGTTGGCCTCTTCTTCTTTGTTTCTATCTTGCACCCTAGTCGTTCTTCTTCCTTTGTTTCTCACATGTTTGTGTTCTCCCGCAGGTTCATGTTCTCGCGTGTGGCTTCACATTTTTTATGGTTAATTTGGATTCTCTGTGCATGTTCTTTCCCTTTATGTGTGTTGTCTCTTGATTTATGTGTAGAGTTTGATTTTAATGATTTGTGTTTAGGGTTTGATTTGTGTTTTGGATTTTTTAGTAGGGTTTGATTTTATTGATTTGGATTTTCGAGTGAGGTTCTGCTTCTACTTTTTATTTTATTTATTTGCAAAGTGTTCCAGATGCATTTGCAAACATGAATTCTCTTCAATATCTATATCTCTCATGTAATGAACTTGATGGTATCATAATAAAACACTTACATACTTGTTTAGTCTAAGTTTCAATAAACTGTCTAGCCAACTTACCAAAAAATTATTCTGTACAAAATGATTTAAGGTTGTTGGATCTTAGCAATAACTCATTCAGTAGTGGGTCACTTCCTGATTTATTTGAATTTGTTATTCAAATATAGCTTTCAAAGTGGAGGATACAATGATGTAAGTGCATATGCACTACTTCACTAAACCACACATCTACTATTATTAATTCCCCTTACATTTTGACACTATGTCTTTCTGGCTTGTTAGCTTGATGAGGTTTACACAAACTTGTTTGTATTTTAATGGATGCACATCCAGAATAAAAGAGTTTTTAATTTAATCCTTGCATATATAATTATAATTTTTATTTTTTTAACCTTCCCGCTCTTCTGTCATGATCTTTTTATTGTTTTAACCTTCCTGTTCTTATTTTACATCATAAGAACTTGTGAAGGTTTGTGCTCACATAATTTTTATTGTTTTAACCCTCCCGCTCTTTTGTCATGATCTTTTTATTGTTTTAACCTTCCTGCTCTTATTTTACATCATAAAAATTTGTGAATGTTTGTGCTCACATAATTTTTATTGTTTAGCCCTGTTACTCTTCTGACATGATCTTTTTATTGTTTTAACCTTCCTACTCTTATTTTACATCATCAGAAATTGTGAAGGTTTGTGTTCACATAATTTTTATTGTTTTAACCCTCCTGCCCTTCTCTCATGATCTTTCCTAGGCTTATCTATTATTCATGTCATGATTTTACTCGTAAATTTGTGTGAATAACTTTGTATTCCAAATTTTACAGGGATTGGTGGCGTGAGACTTTGACTTATTTTACATCATCTGAAATTGGGAAGGCTTATGTTCATTTAATTTTAAGTTCTAAGTGCACTCACCAATTTGTCATTTTAAGAATTCAGTTTCTAGGTGATGAGATGAATTTGAAGCCAAAGGTATCCTGTAGCTAGATGTTGCTCATAGTTATTAACTAATGTATAACAAATAATTCTTAATTAGCAGTTAGTTATTATAGTTTGGATTAGTTAGTTTGTTAGTTAACCAACTCAATTAGTGAATTAACCAGACTAGTTAATTATTAGTTAGTTAGTATATTACCTTCTATACACCTGGTTAATTGTTAGTTAGTTAATTAGTTAGTATAATACCCTCTATAGACAATTAGTGAATTAACCACACTAGCTAATTGTTAGTTAGTTAATTGTTAGTTTCTATATTAATACTTTTTAGTTTGAGGTTGATAAAAATTCAAACATTGAAATAAACAAATGATACATTATGATATAAAATATGAAAAAAAAATTATAATAATTTGCAGTGTTGGTTTATTTTCTAAATTCCATTTGTGTTCTTATTTCAACATTAGTTTTAGCATTTTTTTATCATTGTTCTACTACAAAATTGACCTTGGGAGATTCAGCATATTGGCTAAATCACACCTTAGCTTGATAAAATACATCAATGACCAGAGTAAGTTACTAATTCTTTCAACTATTCTTTTTATTTCAAAATTTATTCTACTTTATACATGTTATTGCCTTTAACATAACATATATATTTCTTGATTTAATTTTATGATTACAAGTTTCTAGTTTATATTTGTTTTCATCTTTGACATAGTTTACAATTGAGCACAACTTTTTGTTGTTAATTTCATAATTCATCTCCTCCATCTCCCTCTTTCTAATTACTTATTATCTATCTTATTATTTCTAGAGTAATCTTTTAATACTCTCTCTTTCTATCCCCTAACAAACTAATTTGTCTTTCGCTGAAACATTAAACAAATACTTCAAAAGTTAATTCTCCTTCATTGGCAATAATTCTCAGTCTGTTATCCTCCTTCTAACAGGTCATCATAATAGTTGAACCCTTCTTCAAAGGCTACCAATGTAATAGAAGTCTCAATCCTAAAATATAATTAAAAACAATTACTACCCAACCCAATGAATGTAAGACAAGTCTTAGGCCCAAAATGACCAATCCTGATCTGAACGCTCTAAATATCACCTTACAATTACCATAATAAAAAACCACTTTAAATTTCAAAAGTTCGTAAAAAATTCACCAACCTTTTACAATTATTGAAAGAAGTCATGTCCAACTTAAACATTTCGAGGTCTTTTAACAAAACAAAGTCCATGATTGGTAATTTTTAGCTTTGATGATACTTTGTTTGCTGAAATTTCACTATTGTGAAATATATTTCAATATTGCTTGTTTAAATTTGCTGAAATTTCATTAGTGAAATTATTGATTATATTGTAACTTCAAAATTATTGATTATATTGTCACTGAAATTTGCTTAGAGTAATAGTGGATCAGTGGTTTCTTATAAGTGATTATTGGGTCATATACTTTTATGGCTGAATGGGAATAACTAAATTATATTGTCATTGAAAAAAAATATTTTTTATTTTTAGGACAAAGTGGAATTTAATCAAATTGCAAGACTAAAACTTATTTGTCATTCTTAAAATTTGAAGGTGTGGTTTGATGTAAGTAGGGTAAGTAATTCCTGTTGATAGATTATTTGATTTCATGTAAGTTTTCTTTGATGTAAGTTGGGTAAGTAATTTTCATCCTATTGTTTGAGTTTGGTCATATAGATTGTGTGATGGATTATGGTTGTGTAGATGGTGTGAATGTGTGATGGATTATGCTTGTGTAGAATCTAAAGGTCTTTGTACCCTTCATCCTAAAGAACTTGATTAAATTAACATCCTGCTGTTTTGTGTTTTCGCAGGTTGTAGATGAAGATTATGTTGAAGAAGAATAATTGTAATTTAAAATTTAATAAAGAACCTGTTATTGGATGTTTATTTTGATTTTGTAGTTCAAATATAATTACTTAATATTTTGATGCAATAAAATTTTATAAGTCAATAGACTATTTTGATTATGTAGCTAGGTTGAACATTTAATGTCATTTTATATATTAGAAGTGTTTAATTCTCATCTTCAATTGTTTATTTTATTTTATTTCTATCGCCAAATCTTTATTTTATTTAATTAATGGCTTAAAAGAATCGTATTAATATATGTTTTAATTGCTTTAGTTATTGAATAAATATGTTTCTTATTAATAAATGATAAACATGGATAAATACATATAATAATTATACATGTGTTGCATAAGTGTGAATGAAACTATGACATCATAATATAGACGACAGGTGTACAAACATTGTCTAAATATTTGAGCAACACTTACAATATGTTGCCTAAAATGTATATGAACAATTTTATAGATGTTGCCTAAAGGCATTAGCAACATTTTAGAAATGTTGCCTAAAGGCACAAGGAAACATTTTAGAAATGTTTCCTAAAAGCATAGACAACATTTTTAGTAATGTTTCCTACAAGCATAGACAACATTTTAGAAATATTGGCTAAAAGCATAGGCAACATTTTAGAACGTTGTATAAACAATATGCAAAAAAACCATTGCCTGAAAGTGTTAAAAATAAGCGTTGCCTATTGTTCATTTTAAGGCAACAGTTTTTGAAATTGTGTTGGATTTGCAAAAAAAACTGTTGCTTTTGAGAATAGGCCACACTCACCTAGACCACGGCTGGAAATTCGTTGTCAAACCATTGCCTAAATCTTTGACCACGGTTTTTGGGGATTTAGACCATGGTTTTTTCCTTGTTGCCTAAGGTCATTTTTGTTGTAGTGTTAGATCTTGTTTTAGCCCTTTAGGTCTTCTATTTTCTTTAAAATAGTTAACTCAACTGAGAAGATATTAATAGAGTGAAAGAATATAAATCTATGTTTCTTTTCATTTTTTTATGCTTCTTCCATAAACCCCCAGAATATTTCAATCTAACATTTTGTACTTTTATTATCGTCACTATGCCTCCCTCCAAGACATCCTTTAAGGAGGTTGATGAAACTCTCTTGCAAATCACAAAAAAAAAACTATCAACGGGACAATCAAATATAGAGGCACAACAAAGACAATATAGGAAAAGAACAATCAAGAATTTCTCCCTGCACCCCCCATAAGTTCTCCCTAAACCTTAATAAATTTTTTAAAATGATAAAAAGGCCTTAATGAAAACAATAAAAATTTAATTACCATACATCTTTTTCTCTTTCTCTTTTATTTGCACCTCTCTCTCGTTTGCTTCTCTCGCAGGACTTCGATTTTCTTCTCCACTACTTCAGTGGACTTTCCCTTCTTCTTCTTCTTCTTCTTCTTCTTCTTCTTCTTCTTCTTCTCTCTTCCTTCTTCTTCTTCTTCTTCTTATTCTTTTCTTCTTCTTCTTCTTCTTCTTCTTCTTCTTCTTCTTCTTCTTCTTCTTCTTCTTCTTCTTCTTCTTCTTCTTCTTCTTCTTCTTCTTCTTCTTCTTCTTTCTTCTTCTTCTTCTTCTTCTCTTTCTTCTTCTTCTTCTTCTTCTTCTTCTTTCTTCTTCTTCTTCTTCTTCTTCTTCCTTCTCTTCTTCTTCTTCTTCTTCTTCTTCTTCTTCTTCTTCTTCTTCTTCTTCTTCTTCTTCTTCTTTTCTTCTTCTTCTTCTTCTTCTTCTTCTTTTCTCTCTCTCTTCTTCTTCTTCTTCTTCTTCTTCTTCTTCTTCTTCTTCTTCTTCTTCTTTCTTCCTTCTTCTTCTTCTTCTTCTTTCTTCTTCTTCTTCTTCTTCTTCTTCTTCTTCTTCTTCTTCTTCTTCTTCTTCTTCTTCTTCTTCTTCTTCTTCTTCTTCTTCTTCTTCTTCTTCTTCTTCTTCTTCTTCTTCTTCTTCTTCTTCTTCTTCTTCTTCTTCTTCTTCTTCTTCTTCTTCTTCTTCTTCTTCTTCTTCTTCTTCTTCTTCTTCTTCTTCTTCTTCTTCTTCTTCTTGCGTTTGTGTTGATCTTGTCTGTTTTTACTTTGTTATTCCCGGTTCAATTTTGCGTTTATCTTTTCTTAGGTACATTATGGAATCAGGTATTTTGTAAAATTTTTTACAAGTCCAGATAGGAGTGTTCGAACTTGTAAAAAAATTTGGTCTACAGTGTTCAATGCCTCCAATTATCTCTCAATTTTTCAATCGGTCTTTCTCCTGCCCTATTTCTCTGCAAAACTCTTATCATTCTCAACTTGAACCGCATCAACAACATCAAAATTGAAATGTTGTCCTTTGTTGATTTTCCATCACTTAAAATCATGATTTTGAATCATGTTTATTTCTCAAAACATAAACATCTCATTGTGTTCCTTTTTGGAGTCCAAATCTTGAGTATTTGGAAGCCAAAGTACTCTCCGATGTAGATTTTTACTGGTTAGAGATTGAAGAATAATTTAAAAGAAGTACATGATACAAAGCTTAGAGAAGAGGTATTTAGAAGAGGTATAGGAGATAAAGAAGAAGAAGTTAAGTTATTTTTTTAATTACCTAAAGATATTTTAAACTTTTTCTATATTTATGAAGGTGCATGGAAAAATTATTACGATGTAGGAAGTAATTCTCACAATACCATCTTTTGAAACAATCTATGGAAGCCCATCAAGAATACTTCCAAACTACTCTATTTGGACTATAAGACCAAATTGTTACCACACACCCCATCACCTCCTTTTCTTCATGTAAGTTTAGGTGTCTCCAATGTTACTGCTTCTTTTCCTTACGGTTTACACCCTAACTTTTTATCTATGTCCATACAATCCCCATCTTCCATACACTTATCCACTGCCCCACCCATTTCCACACAGTCCACTACTAATATTAGAGGTGTGTAAAAAAAGGTTCAAATCGAACAGAATTAAATCACTTTTACCCAAACCAGTTTAATAAAATTTAACTGAATTAGCTTTTTAAATAAAAATGATCCAAACCGAATTGGTTTTAAAACCACTTATGTTCACTGTTTTGCAACTTTAATAGAGACCTGCCTCGCTCAATCTCATCATTACGGTTTTGGTTTTGAGGAAGTTAAAATGTAGGGTTATAATTGTTGTGTTTGGTGTGTGCATATGTATATATATATATATATATATATATATATATCAATCATGCGTAACAATGATGTGTATAATAGTGCATGTATTTGTTAGATTTGAATTCAATCTTCTGATCTGTGTTGATTATGTTTTCTTGGTGTGATAGGAGGTTGCTTTCTTTTCTCTTTTTCTTTATATTTAGTAGTTGCTGCGAACATGGCTTAAATGGTATGAATGGCGGAAGGGGGGAGATGGAATTTATGTCACAAATTCTAGGAAAGTAAAATTGCTGCTTATGAATGTGGAAGGTTATGTAATAAGTTTATTTCTATGCAAATGATGATTAGCCAAAGCAGCTTAACACTTCAATTAGGTGAGATAAAGACACTATATATAAGTTTAAAATGTAGCTTTAGCCCTACCATACGGTAGTTAGAATTTTGAATAATTGAGAGTGTCTTTTCTTTTTAACTTTGGACATGCAAAAAAGTCAAGTTCTTTGTTGTGTTGTTGCTACTGCAGAATGTTCCAACACACTCTCTACTAAAAATGATCTATTAGAACTACAGCAGCAACCGTGTAAAAATCTATAAAAATCAGCTAAAAAATATTGTATCAATTTTTCTATACTATTGTGTCCGTGTTTATAAAATTGTGAAAAATATAGTGTCTAAAAAAATCAATTTAAAACTAATTCATTTTAACATTATTTCGAATTAGTTTTGAATCCGTTCAAAACTAATTTTTTAAAATCAGTTTCACTACAAACTAATTCTTTAATAGAGTTTGATTTTTTAATTTAACAACCAAATTATTTAAAACCATTATGTTTAATTCGATTTGTATTTTTTTAAAAGCCGAATTTTGCACACCCTTAACACAACAGCCCTGTTTGGTGTCCTAATAACCGATAACCCCTCTTTTTCCCAACATTTTATACCTACAATATTCATCGAACCTGAAAATACTAAAATTTTTGTCCAAGTATTTTGATCAAACTTCCATTAAGAATTTATAACGATATTATATATAATAAGTATATTAAAAATATAAATATAAATTAAAGTTTATTTTAATGTATTTTTAATTTATAAAAAATTATATATTTTACAGAAAATAATAATATAATATAAAAAAATTATTTTAGGTTAATTATGGATAGTTATATTTTAGATTTAGGAGATTACGGAATTAGAACTTTAAAGGTATATGAGTTATAATTCTGCAAAGTTTTGAGCAGATGCTGCTTTGTTATAAATGAAAATTAGAAAGACTAGCATAAATTTATGAATCATGAATAAAGCAATGTAAAATGAAATTTCATAAAATAATAAATATATATGAATGATGTAAAAAATGCATGGGAAGTGACTAACTAGTTAGAATGCATGAGAAGAGACTAGCCGAGCATGGATACATAACTGGTAGTTACAGGAAAGGTAAGTTTAGAAATAAGCGTCTGTTTAGCCAAGAGGTTGACGATGGCGACGGCAATGTTGCAGAGTTTGCGGAAGGCAACACTCTTAACGGAAAGAATGTCATCATCGCCGGGGATGGAAGCGTCACACGTGTCGATTGCGGCAAAGGCAGCCTTGAGCCAAACACGTGCATCAGTGTCGGCATCAACAATCAAGCTAGCAATGGTGTCCTCAAGCTGGCTCTCTGCGTCCAATATTGTCTCCTTGCAGTCAGACAAACCTTGTTGAACACTTGGGTCTAGGTTGTCGTTGTCGATCAATGTTTTTGCGTCGTTAAGGATCCCCGACGCGTTTTTCGCTGCCACCCTCAGAGCGATTATTGCCAAGTCTTTCAGATTCGCGTTTGTGCTTCCCAGTGGGTCTGATGATAGCACTTGCACACACATCTCCCTCGTTGGGGACATTTTACATACCTTTTCTATTAGCTCCTTTCCTTTTGCTTCCTCTCCGGCCGTGTGGCTCGCCATTACAATCACGCAGAAAACCAACGCCCATAACATTTTCATCTTACTACCTTCCATTATTTCTTCTTTTCGTTGGTTTTCTGAATCAATTGCAGGCCACGCCACCGCAAAACTCTAAGGGATCCGCCACTCATTTTATACTCAATGCCATGCAATTCTGTTCACTCAATTACTTTTCTTTCTTTTTTTTTAGTTTATAGCTAAAATAGACATCTCTTCACCATTTCTATCACAATTCAATGGATAACATTAAAATAACAAATTCTTATACCTCAAACAATTTAGGACAGACGCTATGCATCAAATTATTGTTGGGTCTAAAAATAATAATAATAAATATGTGGTTTGTATACTAATATTATTCAATCGTAAGATATTATTCAACTCATGATCTTTCTTTCATCTTTCTACTTTATCATTTGTCTAATTTTATACTAATTATGACAATTTTTTTCATTTTTACAAATTATTTTAAAAATTATAAGAAACGTGATACGTAATAATTATGAGTTCATATAAATTATATTTTATATGAGTTTATAACAAATATTTAAATTTTTTTATGAGTTTAAATTATATTTTATATATATATATATATATATATATATAATTAAGCATGTGGAATTAATGCATGACATAGGCGTTTATCAAAGTAATAAGATTGGTTTGATAATTAGTAAAAGAGTTTAAGTGTTAATTTTTAAATTTTAATCATTTAATTAATTTATTGTTTTTAGTACGAAACTTAATATAATTCATCATATAATATATGTATATCATTATTAAACTTAAAATATTTACATTATAATAATTTTAAATTTAAAATATGTATTATCCTATTAAAATGATATTTTTCCCCATTCAGTTAATAGCCATCCTCTTAATAAAGAAAAGTTATTCGGATTCATGCTTTGTTCACATGCTTTAATTACAGGAAGTTGTTAACATAATCTTGTTGAACAATTTTAACACTTTTGATACCATACATAGGGCAAAATGAAAGGGTTACAGAAGGGGTAAAGTTGTGATCACAATATTGGCATCTGGAACTCCACCTGCCATCCCTTTCTTGCTAATTTCAGATGGAGCTTTATTGGACAAATTGAGACCTTACTTGGAATGGAAAGTGGAAAGGTGAAGGCGTGAAGCCAGTATTATTGGATCTCAAGACTATTATTAGAGCCACTCTCGGAAAGTAATCATACACATCCCATCCCATAATATGCATGCATACCAATTTCTATGCCCTTAATGAAGATCTTCTACTTTGGAAATCTCTTATTTTAGCGTCATGTGTGGTAAATTTTTAATAAAATCTCTTAGAGATGTGGTTGTTACTTCTATTAAAAATTTATAATTCCCTTTATGGTTTCTTTTATCTCTACACAGCATGCAATATAATAATTGTGTATTTGAGTGAGATTATATTTCATAAGATTGACTACATAAAATTGATTTTGATGAAGTAACATAATTTATGTTTAAATTTTTTATTTCAAAAATTTAATTAGAAATAAAATCCGATTTATAGCTTATATGTTGAATATATAGCTTATAAGAATAACTTTTGTGTTCCTATTTGTCTACCACATAAAATTGAAACTTACTAGTAAAATTTCCTTTTCTACGTAAGCTTGAAGCAGCACACATGATAATCCAGAAAAGATAAAATTTCATCAATGTTCACAAATGCAGCTGTTTTGTGTACTTGATACATGATAATATTATTAGACAAAGAGTGTTGTATAACTAGTAGAATCTGCAAAAAATGAAAGCGGAAACAATAGAGGAAGAGGCAAAGGCCACAAACGCAAAGAAGGATAGAACAACAGATGCAGTCGCCACTTCCACAAACTTGTATGCATCTGAAGACTCCTTTGTCCAATAGTTGACCCAAGTGACAGTTGTTGATGATGCTGAGATTAGAAGATATGCTAGGGCCTGCAATTAAATTGATGCCATGAAACACCTACAGCTTTGTATCTAAAGAGAGTAATTAATTACTTTTTAACATCCCATTTTTTCAAACACTTTAGTATTTTATATTTGTCATTTTTCACTATTTATAAGACTAAAATAAAAAGTTTGTGTCGAACATTTTTATAAGATTTCATTCATAATATGTATTTTGTATTAATTATTTTTATATTTAAATTTCTTTTATTAAAAAATATTGTAACTAATAACAAACAATTAGAAGAGAAAAAATATATTAACCACATGATAGTTTTAAAAAAATTATAAATTTGCAATATATTTATTACTATTAATTAATTGTCAAATAGACCGGAAGGAGCACTTTATATGAATTATATAATTCAATCAAGGTCCCTTCAATAAAAATCATTAGAAAGAGATATGCTGTGTCTATAAGACATTTTCCTTTTTAATTAATTTAATTTGATGAATCAAACTATTTAGTGTTTAAAATAAGACACGAAGGAGTGTTTCATATGATACCTATATTTTTCTCTCATCTATCTCTCTCTCACTTGATGTTAAATAGGTCGTCTTTAGATCAAGTCGTGGAAAAGTTTTCTATGATTATAATTGGAGATTTACGTAACAGCTCAAGACATAATAATTAACAAATAATCACTTTTTTGTACTAAGCTAAAAATGTACAATAATAATGATATTACTTTAGAAGATATTTTAACTTTTAACCAATTAATATTATAAAATTGATCTGAGTAGCTTTACCTGGTCCATCGCAAAGTTAAAGTAAACCCGCAACTTACGGTTCATTGTGTGTCTTTTAGTAAGCATATACTTCACCATATCACATATTTGAAGTCCACAGTACACACACCCAATCACATTCACTGACAAGCAGTACCTGCATAATCACACCAAAATAACAAGAATCATAACCTCAATGGTTGATCACACACAGAAACGCAAAATAGGTGTTGGAGTACAAGAGTGACTTGAAGTCTCACATTGATAAGAAATTGGGAAGTTGAGTAATATATAAGTTAGAAAGACTCATAACCTAATGCCTTAAGGTTTTGGGTTGAATGTGGTGTCATGTTCTCTTATATATAGGATCATGTTCCATTGTTGTACATCTCCCCGATGTTTAACCCCATCGGTTTGAACCTAACAATAGGAATAAAACCTAATAATTCTATTGCAATGAAAAATTGAGAAAGAAAAGTGTGTAGTATGTGCTTGGTGTGTCATGACAATGTGAGTGGCTAGCATATGTATGGGCACGACTAAGTCATGGAGCCACTAATCTGCTGGAGGTCTTTTTAAGACATAGGGAGATAGTAGCATGTTGGCAAATATTAATATGTGATAGTGCAAATCTACACCATATCATTTCCAACTAAAACTATATCATCAACATATACCGAGAGGGCAGTAAAGGATTTCTCATGGTGCTCGGTGAACAAGGAATGATCGGCAAAACATTTATGAGACTTCTTCATAGAATCGTGGTAAATGCATGAGACTTCTTCATGCAAATCTCCATGCAAGAAAGTATTGTTTACATCCAACTGTTCAAGGTGCCAATTTTGAATTGCAGCTAGAGAAAAAAGGAGTCGCATGGTTGTAAGCTTGGTAACTGGTGAAAAAGTATCAAGACAATTCTATCCCTCGACTTGTATATATCATTTGGCAACTAATCTAACTTTATATCTTTTTATTGAACCATTAGCTTTGTGCATAATTTTTGGAAACCCACTTACAGTCAATAGTAGTTTTATCATGAGGCAAATCAATCAATGTCCATGTGTTATTTGCTTCAAGAGAACATATTTCAGAATTTGTGGCTTCCACCCAATGTGGATACTTGGAAGCTGCAATGTGTGATTTTGGTTCATCAGTGGCAGAGACATTGAGAATGGAAGTAATGTAAGGGAGAGATAATCGAGTATAAGAGAGGCTGCAGTAATAGGATACTGCTTTGACTAGCAAAAAGATGTATCATAATCATTGAATCTGGTTGACCAATGGGACTGCCTGCTGGATCTATAAAGAAGCATATTGTCAGGATTAGCAAGTGTGGTAGGATTAGTGGGGTGAGATATTTTAGATTCTGATTCATTAGTAGGAAAGGCTGAATCAAGAGCAGCTAGAGATGCAAATATAGTGTCTTTGTCACAGAAATGTGTGTTTTTGTTAGGCAGAGGGAGAACATCAAGTGAATCAGGTTTGCTCATAACAGTGTATGGAAAATAGGATTCATAAAACTGCATATTTTTGGACACACTGGTTTCCCTACAATTCAAATCAAAGGTGATGTACCCTTTGGTGTGATTTTTGTATCTGAGAAAAATAGAAGAAGTTGCCCAAGGTTCCAACTTTCTTCTATTGGCAATTAATGTACTAGTGTAGCACAAGCACCTAAAGACCTTCATCTGGGACATATCATAGGTTTATGGTATAACTTTTCATAGGGAGATATATTCCCAAGTAATGGAGTGGATAAACAGTTATAAGGAGGGTTGCATGGATCAACGCATAAGACCAAAAAACAGGTGCCAAGTGAGCTTGAAATAACAATGATCTAGTGACGTTGAAGAGGTGTTGATGTTTCCTTTCCACTATTCCATTCTATTGTGGTGTTTCCACAGATGCAGTCTGATGAATAATGCTTGTTTCTTGGTAAAAATTTCTCATGATAAACTCAAACCCATTATCACTTCTAATGGCTTTAATTTTGGTAGTGAATTGTCTCTCAATATTATTAATAAACCCCTTCAGCAAAAATTGAGTCTCTACTTTATATGCCATTAGGAAAATCTATACAAACCAAGTACAATCATCAATAATCGTTAAGAAATACTTATGACCATCCATAGAAGGAACATTGCAAGGACCCCATATATCAACATGTATCAAATCAAAAGGAAAAATAGACTTGGATAAGCTTTCAGAAAAAGGTAGTTGTTTTGTTTCGCAAGGTGACAAGTTCACATATGAATTTATTATCAAAAACAATATCAGGAAAAGAAACCTTCATCAACAACATTCTCTCATTAGAAGGTTGTCCTAGTCTATAATGCAAAACATCAATTGACATTTTATTACAACTAAGTGAAACTCTCTTACAAACAAATTTATTCAAACTTGTACCAATGGCAAAATCATCAAAAGGAAGGTGATAAATTCTATACAATCCCTCAGAGATCCTAATTGTACCAATCATTTTCCGACCTTGTATATCCCGTATCACACACTTGTTTTAAGTAAAAATCAGTTCGCATGGCAGAGAGGAAGCAAGCTTGGAAATGGATAACAAATGAAGTGAAAGCTAGGCAGGTACAACACATTATCAAGGTAGTAATTACCAAAGAAACATACAAAATTGACATGGTGTAGCCTCAATTGTATAACCATTAGGAAGTTTTATCATGATGGGTCTAATCTTCTCATATTTCGAATACAAATGCAAGAAAGAGACTACATGGTCAGTGGCAACTAAGTCTAATATCCATGAAACATGATGAGACTCTTTCATGACAACAGGAAGTATCAATACAATTATCTGTTGATGAACCAACAATTTAATTAATGTGTTCAGTATTGGAATTTGAAGTTTGTCCTCCCTGTGATTGCAGCAAATTCAGCAGCTGCTGATATTGTTGGCCAGTCAATCTGACCTCACTCATGGCATCATCCTGCTTCGGCTCATTCAGACTAAAACTTGTTATCTCTTTTTTAACAATGCAATTGGCAATGGAGTTAGACTTGTGTAGCTTATTCTTGGTGGACACCCATGCTTTTTATAGCATTCATCTATTGTATAGCCAGTAAAACCACCATGTGTACAAGTTTTTGTGTTTCCCTTACCTTACATCCTTCTTTTCCTCCTTTGGTAATGTCATGATTGAAGGTAAACCATGCTTCTTATAGCAATTTGCCTCAGTGTGGTAGTCCTTGCCACAAAAGGAACATGTCATCTTTGAACCAAAAGAATGTGCATATTGATCAAGCCAAAAAATAATTAGTGTTGCTTCCCTCATTGAAAATGTTGTTATCGCTTCCAGATTACGAGACATAATGTTCTCTGCAACACTAGAATAGATTTCTTCCATTTTTGGAAAGTGAACAGAAAGCCGCCCTTTCCCCTTCTCACAATATTACCATTACCAAACTTGCTCCAGAATGAATGGCACTTCGAAGTGCCTCACGTTGGGGGATCAGCGTTGGGAACTTCCACCGATTCTGGACTAGAGCCAGCGGGTTCTGAATTATCACCCTCTCATGGTTAAAAAAGTGGTTAACCATCTCGAAAAAATTCATATCGTCTACCCGAAAAACGTGAATGTGCTTCTTGTGTCGTACTGCATATGAGAAAACTTTGTTGAGAGATGGCAATGGCTCTATCATTAAAATATTTGATGTGACATTACTAAAAGAATCATTTAGTCCTTTTAGGAACTGCATAACTTGATCCTGTTGTTTTCATTCTAAAACAATTTCCAATGCATCATAATTGCGTTTAATTTAACACTCATACTTTGCATCTGGTCTATAGTTCTCTATTTCATCCTTAACTTTTCTCACCCCTTTGCGAAGTATTCAAAGACTGACCTATCTCTTTGCCTGATGGAGGACATCTACTATTGAAGCCTAGATATTCAAAGTAAGTCTCCTTGCATGTATCTTGATCTAAGATCCTTCCATATGTCTCTAGCATCATCCATCCAAAGGATACAATGTCAAATTGACAGGACATTGAGTGAACTAGCCAAGAAACAACCATATTGTTGCATCGATTCCAAGCTTCGAGCAAGGCATCACTCTCTCTTGGTCGTTGAATGGATCATTAGCAAATTTAGATTTATTCTTGGCTCTAAGAGCGGTCATCATCAATTTGCTCCAAGAATTGTAATTACTGGTATCAAGAAGCGGTGAAACTAGGGCATAACCGGGGTTTTCTGCGAGATAGAGGTAGTAAGGGTTGTGAATATTCATTATGGAATCAATTTGAGAAGAAGAAGTCTCAGTAGGATCGTTCCCTTCGATATCACTCTTGGCTGATTAAAGAAAAGACGTTGCGATAAAGCAAAAACGAAGAAGTAGATCAAGAGTGGCGCAACAAAACTCTTCAATTGAAGAGCTCTAATACCATAACAAGAATCATAACCTCCATTGTTGATCAAACAAAGAAACACATAACAGGAACAAAACCTAATAATTCTTATGCAGTGAAAAACAGAGAAACAAGAGTAAAGAAAACAAAAGAATTCTCTTATCATATTAGAATTCATAATCTGATCTTATATTTAGATTACAAAGAGAAAGAGTATTTATATTAGTAATTAACCAATGTAGTTAATTAATCAGCTGAGTTAATTAATCCACAAAATCGAGTAACTAACTACCCTAGATTAACTAACATAACTGTCTAAGAACAAACCACATATTAACATCTTCACAAATCATTAAGCTAGTCCACTATACAAACTATTACAGTTGCACCAAAGAGAATAATTAAATATGATAACAAATAATTTTTATAACACCCATCAATTGTCACCTAGTTATAAAGATAAAACTAAAAGAGAAAAGCATAAGTTCAAATGTTTGATATGATGATGTGATAGAAAAAGGAAGATAAAGAAATGAGAAGTATCACTACTACAAAAATTAATTTTGAGAACAGTTAAAATTGACTTTTAAGATCGATTATATAACTATTATCTTTTTGGGAGATGTTAAAAGTCGCGACTTTTAAGATCTGCAGTAACCGTTCTTAAAAGTGACTATGTTTACACTCGATCTTAAAAGTGACACTTTTAAGAACTATCGTGGACAATAATCGACAAGGCGGCTGAGACGCAAGCGGGAATCCTCATAGCCATTACCATATGTTTTTGCTGAGACGCAAGCGCAGCGACGCAAAGATGCGAGCACGGCAGTGTGAGACTCAAGCATGGTGTGAGACGCGAACGCGACGATGCGAGATGCGAGTGCGACGGTACGAGATGCGAGCGCGATGGTGCACGAAGTGAGCGCGGCGATGCGAGACGCAACCACAGTGGCACAACATGCGAATGTGACATTGCGAGACCGCGGTGGTGCAAGACGTGAGCACGACGATGTGACGAGTGGCGGCCTGAGTAGCAGTAGAGCGAACAACAAGAGCAAATGGCGAATGATGAGCGAGAGAGAATCGGAAACACAGGGAGCACAAGAGACTATGGGAAATACAAGTGAATATTTTAACTTATAATAAACATTAAGTGTCTTTGTTGGATCTGTTAAAATTTTCACAGGCTTTCCATATCTGTCAAAATTTTAACAAGTTTGAAAAGATACTTTTTTTATATTTCTAATCTGTTAAAATTTTAACATATCAGAAAAATACTTTTTTGATTTGTTCCTAACGTAACAGGTCTTAAAATATTTATAATAATTATAAAATTACCCCTGTATTTTTTTAGAACGAGTTTTTTATAACTAATCAGAAAAGTAATTTTTAAAACTGCTTTTTTCAATATTGTAGAAATAGAATGATAAAAAATAGTGTCTAAAAAACCATTATTCCTACCGTAAACAAAAAAGGGAGTCGATCTAATGAATATTCTCATTTAATAGACTCAAAATTCAAAAGCCACATTAGTTGGATGGAATGAAAAATATCATAGGAAAAAAATTGTTTTGTTATCAGATTATGTTTTATTTAAAAAAAAATTCAAAAATTGTTTTTTGATTAACAAAAAATCTTATTAAGAGTGAGTATATATATACGTGTATCATACATATAATTCTGCTTGCTAATTAATTTTCGGCAATGTTATTTATTATAAGAACAAAAAAGTGTTTTTAATTTTCATAATGTTATTAATTAATTAAGGACATGATTTAATTAAACCTAGTTTTATGACTGAAACAAAGAAACAGTTTTGGGATGAAGGGAGAGATTAAGAGCAACTTACTTGAATTCATTATAGTCATACAAGTGTTCTGTCTCAGAAGCAAACCATACGTTTTCGGGTAGCCCTTCATCAACTCTCTTGTCAGCAGCCAACAGAACGAAAGCTATTTTGCAAAACACAAAAGCAGCAATCCTTAGTCCCAAAAGAACATTGAACCACTTACCCTCTTTCTTGGACACCTCATCACCACGTGTCCCTTCTTCTTCAGCATCTTCCACGTCCATCACTGACACCATGCTCTTACTGTTATTCAATTCCTCCTTCACAACCTTAATGGCCCCATCACTGAGTGAGGAGTGAGAGTGGTTTGCAATCACCATCTGAAGGTCCCCATCGCTGAAAGAATGGGGGCTGCGAGAGTTGTTGAACGAGTCTAGCAGTGTTGGAGCTGAAGGAGCCTTTGAAGCATTGAAAGGGATAGACTTTGGTGGCTCAGAAACTGTGTGCTCGTGTTTCTGTTCCTTCTTCCTTGATGACCCTTTTAGCTCCTCTTCTTTCTTCTCTGAGTTCCTTTTCATCATTCTCTCACCTCTCTTTTCTTGAGCTGGGCTTTCACCTTTGCCGCTAGTCATGCTGACTGTGCTCAATACGCAGTTCAGTGGGCAAGTTTTTCACTCAAAATGCATGCATGCTGCTATTTTATTATCAGTCATAAATATATCACTCCGTGCATAGCAATTGCAAGTTATTTAACTAATCATTCTACAATGATGTATACTTTAGTTTTGTACACAATATTGAGTATTATTCGCTAAGTAATCTGTTTATAATATTTGATTAAAAAAATTAATTATAAAACTTAATTACCATTGAATTTAAATGGATGAAAAAAATGTTTTGAGTTGGTCTTAGATAGCCAAAGGTTGTTATATATTGGTTAATTATAATATTTATTTTAATTTATAATCACTACAAGAATTTTTCAAATTAATCACAAAAAAATTAGTAGTTAATTTGTAATTAATCTCTATAAAAGTAATTAGCTGCAGTTTAACTATAAAAATAATACAACATTGATAGTAGTATAAAATCAGTAACTAATTGATTAGAAAAAACAATCTTAATTAATTTGGAACTATTTGTAAAAATATATATAACTAATTGTTGTCTGGTTAATTTGTAGTAATATTGGATTTTAATTAGAAAAATGATATTATGATTAATACATAGTTAATTAGTTTTAAATAACTAATAAAGTTTTTTTTAGTTAAAATTTATAATAAATATTGAAAATTGATGATTAGAAAGAAATTAAATTAAAAGCATATTGCTGAAAAGAAGTGTTTTAAATTTTCTCATTTAATAGCTAGAGCATAATTCCAAAAATAAATTTAAGGATACAAATTAAATGGGGAAGAACGAGATACAAAGTATTTTCCTTTAAATATTTCCATAATCTTTTTTCTATATCACAATTATAACAATAAACTATGAAGTTTGTCAAATATTAATATAAATTATATAATAGAAAGTTATGGTCAAGTAACAAAATCTACATGTAAAAAGAAAGAGAACGAGAAATTTTATATTCAAATTTTTCTATTAATAAAACTATCACATTAATAATTAATATATATATATATATATATATATATATTACATGCTATAAAATATTGTTTTATTTTAGAATTTAAGTTTTATGTATTAAAAGTGTAAAACATTTTACACTGTCATCAATTATCATCTTTTATTTATATAACTTTTAAAATGTTAATTGATAAATTCAACAAATTTATTATACATTAAGAATTGTAATTAAATATGTTTATAAAACTTTTAAAATTCACTGTGTATAAGTTATTTCCTTTTTATTTTAATCCATAGTTTAAAGTTAAAGTTTGGACACTTAGAATGTAATTATGTTAAGTAAATAAGTGAAGAATAAATTTTATAACGTAAAATGGTTTTATCAAACTTAACTATCGTCATTACTAATCACTAGTTTATATGTCTTCTGACCTTTAGACTAATTGAAATTACATAAAAGAAGTATACATGACTTTTAGAATAGATCATTGAGTTTCTGGTTCATAAATATGAAGCCGGCCTTTGTTTAAATACTAATCATTCTTCCGCTCTTCTCTTTCATTAAAATTGTCCGTACTAATGATCGAGCACTTACCATAGGTAACTAAAGAAAAATGTTATTTAATTTAGCTTTTCTTCTTTCTTTTTTTTTTTTATTTCCATTCATCTCGAATATATGAAACAACAAACACAAATATTTTAGTAACTTTCTAACTCTTTTTAGATAGTTTAAACTCATTCACTTTTTTATTAAATGTGGTTAATTAGTAATTTAGTTTACTTTTAATGTAAAAAATTTTATACTAACCTTCAATCACAAATTCATAAATTTATTGACTTTATCAATTAATATTTTAAAAATTATATAAATAAAGAGATATAATTAAATATTAGTATAATATTATTTATCCGGTGCATACTAATTAAACTATTATTAATTAAAGTTAACATAATAACAATGTTCTTTTTATAAACAACATAATTACGTTGTTAATGTCTACAATATGATCTTATTAAAAAAAATCTTTATTGGATAGCATTGGCACTTATTTAAAAATTGTATACATTTACATATTATCATATTAACTTCAATTTCATGAAAGAGATGAGGTTTAAGTTATTTAAATAATTCGAGACAAAATTAAGTTTAAAAATAATAATGAGATGACATTGAAATTATTTAGAGATATTATGAGACAAAAATTGAATTTAAAATAGGTTTTCATTAACGAATATTCTAGAAACGCGTTAGAAAAGAATTAAATTTTGTGTAAAATTCTAAAGTAAGAATATTTAATTATTTTTCTCTCATAATAATTCATATTTCACCATTATGTCACCACTGTCATTGCCACCACCGAATCCACTACTACCACCATTATTATCATTGTTATCACTATCATCATCACTATAAGAGAGAAAAACAATTAAATGCTCTTCTTTAAAAATTATTTTCTCTTTAATCACATTAATGGTAGATAAGAAAAATATAGAAATTTTATACAAAATTTAATTCTTATGTAACGTTGCATGGACACCAATTTGCTTGTCTTAAAAATTATAGTGAAACAAAATTATATTAAAAATAATAGAACAAAAAAATAGTTAAGGCATTGAATATCATGTAGGTGGTGAAAAAAAATTGAGAGTGAAAGTTCTCAAGTGAAAAATGAAATTCACGTAAATTGTATCAAATAAGAGAAAGCATTTAAAAATATGTGTTATCAGCATTTTTATCCTTATTTTTATTTTTATTTTTTGACATTGATGAGAGGATAAGAGAGGATGAGCCAGATGAGTTGATCGAAGTCACATAAGTTACATAACCATATACACGGTTGATCATAATATATTCTATTAAAATTTTATTCTTAATTATTCATTTTATTTATACAAATGAGATTTTTTTCCTATGACATTGTCATCTACACCTTTATGAAGAAGTTCAAGAAGATAACTTTTATAATTCCGATGGAAAGGAATCAACTTTCGAACATCATGAGGAGTAACCAGATACACATGATTCTTGTGAAAAAAAAAAACGAAAACTAGATACATAAGATAAAATTTTTCGACTGCAAGATGAAAGCGATGTTTATCCCGGTACCTTATTCTTTGCAATATGTAAATGTCTTTTGGATTATTATGTTTTTTCTTTCGGCTACGTATGTCTTTTGGATATCGACTGTTCTTTTACTTCAAAACTCAAAAATTTCAATTTAATAAGCGGCATCAAAAAATATTTTTTATCCTTTGATCGGAGGATATTGACTATATTTTAAGTGATATGAGTATAATAGAGTACTAGTGAAAATAAATATTCATTTTCGCATTTATGTGTTCACATTTTTATTTTTTAACATTATTTAGAGAATAGATAGTTGGAAATATACATAAATAAAAAGGAGATTAAAGTAGAAGAAAAAAAATTAGGAGTAAATATTATTAGTCGGTTATGAAGAGTTATCCTATATGGATGAGTGTAAAATAATAAATAAGAAATATGTATACTTATTTTTTTTATTAATTGTTATATATATATATATATATAAAAGTTTAATTAGTATGCACGGATAGTGTAAAAGAATATTATACTAACAGTTAATTATATATTTTTATTTATATGACTTTTAAATATTAATTGGTGAAGTCAACAAACTTACTATAAATTAAGGGTTATGATTGAATGTCAATGTAAGAAGTTTTTTACAGTGATAGTGTATACTAATTAAATTTTCTTTCTCTCTCTATGTGTGTGTGCCCGCGCGTGCGTAAGTGTGAGTTTAATTAGTATACACTGACAATATAAAGAATTTTTAGACTAACATTCAATCATGATGCAATCTCATTTAACAAGGTTTCTTAGCTAAAAGGTTTGAAGAGTAGACATGATTTGGATGGAGCATAGAGAGATTTTTTTTGCTATAGTTTTGTAAATAGTATAGCTTGTAATTTGCACCCTTGTCATGTAGCACATTGGTGGTGTAGTTAGTTCCTTTTGAAGACCTTGTATTTTGACTTTTTTTTTTATTCTAGATAAGACGTGTCACTAGGCTTTTATATGGAGTGTATGCATAAGTTTAAGCCTTTTTGGAAGCCTTGAGACGTGTGGTTTTTGTTCTCCATACCCCCTAGTTTGTTTCGTACACCCTTCTAGCATCACATGAAGCATAAGAGACAAGTGGAGCTCCCTGTTCTCCATACCCCTTATTTAAATTTAAATTTGAGGAACATAGATCCACTATTTTAGGATCCAATTTGGATCTAGTTAAATTAACAATGTTAATTAGCTTTTAGCTAAATTAAGACCTAGTTAATTCAACTAATTCTTTCCTAATCCTTCATAGTTGGACGTCCACTTTCCAAGCCCATTAGCCTAGGATTAATTCTATAAATAGCCATCACCACATCTTATCTTTTTTTACACTTATGATATAAGAATTCTCCTATTTGTGAGTATTTCCTTTAAGTGTTTTCTTCTTCTTTAAATGGAAATCTTCAATGGCTTTTATTAAGGATTCTAATCCTTTTCCTTGTGACAAGCTTTTAACTTAGCTTATCTTCCTAAAAGTGGTGTCATCATCCTCCATTCCTTACCTCATCACCTTCATCTTCTATAACTGAGAAACCTCTTGAAGTGATCATAAGAGTGACAATCTAAGATTGTATCAAATCACAATTTTTTATTTATATTTTTAAAATATTATAAATAAAATCAACATACTTATCATAAATAAAAGAATTATGATTGAATAACAGTATAAATATATATATATATATATATATATATATATATATATATATAAAAAAAAGTTAACTACTTTAATGTCTCAAGCTGACGAATACACAAAACCTTCAAATACCTATAAAGTGCGTATATTTGCCAAATAAAATATTGAATATAAGTATGATGTGAAATCCATTTTTGAAAAATTATTATGAATTACCACGTAATCTGTGTCTCAATGAATATTCAATATAATTAATTCACAAATTTTGACAATCAAATAATTAATTATAAATTAGAGTTAAATTATTATTAGTCAGAACTATGGATGAAGACGTGAGGATAGACTGTTTTATTTTCGGGCTATCTTCCATAACTGGTTAATGCCTCCGGAATCCCACATAACTATAATTTTAAATTAAATTGTAATTCAATTTTGATGCCTCTTATTAAGAGTAGCTAGGGGTACCGGCGGAGTTATTCGATTCATAGCTGGCTTTTCTGCTGCTTTAAACTGTACAAGTTTTCAATTTAAAAAAGGGCAATAAACTGATTGATTTACAGCATTTTTTACCAAATGTTTTGTTTATACCATGTGAACTCCATAAGATTAACCCACTTGGCCAACTATATGTCCAAGACAACTTTATTAATTATTTAGGTTAGTATTCCATTTTAGTAATTATAAACAATCTTTGAATTCATTGCAAGTCTTCATTGAGGCTGCATTTTTTGTTTATCAAAATTGTCTTTACCATGCTCCGGCAAGTTGCAAACTGAATTGTTGAAGCCTCAAGAAATCTAGAATAAATCAAGATAATTGCCGCGATTCAAGGAACTTGAAATGTATTTATTCATCGAAATGAACTCGAAAAGGCAAAGCAGCAGAGACTTTTGATTGGTTAAGAAAAATTTAAAGATGGTGTTCATCGATACAACAGCCATTCGCTCATTTGATTTCAACGTTTACAAAACCCAGAACAGTTATGTTTTAACCAATGACACTATGCTAAATCAATGAAATACTAGTTCAGCACTGTATCAAATTCTCGCGTTTCGCGAAACAAAAGTTGGTATTGTAGCATTCATGCATAAATTGCAAAAAATGGAGTTAATAATGATATATTTTATTGCTATTAGTAATGAAGAAATTTAATTTAAGTAATTTCCTTCTATACCAAATTTAACCATGGATCACAAAACGTTAAATTTTTTCTATTTGATATATTTTATGCTCACTCTTTTCTGCATCAATGGCTAAATGGCAGGTTATTATTCTACATACTAAAAAAGGAGCATATACAAAATTCAAAATCACATATCTATGGTCTGACCATTCTTCATGTGTAATACGACTGACATTTTTCATTTGCATAAAAATAAATAAATAAATAAATAAATATCAACTATGTTTCATATAAATTGGTGGAGCCTATATTAAACTCTCAAGTTAATTTGTTAACTTTTATAAATTTGTAAATAAATAATTAGATACACTTTATACAAATTTTATAAACTCTCAAATATATTATTAAGTTAACAAATTAATAAATTAGACTAAAATGATAGTCATTTGGATTGTTTTTAAATGTTTAGGGTTTAATTAATTCAACATACATAATATATCGTTATTCCTTAATTGAAGAACATTTATTTTTAAGAACATTAAACCCTCATCACAAAAGTAGTTATGCGAAAGAAGAGAGAAAACGCAAGACAAAATGGAGAAAAGTTATGGGCACAAAAAATGGCTACTAACACACTTCCGTTATTATTGAGAAAAAGGAGCCAAAACCTTCTTATATACAACCTAGAGAGAAGAAAAATATCTTGATGATATAACAAACTAACATAACAGAGAAAAAAACTGAATTTGACAATTATATGTTATTTAACTTGCATGGGAAGCTATTGAATGAATGGCTGAGATTGAGTGATCTGAATGGACGACTGGGATTGGGTGGATGGATGAGAGCCCCCCGCAAGCTGGGAATGAATGTTGAACATTCCCAGCTTGGGATAAGACTCCTTGAAGACATGAGGAGGTAAAGGTTTAGTCAATATGTCAGCCAACTGCAAAACAGAAGAAACAGGGAGCAACTTGATGAGACCCAAGTTCATTTTGTCGTGAACATCAAGATAGTCAATCTCAATATATTTGGTGCATTCATGGAAACCTGGTTCGAAGCAATATTTGTAGCTGAATCATTGTCACATAACAAAAGAGTAAGGCGATCAAAAGGGGGATGAAGATCTTCCAACAAAAATGTTAACCACTGAATTTCGCAAGTAGTGGAGGCAAGAGCATAATATTATGATTATGATGAACTCCTAGAAACAATTGTTTGTTTCTTGGACCTCTATAAGACAAGAGAATTACCTAAGTAGATGGAAAAGTCAGTGATCGAGCGATGAGTTTCAGCACATCCGACCCAATCTGAATCTCTAAATGCTTTGAGCTGAGGGCTGCTAGAAGCATTGAAAAATATACTTGATCCTAGAGCTTGTTTAAGGTGGCTAAAAATGTGAAAAACTGCTTTGAGATAAGCATCTTAAGGATGTATAAATTGGCTCAAATGTTGAACTAAATATGCTATGACAGGTTGGGTTGTGATCAAGTAAATGAGGTGACCTACCAATCTTCTATAAGGAGAAGGATTAGAAAGAGGTGTGCTTGAAGAAGCAATCAAACGGGTTGTGTAGTCTATGGAGGTGGATGATGGCCGAGAGCCTAACATACCCGTATCAAAGAGTATGTTTAAAGTATATTTGCACTGGAAAATGTGGATTCCTTCTTTGGTCTGAGCAACTTTGAACCTCAAGAAATATTTGAGATCACCAAGATCTTTTATTTTAAAAGTTTCATCAAGAAGAGAGGTGATAAGAGCAATATTAGATGCATCTTTTCCTGATAACACAACATCATTGACATACACCAAAAAAGTGGTAATGGAAGGTCCTGTGAACTTGAGGAAGAGTGAGTGATATGTAGTGGAATGCTTATATCTGTAAAAGAGAAGGAATGAGGACAAGCGAGCATACCATTGTCGACTAGCTTGTTTAAGTCTATAAACAGAGCATTGTAATCTGTAAACTTAGCTCGATTGAGAAGGAAGTTTGGGAGAAACATGCATATATACCTCCTCATTTAGTTCTCCATGAAGAAAAATGTTGTTCACATCAAGTTGTTTCAAAAACCAACCATTGATGGCAGCAAGTGCTAGAAACACTCGGACAGTAGTAAGCTTAGCTACCAATGAAAGGTGCCAAGAAAATCTAGACCCTTTATTTGTGTGTACCCCTTTGCTACAAGTCATGTCTTGTATCTCTCAATAGATCCATCAGTATTATGCTTTATTTTGTATACCCAGTGGTAACCTATGGCACTTTTGTTAGGGGGAAGAGAAGTGAGAACCCAAGTGTTGTTGGCTTGAAGTGTAGTGATTTCAGCATTCATTTCTTTAATCCAACAGTCACTTTTAGAGGCCTCATCATAAGATCTTAGTTCAACAACAGTGGAAATAGATAAAACAAAATGGAGAAAGGAAGATGATAAATGATTATAGGAGAGAAAAGTTTGGAGAGGATACCAAATACTTGGAGAAGGAATTGGTGCAACTGATATGAGAGCACAATGGAAGGCTCAAAGGTAAGAAGGTGGCACATGTGGCCTAGTAGATCTGCAAGTCAAGGGCAGAATAGGAGGTGATTTTACAATGATAAATTTAGGCAAAGAAGATTGTGTGGGCTGACTAAGGTGGAAGGGAGATTATTCTATAGGAGGAATATCAATGGTAAATTAGGCAGAGGTTGATCAAGGTTAGGATCTGCAATATATGTGTGGTCATAGGTAAAAAGGAGGGGCATAGGTTGGGATGGTGCAGGATTGGAATGTAAAAGGTAAGGGAAATGTCTTCATAAAAGATCACATTTTAGGAAGTTTCTATATTATGAGTATGGAGGTTATAAAGAAGATAGTTTTTAGTGTGAGGTTTAAAACCCAAGGATATGCAAGGATTAACTCTGGGATCAAGTTTCTTTCTATGATTAGTAAGAGAAGTGGCATAACACAAGCACCCAAACACTCTCATGATAGAAACATCAAATTGTTTTCTATGCAGTTTTTCAAATGGAGACATGTTATTTAAAAAAAGAGTTGGGATGCAATTGATGAGTAATGCTACATGCATCAATGCAAAACACCAAAATAAAGAAGAAGATTACTATGAAACAAAAGAGATATAGTTACATTTAAGAGGTGTTGGTGCTTTCTCTCTACTATGTCGTTTTGCTCGAGTGTTTCTGTGTATGTAGTTTGGTGTATGATGCCTTTTGATATGTTTGATTCAGTAAAAATTATGGCCAATTTTCTGTTTTGATTGTTTTATTCTGATTGTTTTAATGGTTGTTTCAAACCAATTTTCAACATATAAGATAAAATTGGTTAAGGTGTTGCGGGTTTCAGATTTGGCTTGCATCAAAAATACCCAAGTGTATCTAGTAGGTCACCAACAATGGTGAGCAAATATTTATGTCCATGCATGGAAACTTTATGACACGGGCCCCATATATCAACATGTATCAATTCAAGAGCATATAATGCATGTGATTTACTTAAAGGGAAAGGCAATTTTCTCTCTTTGCATAATGGCATGTGTTACAAATGAAATTTTTTATTGCAAGAAATAAAAGAGTAATATCATTTCATATCATGTAAGTGGTCATAGGATAAGTATCCTAAGGGAAAATCCCACAAATAAATGGGTAAAACATTACAAGTAGGGTGTGTTATAGCAAAATTTGCAGAGGTATGTTCAATTGTGGTAGCTGAAAGGGTGTAGAGTCCTTGGCTCAAGATGAATGAGTAAAAATTAATCCACAATGAAGAATGGAAACAAGCTTGGAAATTGAAATGAGATTGAAAGGGAAGGAAGGTATATATATAAAACAATGGTGAGGTAGACAGCATCTATGAATCTAACAGTTCCTGAATGTGTAGCTAAAATTCGTTGTCCTATGGGTATCATTACAACTATGGGTTTGATGGCAACATAAGTGGTAAATGATTCAGTGCTGAAAAAACATGATCAGTTGCTCCTGAATCTAAGATCCAGAAGGTAGTTGAGTGTGTGCCTACATAATTAACAAGACTACCTATTGTTGTTGAAGAATTAGGAATGGAGATAGATATAGAACCAATCTAGTCGACATGCGATGGGTTTGCGGTTGCTAAGTTCCCACCAATGCACTATTGCATTAAAGCCATTAACACTTGATGTTGTTGTTTGGTTAACCTAAACTCTGAAGTCTCATTAGAAGTGTGTTGATCTTCATCTACGAATTTTCCTTCACCCACCATGGAATTGTTAGTAGAAGCGCCTCTAGCATTGACTTTATGTCCCAGAGGAAATCCAGGTTTACGGTAGCAAACATCAATGGTGTGCCCAATCCTGTTGCAGTGACTGCATATTTGTTTGACTTATTGGATACATTCTTGTTGTTCTTGTAAATCAAGTTAGAGTTGGATAAACTTGATGCAGAGTGTTTACCTTCTCTACTCAAGCTTGGCACGAAATTACTTCCCTGAATTTGTCTCTCTTGTTGCATAATGAAGGAGAAAATCTTGGATATGGGTGACAATGGATCCATAAAAAGTATATGAGATTTTACATTCACATATTGCTCATTCAATCCACGCAAAAACTGCATGGCTTGATCTTCAAGTTTGCGCTTAGCAATGGCATCCGCAATGCCACATACACAATTTTCTTAGCACTTGTAAATTAATTCAGGCCTGAAATTGTCTATTTTTTCCCAAATAACACAAGAGTTTTTGGTGAAATATTTAGTAAATCGATGTGTCACCTTGCTTGGTCGAAGATGCATCCATCTACAGATCTAAAACACACAACAAATCTCCTTGTGCATACTTAGCTCTCAAATCTTTCCAATATCCTCAGCCTTGTCCATCCACACTATGCTTTGTCGAATAAGCAAGCTTATTGAATGAACTATCCACGACGCTACAATATCGTTGTATCTCATTCATGCTTCATAACTTCTATCCTCTTTGTGTAGCTTAAGTGCACCTCCATTGATGAACTTATTCTTGTTCTTGGCACTGAGGGTCGTCATTATTGATTTGCTCCACCAATGATAATTGTTTGGTTCAAGAATGGGAGAACCAATAATTGTAGTTGGATTCTCTCTAAGATGCATATACAAATGGCTTTAAACATTAATCAATTGAGTTGATTCTTCACCCATACTTGACGAGAGAGAAGACATTAATTCATCAGTGTTTGCACAATAGAACTCTTCATATGAAAAGCTCTTATACCATCATGAAAGTGGTTCTACGAGAAAAGAGAGAAAACAAAGAAAAGGAATGGGCATAAAAAATGGCTACCAACACACTTCCATTATTATTGAGAAAGAGGAATCAAAACATCTTATATACAAGCAGAGAAGAAAAATATCTTGATGACATAAAAACTAACAGAACAAAGAAAACAGAAAAATTGAAATTGACAAATATGACAATTAATGTTGTTTAACTTGCATGGGAAGCTATTGAGTAAATGGTTGAGATCAAGTAATTTCAGTGGACAGTTGGGATTGGGTGGATAGTTGAAACCTCATTTTCCAACAAAATAAATCACTAATTGCTAGACTTAATTGTTAACTATGGTAAAATATACAATCTACTGTTTTAATTTAAAGCAAATTACAATGACAACCCCTAAACTTTTACAAATTACACTTACTTTTATTCTTTCTTATTTCCCTACTCTAACCTTTTTTTAATTTAAAAACATTATACTAACATAAACATTTGAAAATTACACTATCATCCCTCCAATTTTACACTTATACTACCTTAAAGATGCAAAAATAATGATTAAAAAAATGCAAATATAATTATCCTAAACTTTAAACTAACACATTGATAACCAATATTTAACCTATAAAAAAATTACACTAAACATAATTTTGCTTCTTTAATCAATTATTGTTATTTAACAATCTTAATATTATCGAGACTAAAGTAATCCTGAACCATGTAATGTTTTCTGGAGATATGTTTTGAAAAATATTTCACGTAACTTCTAATTCTTTTTATTTGACTATTCACTAAGCAATTTTGTTTTTTAGTAACTTTTACTTCTTTTTAAACGCTACTTCAAATTATAATATTTTTTAAAACGTTAACTTCTAAAACTTTATAGTTACTTTTTTTCCTGCTTGAATATTTATTAGATTTTTTAATATATTTTGTTATTTTACATTTTCAATTACTTTAACAAATAATTTTACCAGACATTTATAATTTAATAAACAAGTTTAACAACTTTTTTCACCAGGTAATTTTTTCAGCTTCCAATTAGCTTTCCTAGTTTTGCCAAAAATATAACCTTCATGTGCACACAACACATTGGACATCAACTTCTGTTTTATGAAAAACTACACATCAATAATTCCATATCAAAGATTCAAATTATCAATAATCCACACAACAGCCGGGGTCATAAAACCCGAGTAAAATACTGTTATACATTTTATAACTTTCCAATGAATTTTTTTTACATTATACAGATAAAGTTGTTGGTTGCTAAAACCAGGTCAGTGGTCACACTCGGCGAAAAAGAATTCATGAGCTTCACGATATCGCTCCAAGACAACATTAAAGAGGGGATGGATTGGTTCTAAGAGATTAGAGTAGGGGCCCAATACCAGATTAGGTAGAGGTGGAGAATCTGGGCGCTTTGAGAAGCTATACTGGCACAATGAGAGCCCACTTAAACAGTAACATGTGTGATAGTGATCTCTGCGTTTACCCGGTTTGTCTCTCAGTCCACCCTCTTGCTCCTGCATCAAGCGAAATAATAATGCAAATTTCAACAAAATGAAGCTAGTAATGGAAGTCCAAAGAATTGGTTAATGTAAGAATATCAATCATATGTTGAGAAACGAGGTTGGTTTCTACGGGAAAAATAAATTATTTACCAAAAGATTAAACTTTGTTTTTTGATTGTCTGAAACTCAAGTCATTCAACACCTTTTTGTTTTGGCAAAGAGTCAAATATAAACTGACATTTTGATTATCTCAAGTTCTCACAAATTTAGAACCTCTAACTTCCATCCATCTGTTTACAAAATATAATGCACGATGAATAGATCAAAACTCCAAATGTTCAAATTATTGGACAAGATGCAATCATATAAATAAAGCTCAATTTTCATTTCAAGCTTTCAAATAATCAACAAGGCATCCTGGGAGATAAATTAGAAATCCGAAGATCAAGACATCCTAGGAGAGAAATTAGAAATACGACGATCAAGACACGAAACTAGTACTTAAAAGGCAGACCTGTGCACATAAGAGAATATATTGCTGCAAAGCTACACTGTGAAAAAATGGTTCTTGTGCGCTCCACTCATTAATAAATTTATAACCAATATCTTTAAAATCAGCTGAACTGGATTCACTAGTGCCTGCGAGAATTATAATTTAAAAAAGTATTAATATCATGAGAAATGAAATTAGAGAGAAAAATAGATTTTAAAGGGAAATATTGTAGTCGAAATTTTTTTAGCATTGACATCAAAGTCAACCTACCCTCATGCCCATCCGAACTTTCTTTTTCATGAGATGCCTCTTCCATTTGCTTATTGATAATAGATGATAATCTTTGTAATAGTGCAACAGCACCTCCCTGATTACACTCCAGTTTCAATTCAACTAGTTCACAAACATTGATGAAGAAAAAGTAAAATTGCAATCACCTGCCAAAAGGAATAGCATCCGTCCACCAATTTATTGGTTCTACCCTGGAATCCACATTCCTTACCCTGCCGGAATACCGCCCAATCCTAATGCAAAGCCACAGATTATGAAATCATTCATATACCTACAAGTGTGAGCAACTTTAAAAGTTTATATAAATATATGGAAGCCAATGAGAAAGGAACAATTCTCTTACAACTAATCGAGGCAGATCCAAGCGATTAACCTCACCAATCAGAATCATTGCAGCTAATCCACAAAAGGTGTACCTGATAAACCAATAGTCAAGGATATGAATGCTTCTCATAACTCCTTTTGCCTTTTCATTTTACCTATCTTGGTGGAATGGTATGATAAAGAGGGAGGGAGGAGAGAGACTATCATAATATACATACCCACCATGAGCCTCAGAACCAGGCTCACCTGCAATGCCACCCTCGTATGTTTGACAGCTGCAAAGAAGCACAAGCACCAGACAGTAAAACATGTATTACATAAAATAACTACTGAACAAGCAATTAATTATGGAGAATGTAAACAAAAATGACCTTAAAAGTTAAGACTCTTTTAAAAGAATCAAAAGTAGAAAGCTTTTGTGGATAGGTGCCATCAGTGTACCTTATGCTACTCATTAGAAGAAGCCATTAATTATTTCATTTAGTTTACCATTGAATTGATGTTAAAACTTAGAAATCGCAAGTTTTCAAAGGCTACCAAATAGCTGGAACAATAATTAGCCATCTAAACCATGTCCAATATAAAAATTGCCAAGGGCATTTTGCAGCACCAAAAAAATGGAGAGAATTCAGTACTCCAGCATAACAAACCGCCACCATCATAGTGACTACTAAACTTTCAAATTTTAAATAAAATAGGTCCCAATCCAATTTTAATGCAGGAAATAGTTAATGAGGGGATAATAAAATAGTTTTCATTAATGCCAAAAACCATTTAGAGCACCAAGGAAATGAAACAAAAATGTATAATGTTTCTATTCTAAAAATTGTTCTCGAAGCTGGAAACAGAAAGTACGGTTTAGTGTCAAAATTTAAGTTATTACTTCTTGAAACTAACCTTAATATGTAGTCTCCAACATTCTGGATCAGCTCATCATCCAAAATGTTCAAAACACTTGCAACCTTGTTCCAACAAGATTTTCTATGTTTAGCAATATATACTGTTTAATACTAGGTATAGCATTAAAAAGATCCCCTCCGACAACAAAGATAATAGATATCAAGATGACAGCAAAACAGCCGCATGTAGCCATGAATTTTTTTTAAGCACCCTATCATTTTTAATTGGTAATATGCTATTTAAGCCATTAGCCATATGTAATAAAATGAAATGACCATTCTAATAAGAATTGTGCATGATGGTCATAAAAAAGTAAAATGTCTGATCATTCACATACACATGAGCATGTGTGAAATAAAGACAGATACCAACTTACAGAAATGGCAGTGTAACAAGCTCGAACATCAATTTCTCCCTCATCATGCATCCTGAAAGAAGTATTTGATGTTTAAAAAGGAAAAAATGGATTAGAAATTGATGGTATTACAAATGGTGAAATTGAGTCTAACTCAACCTCACAAAACGGACTTGTAAGATGAGATTTGCACCTCACTTATATACTATTGTTTGGTCATATCAATAATTGATGTGGGACCTCCATAGATGGTTTCCCAAATCAATTCTGCATGTATCAACAACTAAGAATAATTCTCATTTAGAAATGCTTTTAACACAGCACTTGAAATCAAGCCCTTCATACTCGTGTGAAAATAGACGGTTCATAGATTTGAATGACGCATATACAAGCAGTGTGCAAATATATGGACTAGTAAGCATTACACACAAAGTTATGTATTATTTATATAAATTAAGTGAATATAATTTCTTATTGTTAATTGAAGTTGCAGAGATGCATAAGATATTAAACCTGAATCCCCCATCTGGTTGCTTCATCCTCCGCAGAAACCCATACATTTTATCTCTGACAATAATATGTTCAAAGAACTAAAACAATCAATTCCAGACAAATGAAGACTAAATCAACCAAATAAATAATGCATCATAATATCATAAAAACTTTGGGAGCATAAACTGACCACCTATTAATTGAAGCCAGGGATTTCTGACCACCCAAAGTAATAAGTGTATTAACTGCAGCGTATGTTGTGGCAATATGAGGCATCTGTAGATAACATTTCAAGGATATTAATCATTAATTCACTATGAAACTTATATTTTGAGAGCTTTATATTCCTTCCAAGACTACAACTACAGAAAAAAGAAAGTGACCCTCAAAAATATAAAGGACATATGTCAAAGACAAATGTGCATGTAAAAGATTAAAACTATTAGATAAGAAATCAATCAATAACATAATAAATAAAGATAAAAACTGAATAAAAATACAACCTAATAACAAAGAACTTAAAGGTAGGAGAAGATGGAAGCAGGGTGCAGAGACCCAGAAAATAGAAAGAATAGGTGACAAGATTGATAATGATCAGCAACAACTTGATGCTGATATTATTTCATTAACTACCTTATATACAAGATTGAATGTAAGGAAAAAGCGGGAAAGGATAAGAAGTATTATGTAATGGTTACTCTATTATAAATGAATGTCAAGTCATGTAGTCAAATGTGTCAAATAATGAGAATCTCCTATTTCTCTAATTCATCTGTTTAATTTTCTAACAACAACCAATTAGCTTTCTTAAATCAGAGGATGCAAATTGGCTCATTGCTAGCATTATGCTGACAGCTGAATGTTTGATAGTTTCAGCATGTTACATTGTGCAGGTAAGGTTGGGATTAATTATACTTCAGAAATTAATTAAAGTGCATGTGCTTGATTATTCTTTAGAACAAGATGAAGTAATTAGGAAAATGAAAATAAATCAAGCAGTTATTATTCCCCTATCTTATAACTGTTGGCCATGATTATCCAGAGTTAAACCAAACAAAAATAGATTGGTAAAAATTAAAAAATTAGACTTGCATTGCTGGTGGTGAATTTGTTACTCATTAAAGATGTGAACAATGTTGTCTCAAACAAATTAATTCATTGTCATATTACTTACTCACTCTGCTTCTTACTCATCTAAATACTGCAGAACTGCTAGTCCCCGTGTTTCCCTAACCAAAGATTTATAACTGCCAATGAAATAAGTCTTTTTATGCAGAACTGCTAGATCAATAGAAACAGAACATATGAAGACAGTTAATATCTTCCATGTGACTTTTTTTTTTATTCATCCTCCACCTGGAGTTAATATCTTCCACGAGACAGTTAACTGCCAATTGATTACTATTTTGTTATCTTCTAGCTCTGCACTGATCAAAATGCCATTTTAATCAATACTTAATGTGATTAAAACCCTAAATGTTCCCAAATTAGTTCAAATTTCTACTGCTTATGGTAGATTTTTGTCCTCAAAAAGGAACAAGCAATTTCAGTGATATAGTATGTTGTCCTTATCATTTGCATAACAGGGTTCCTGCATTCTGCAGTATAATTGGAGCCACAATAATAGCAATTGGGCTTTATACTGTAATGTGGGGCAAAGCAACAGAACAAAGGGAAGAGGAGAAGGAGGAAGATGTTGGTAGCCAGGAATCACAAATTAATAAGAATGTTCCTCTCTTGCAAAGCTATATAATTGTAAATTCTACAAAGAAGATAGATGGAAGCGTATAGATGATGGAGTCACCAACTATTGAGAGATGAGAATTAATGCTCCTCTACTGTAAAGTTATAACATTGTAAATTTACAATTCTAAATAGAAGAGAAGTGCAAGTGTATAGAAGAAAAATATAAAGTGTAAACGGTTTACACTTCTTCAGTCGACATTCTAGAAAATCATAAAGAAACCCATTTTTGTCACAGTACAGCATTGCGCTATGTGGGTCAACTCTTTGGTTCCATTGCTCCCTAAGTCCCCAAGTAGTAACCCCTTTGCATGGAAGATTTTCAAAGTGATTCACTGGATTTATGACAATGAATGAGAATGCATTCAGTGGAAATTCTTTTTGCTGTGTGCTTTCATCAAGAAGCAAGATTGGTAATACATAACCAACTATTAAGTGGTAAAGAAAATTATAAAACCGATGCCTTGATAATTCCTTCCCCCTCCTCTTTGCCTCCCCAATTAGCACTTCTCTCAAGTGTGGATCTTCTACTGCTGCAATCAGCTATGGAACCATGCATGCCACTTTTTGTTTTGGTATGTTTTTTATGTTTTCAAGTCATCAGATCATATATTGTTTAAGTTATTGAATGTGTTATAGTGCTGTACGTGTATGCAGAATAGGTTATTAAAATTTAATTAATTATGTAAACTTCATAAAGTAGTTGCAGAACAGTAAAGTAATTAGAAAATTACAGTAGTTGTTCATCTATTTCATTTTATTTCCCAAACGTCTCAGGAACTTTCTACAATTATAGATATGCAGTGTTTGTGTGTATGTTTGTAAAAGGAGACTAACTTATATCCTAAGATCTTTACATATTTGTTGACATGGCTTTATAATAGAGAGTGAGATAAATTGATGTGCCACTTCGACATTACATGATCAATATTTATAAATTACAACTCAGAGGACTTCCTGGGTTCCTTTTGCTAGTTACTTTATCTCCAAAAGAAAAATTTGTCTCCTCGGCAGTGATGTCACAAAAAAAATATATACTGGTATTTTATAGTTCAATATGTTAAAACATTTAGGTCAGTATAGAGGGAAGAAAAATTGGATAATAGTTGAACGACTACACGCCAATCCAGCAGTAGTTGTGGAGATGATAAAAAAGGTATGGAACTCATAAGGAAAAGATAATGGTATAGAACCTTGAAACTACACTGTCATGCTTCTTTTTCTTTTTCCCAGACTCTTTATCCTCAAAAGCAACATGTCGGGATGATATATACTAAAATTTTGTTTTTATTAACATCATATGAAAATGGCTTCTTTGTGTAATAGATGAACCAAAAAGTACAATTTATTTTAATTAGACTAAGAAGAATTTTCCACCTAGAAATCTTTTATCTTCTCATTATAAAACTCCAACACGCTAGCAGACAATTACTTCTCCTTTGTGTCATCCCTGGTAATGTATTATGTAATGGTTACACAGTTGTGCCAGCTGAAAAACTAACTCAGCTATAACAGAAAACTAACTCAACTAACTGCTAACCAAATGGAACAGTAACAGAAAGAATTAAATATAGTTAACTAAGCTGACCATAGGGAAAAGTAAAACTGCCACCATGGTTAAGAGCCCTCCTCAAGCTGGGAATGGATGCTAGACATTCCTAGCTTGGAAAGAGCATCTCGAAAAACATGAGGGTGAAGAGCTTTGGTTAAAATATCTGCCAACTGCAAAGAGGCATGAATAGGAAGAAGTTTGATGAGACCATGATTCACTCTATCCCAAACAACATGGAAATCAATGTCAATGTGCTTGGTTCTTTAATGAAATATTTGATAGAGGCAATTTGCAGGGTAGAATCATTGTCACAAAAGAGAAAAGTTGGGCAATCATAGGCAATGCACAAATCATCAAGCAAGTAAGTCAACATGTGAATTTCACAAGTAGTTGTGCAAGTGCACGGTACTCAGCTTCAGATGAACTTCGTGAGACCGTGGCTTGTTTCTTAGAAAGCCATGAGACTAATGAATGGCCAAGATAGATGGAGAATCCAGTTACCAAACAACGTGTTTCATTGCATCTTGCCCAATCAAAGCCACTAAAAGCTTTGAGTTGCAGAGAGTGTGAAGAGGCAAGGAAAATGCCAAATCCAGGAGCTTGTTTCAAGTACCTGAGTATGCGAAATGCTGCCTTTTGGTGTCGATATGTGGATTTGGAGACGAATTGGCTAAGATTTTGGATGGCATGGGTGATGTCAGGGCGTGTGGTGGTAAGGTAAATGAGTCTTCCAATGAGCCTTCTAATAGGAGAGGGGTAAGTGAGGGCTGTGTTTGAAGTTGAGGTAAGGCGGGTGGTATAATCAATAGGAGTGAAAGCTGGCCATGAGGCTAACATAGAGGATTTCCAGCACATACTTTCGTTGACAGAGGTAAATCCCAGCCTTGGATCTAGCAACCTCTAGTCCTAAGAAAAACCAAAGATCACCCAAGTCTTTGACCTTAAAATTCTGATCAAGAAGAGCTGTAGTTGAGGATATTTCAGCTAGATCATTTGCAACAAAAACAATATCTGTTAGAACCAAAGGAACTACATTGAAGTTTGGTGAACTTTTGGTTTTGTTTTTTTCTCTTTGTTTTTGCTCTTAAATCAATTTTATGGTACCAAACACGTTTATAGTTGTGGTACTTGTATTGTGTTTTAGATAGGCTTGAGAATGTGTTTAGGATGGTTTTGGATAGATTTCATAAGTTGGGTTATGCTAGAAAAGCTTCAAAAATAATTTTTTAAGTAAGGTAATCGATTACCTAAAAATGGTAATCGATTACCTGGGAGAATTTTGAGATTAGAAAATATGCTCTTTGTGGTAATCGATTACCTGAAATCAGTAATCAATTACTCCCAAGAACAAGCACTTTGGACCAGTTTTGTGCAGGATATCAAGTAATCAAGTAAGTAATTGATTACCTTGCATCAAAACTGATATAAAAGCATTTTGAAAACAGATTTTACAACTTTTGATCAATCCAATCAAGTGTTTGTTTCTCTTGTACGATTTCTCAAAATTCTCTCCAAGATTCATACCCATTTTTTATAGTTTGAAGGTGCTTCATTCTCAAGATTCAAGGAAGAGACTCTATTGAGTTTTAATCTTCCAGTTTGGGTATTTTTCACTTCCGGTGATATTGTTTTGTACCCTTTTTTGTGCTTTTGCATAAAGTTTGGCAATCTCTTAAGGTGTTTATGGTTTAGGGTTTATTGCAGTGTAGTGTTGCAAATGAGGCGTTATGAGTAGCTGGATATCACGATGTAGCAAACTCTTGTAGGGTGTAAGAGGAAGCATCTTCTTTTGTGGTTTAAATCTTTCCGGGATAAAATCTGTATATGTGGTATGCATGTTAGCGGAAAGCTAAGTCTGTAAACTGGATGTAGATCAGTTAGACCGAACCAGTATAAATCACTGTGCAAATTCTCTTTTCCTTTCTTTAAGTTCAATCTTTATTGAATTCTTGTAGCATTAACAACTGGGTTTTTGCAGCTATATTTGATTCATTAAGTTCTCTTGTTGTGGATCATATTCTTGTTAATAATTTGCTTGAGTTTAAGTTCGGGTTTTGACCCATATTTTGTGGATTCGATTTTTATTCTTTTTACCCTTTCCTTTTGATTCTGAATTACTTGAAAGATAATTCTTACTAAGTTTCTCTTCTATTTTATTTGAAATCATTATTGGAGGAATTGAATTGATTGGTTATTTGTCTTAAAAGTTAATTCTTGACAACCCATTTTTGTAAAAGAAGGTAGATTTTGAAAATTTCTAAAAGGGTTGTTTTTTAAAATAATCTGATACTATTGAATAGTAAAGTTTTTGAAAAATAATTTGGTGAATCTATTCAACCCCCCTTCTAAATTCTCCTGGGACCAACAATATCATCCACATACACCAAGAGAGTTGTGGATTTGGATCCAAGGATGGAGAAACCAACGTTGCAGGTACAAGTAGCTATGAATGTTGAAGGATTGATCAGCATCCTCACTCAATGTTGGCAGAAGGAGAAGACATGAAGAAAAAACTCAAAGGCGCAACAGAGCTCTTCAAAGGAAGAGCTTTGATACCATAACAAAGAAAGGAAAGGTGGAAGAAGATGGAAGCAGGGTGCAGAGACCCAAAAAAGAGAAAAGAGTACATGACAAGATTAAGAATGATCAACAACTTGATGCTAATATTATTTCATTAACTACCTTATATACGAGATTGAATGTAAGGAAAAAGCAGGAAAGGAAGTTACACAATTGTGCCAGCTGGAAAACTAACTCAGCTATAACAGAAAACTAACTCAACTAACTGCTAACGAATGGAACAGTAGCAGAAAGAATTAAATGTAGTTAACTAAGCTGACTACAGGGAAAAGTAAAACTGCCACCATGGTTAAGACCTAAACTTATTTATCTAAATTTGTTCTGACTAAAACAGTACAACATTACCTTCACATTCTCTCTACTGTACTGTATGTAGAACCAGCTGCTATATATTATACATAATTATAGAAACATATTTTACTTCATGACCAACCACATTATTAGTCAGTTTGTTATTCATATACATTAGAGTTGGCAGCAAGAGATGTAGAGAGGAACAAAGAGAAGGTAAGAATCAAATTCAAATATTCAATAAAACCATAGCTCAGTAATAAAGTACATTCATAAGAATAGTTGCTTGCCTGGCCTGGTCCCCCAGCATACCCACCATTCGGATCCTGTTAGTATGGTATACAAAGAACAAGAAATATATGAGGTATAGTATCATAGAAATGGGATGGGAAAAAGTGGCTAGCCAAGAAATCCGGTTTTGAATCAAAAGATTATAAGACATGATAACTAAAGGATTGGGTCGGCTAGGCAACATTTCACACACACATCAGAAAAATACATTATAGAGTAAGAGTCCCAAATATTTCTAGGTTGCAAAGACAAACAAACAAAACAGCCTAGACTTAGTAATTTGGAATAATAGTGCATACATAATTGTTGTACCTTTTCCGTTTTCAGCCATAAGTATACCATTAGCTAATGTAAGGATGCAATGATGAAATTGGATAGACAGACAATAGGAGAGGAAACATAACATTACAAGCATATATACATAAATTGCATATTTCAAGCTCAAAGCTCAACTATCTAATATCAAGGTTTTATCGTTCTAGGAAATGAATACTAAATTTCATTCTGAATTTGTGATTATTAGAAAAAACACAGCTGAAAAATAAAAACAAAGAATAAACTAAACACCATTTCTATTTTTATGTCACTGATCTAATCCTATAATATAAATTAGTTAATGTATAATTACAAACAATCCTTACAATGCTTTCACTCTCAACCATTTCAAACAATCCTTGCAATGCTTTCTCTCTATTTTTTTAAGTATGCTTAATATTCTTAAACTTCCTATGCCTTTTAACCTATCTTGTTTTTATCTCTCAATGTATAATTACAATATTTTAAAAAAAAAAAGTGGAAAAATTAAAAATATCACAGTTTAAAATGCTAATTATATATTTAATGAAATACGTCTATATAGAGAAGTAGTTTAATTCCAAAGTAAGTTTTTTTTTTACTTAGATATTTACACTTTAAAAACTCTAATGATTATATTCTTACAATATTATAAAACAGTTTTACACTGTGACGGCGTAAAACCGATTATCCAATAATTCGCGCTTTACTTCTTTTCTGCATTAATGATGAATTTTATTCCAAAACATTTATTTATTTTGAATTTTAATTCTAACAAATAAAAGCATGTGATAAAAGGAGAATTAGAATTAGAAATCGGAAACCTGGCAACGATTAAGAAAATCGATAGCGTTGTCTTCGAGTTCGTCATCGACGGATTCTCCCAACAAAGCAATGGAGTGGAAGATCCAGTAGCATAGCCAGGGTCGACTGCGTTCAACCAAAACATCTAATTCAATCGGGAAAAAAAATAGGAGAGAATGCGATTCAAAGTTCAAACCACACAAGCACAGTGAGAGTGAGAGTGAGAAAGAGACTCACTTAGCGTCCAAGACGGAAAATGCGGGACCGAGATGGCGGAGGCCTTTGGAGAGATACTGCATGTGATTATCGCGTTGCAGCTCCAACCTTCGAAGAGAAGAAAAAAAAAAGTTGAGAAAGCGAAAAACGAAACGGAGAACGAAGACGAAATGTTACAGTGAGATACATGAGAGTCTGGGCGTTGCGAGGAATGGTGGCAAAGAGTTGGTAAATTTGAAACACCTGCGACTCCACCATCCACTGATCACGTTGAGTCACCGTCGGACACGGCGGCGGCGCCGACGGATTTGTCGTTCTTTCACTTTCTTCACTCATGGTATCTCCAGAAACTGCGAGAAGCGACGCACGGCAACGCAGATTAAATAATAAAAACCCAAAATATGATACTCACCGTTTCACTTAATCCGAAATGTGTTCTCAACTTGTTTTCGGTTTTTTATTTTAAAAAAACATACCTACAAAATGTGTCTAGTTCAATTTAGAAAATATTTTAACGAAAAATATACTTAAAAAACAACTAAAAATAAAAACATAAAAAAATTATTTTTAATATTTTTAAAAATTATAAATAGGTAAAAATTTAATAATATTATTATAATTATATAAAAAATAATATATAAATATATTTTGTAAATAATTCATAATATTTTTTCTAAAATTAATTAAATTTAACCATATTAATTTTTAAAAATAGAAATATTAAGTAAGTGGAAACGAACATATTTCTAAATTTTGAAAATGAAAACAGTTTTTAAAAATAAAAATAAAAAGTAAAAAACAAAAAATATTTTTTTAAACCAAATGCTACCTAATTTATCTTATTCTTAACTGCAAGCCCCAATTCAACACCCTTTCAGCTCTATACCGATGAAGCAATTCAACACCTCCACTTAGGCATCATTTTCTTCTTATCCTTCCACCCTTTCAACACTAGCACCACCTTCGTTGTCTTGTACCACTGCGAGACACGATCCAAATAGTAATGAGATTAAATATTTGAAGGGGTAAGACACTTTTAAGTTAAACAATTTGATTTTCCAATTTAATTTCAACAACACATTTAATTCAGCCACTATTATTCTTTAAATCAAAGATTCTAAAGTTTTTTTTTAAATGGGAGACAATCCATTCCCATTTCTTTGGTAGTGTCAGAACTACTCATTCACACATTCAAAATGTCTCAGGATTTCGCAATCGAGCTATACCTAGACCCTGCTTTGGAGAACCAGATTCTTAAAAAGTCACATTACTCACTCACTACATTGTTGAGGGGGCTAATCTGACCAGCACGTCAACCAATACCAAATTAAAGCTAAAATAGTAACTTTAAACTTCTACAAGCAAGACTTCATCTTAAATCAACACATTATTCACATCTCCATGAAAATTTAGCTTAAGCTACATGTATCGTCAAAGAAGTGATGTATACCAATACCAATATTACTTAGTATTGGAGCATATCAATAAATAAGGACTCACAAATTCTCCAATAATTAACTCATTAAATTAAAGTGATTGGCATTTTCACAATCCCCAAAGGCTAAATTATTCACAAGAGAGAGTTTAAAACTCTATGTGCTACTAAATGTGAATTATATATGTATGCTTTAGATTCACAAACAATTATCATATAAAAATTTTGATTAATAATATCAATGGCATATGGTGGAACATAGCCAAAGCCAAAATTCCGCCATAAAAGACGTCATTATGTCTTATAGAACTGTCGAATAAAGCACCAAACGGATTCTTGAATGTTTGGGGTACTATCAATTGGGTCCTTGAAAGACTTTTTTGTGCATTTGGGTCCCTGAAGTTTGAAAATGTCTGCATCGTAGTCCTTCCGTCCATGACACCGTTAAGGGTTAACACAATCAGCCTTAAAATGTCATGCTAGCAAGTCCCTACACTTTAGTTGGCCCTCCAAATCACCTCCACATGAACACATGGCAATAATGACGTGGCAAAACCCATGCAACTGGATCCTTGAAAGTTTAGGGTGCTTGCAACTGGGTCCTTGAAAGATTTTTTCAGGCATTTAGGTCCCTGAAAGTTTAAGGCTCTTACAACTGGGTCCTTGAAAGATTTTTTTTAGGCATCTAGGTCCCTGATGTTTGAAAACGCATGCATCCAGGTCATTTTGTCCATGACGTCATTTATAATTAATGCATAGTCAGCTATTAAGGGCTTACGTGGCAGATCCCTCTCATATTACGTGATAGTCCATGTTATTCATATTACACATGTAAGAAGAACAATATTTATGGCAGTTTTTAGCTGTTGAAAATAATAAAATTAAAATCAACAAAACCACTCAACCCCTTTCCCATTCTCCACTACAAGCAACCCAGACTCAAAACTCAATTTTATTGATTTGTATTTGCTTTGTTATTTCATCAACTTATTAATAAACCTTATTAAAAATAATATTTTTATTCACTTAAATCCCACTTTGCAACATGGACCAAATAGTTGTCATGTATGTTGGTTCCACTTCCACATTTGATGTTGTTAACATCCCCTATTCACAAAGTGAAGTTCAAACATGATAAGTTGGTATATCTTTATCAACAACACAAAAATAGAAAACATTTCACATTTGGTTTACATTAAAATGTTAGAGAAATGTAAGTTCCAATGAAATCGTATTAGCAAAAACAAAATAAGCATTGCAAACTACAAAGTATTCCACAAATGTATCTTATCAACAATAGAAGTATAAAATCATAAAAATAGTGAGTCTTCAACTTTTTTGAATCCAGAAACCAACATTATAGATGACTTGCCCAAGGATTCCTATTTCCAACATTGCTTAGTGATTAGTCTTTGAGTTCCAACCAAAGTGGAATGATACACTGAAATATCCAAGTTTTGTGGAGAGTGTAATGTCATACCTTCTCAGGTCTATATACATCAATTTGCCATCTTGCAACCCTTCACTCCTCCGACCACCGCAACCCTCCCCATGTCCTTTGCCAAATCATGCAACTTCTATTGCTGCAACTTAGTTGACGACACTAAGCTCAACCTTCCCCCATTTTCCTTTCATACCATAGAAGACACGCTCAACACAACCCTCGGTCTTCCAGATCTTGGCGATGAGGTTGGAGCGAAAGAGGGATTCGACGTTGAGGTTGTCGACGGTAGAGATTCGCTGCTTATCAGCATGCAGTGACGACATTAACACAAGGAGATATGAGATTTGCATGACTACTTCCACCACCAGTTTTTCTTCTTCCCTTGCGTGTTTGTGGTCATCGGCTCGAATTTTAGGGTTGATGTTTGGGATTGAGATTTTAGGGTTTCAAGATCAATTATTTGGGGCTAAATGCCCACAAAGATGGTGGTCAAGATGAGGGACATGGTTAGATTTGCTAATGAAATATGAACAAAAAAAGAGTTAAGGTAGTCAAAATACAACCCAAAGAGGTACTGTTAATGAAGTAGCAAAGTAAATGCAAATCAAGAAAATTGATTTTTGAGTCTGGGTTGCTTGTGGTGGAGAATGGGAAATGGGTTCAGTGGTTTTGTTGGTTTTAATTTTATTATTTTCAACGGCTAAAAGTTGCCACAAATATTATTCTTCTTACATGTGTAATATAAATGACATGGACTGTGAGAGGAATCTGCCATGTAAGTCTTTAATAGTTGACTATGCATTAACTATAAATGGCGTCATAGACGAAAGAACCTAGATGCATGCGTTTTTAAACATCAGAGACCTAAATGCTTAAAAAAAATCTTTCAAGAACCCAGTTATAAGCGTCCTAAACTTTCAGGGACCTAAATGCCTGAAAAAATATTTCAAGGACCTAGTTGCAAGCGCCCTAAACTTTCAAGGATCCAGTTGCATGGGTTTTGCCACGTGTTCATGTGAAGGTGATTTGAAGGGTCAACTAAAGTATAGGGACCTACCAGCGTAACATTTGAAGGCTGACTATGTTAACCATTGATGGTATCATGGACGAAAGGACTACAATTTAGACATTTTCAAACATTAGGGACCAAGATGCATAAAAAAATCTTTTAAGGACTCAATTGATAGTGCCTCAAACATTCAAGGACCTAATTGTTAGCATTCCAAACATTCAAGGACCTAATTGATAGCATTCCAAACATTCAATTGATAATATACATCTCTTTACAAGTTGTGTATAGAGGTTGGCAAAAAATTTGTCATGATGTTATTATGCTACCATAGTGATTATTTAACAATACTGATTTTGACATGTAAAAATATGCTTCTATTTTATCATCAAAGATCAAACTACTAAATGGTTATTTCCATAAATTAACCACAAATTAAACACTTTCGACATTAAAGTATTTTACAGGATTACCAATACTTTTTACTATTTTAGAAAGATTAGTTATCTACAATTTAAAACTTTTCTTATTTCATTTTTTCATTATAAAAATTTGATGATAAACAAGGGGTTTCCTGTAAATTTTTTCCAATTATTAATTTTTCCTATAAAATTTTTCCTGTAAAAAATTTGATGATAAAAAAAGGCATTATTTCATTACAAAATTTATTCTTCAACATTTGTATAATTGCATGCACTGTTTCATTTTTTCTAAATTAATGAGAAATTTTGTATTCAAAAATAAGATAAATTCTAAAATTGAAAAATGAAAATATCATTTATTAATAATGAATTGACTGATGACTAATTATTTTTGTTTATATAATAAACTTTTATATAATTTTTTATTTTAATATTCATAAAATACATAAATTTATTTTGTATCTCTCTAAAAATAGGATCTTGAGCCAGTTACTCACCATGCGCACAAGGTTGCCTTTGCTTATAACTTATTTGATTTCAAACTTACAAAAAAAAAAAAAGCATATAAGTTGCTTGTGGAGAGGTTAGACTATAGACTTTCTAAAATTCTTAAGTAGCATAAATTGATTTTTTAAATTTATTTGACAAATTTGATTTTTTTTTATTTCATTCTTCCTTTTAAGTGTTGGTTGAGTAGTTCTTTTCAATGTTATGCGTAGCATGGTGAAGTCCCGTTTGTATAAATTTTTTTTCATAAACACTCGAAAAAATGAATTGGGTTTTTTACCTAGCCTAAAATCGAACTCGTGTACCTCAGCTTTTGGAATAATTAGATGATAGAACATAATAAGTTAATTTTAGTTTATGGGATAAACTGACTTTATTTTTTTCTTATAATTGTTTATAAAGAAATTTATCTAAACAAGATCTACAAATTGGTGTTTTGCGTCTTTAGGAATTTGATTCTGTTTACTTTGAATAAGGGTAAATAGCAATGTATTTCATTGATGATATAAGTTATGTTAGTCCTTCAATGATGTAAACTGTGATGCAAGTTCCTGGTATATATGTATTTTGACAGTTGAATTTAAAAAGGAAATGTATAGTTTATGGACCTTTGTGGTAATTCAATTTTTGGAGGATTGGTATAATTGTGGCATTGATTTGAAAGACAGAATTGAAGGTTTACTTTAACAGAATGTTACCGGAGAGGAGTAGTTGGTTCTCTCTAAAACACTTAATCTTAATTTGGATGTTCGTAATATTTAATTTGTATATAATTTAAAACACTTAAATTGGATCTAGTTTAAAACACCCAATCCAGATTTATCAAAATTTATATTTTGTTTAGATTTTTCTGTTGTGCAATTTTATAATCATCTCATTTATATTTATATACAAACATGGTATGGACTACATGTTGAGGTTTTAAGTCTGAAACAAACCTTGATGATGTAGAATGGGTGAAATCAATGACATTTGTGTAACATATACTACATAGAAGCGGTGAAGAACTTTTTTATGGTGATCATCATGAAGAGTGAAGAACTAGTTCAAGCAACACCACCACCTCCTATGGAGATTTATTATGGTGGACCTCAAGACACAGCTATTTTTTACCTTATATGATGATGTTGCTCATAGTATGTGGAACGGGCATCTAAGTTAAAAAATTTCATTAATTTTTTATTCAATTTTATATTATTCTAAAATTGTAAATGTAATACATGTAATTTAACTTTGTGTAGGATTGTGAGGACTTAAAGTTTGTATTTCGTGGTCTAATACATGTAATTTTAGATTTGTTCATCAAAAGATCACATAAGAGAACAGTAGCTTTCATTTACTAGGAAGATGGTCATCTCACTTAATGATGTGTCTTTTTTATTGCATCTTCCTATCACTAGTTGATATAGTAGCTAACCTCACATGGATAAGCATGATATTATTCTCATCCTTATGGAATTACTAGGGGTTAGCGAGGATGTCGCAATTGCTTAAGTGAAATACATGAGTGGACCAAATATTCAGCTACAACTTGTCAAAGACACTATGATAATCTATCAAGCAAGAGTAGTGAGTATTTGTTGCTAAAGCATATTTGCTACATTTGGTGGGATGCACCATTTTTGTTAATAAAAGTGTCATAGCCATGTATGTTTCATAATTAACACTTTTTCGACACCTTAACAATTGTGCTAGTTATTCATGGGTGCAGCAGCTTTAAGTCATTTTGTATGAACATCTAATTGAGGCTTTCTTGGCTAAGATGAAGCAAGTCGGTGGTTATGCAACACTATTATATGTATAACTTGTTAAATAACATAAATATTTGATATTGCTGTTATGTACAAAAATCTTGATTATGAATTAGAAGTTACTGCCAGAGTTCACCATTTGTGTTTTATGATTGGTCAATGCAAAATGAATTCTATATAAAAAGCTAGCAAATAAGTAAGTCTAGGGACTCTTTGTGGGGGTATATTCACAATGTATTTCTTCTTGTTGAAAGGGTAGGTAATTAATGTCATATTAATTTGAAATGTATTTAACATTGGTAATTATGTCTATCTCTTCTGATCATCTCTTGTAATTAAGTGTTGTCATGCAATGTTGAATAAAATATATTTTCTTGATTTAAAAAATTAATAATAAGATTAACTAATAGAATTTTAGCTAAACAAAAATAGCCAAACAATGTCAATGTTTTCTTGTTATAAGGACGTGTTACAATTTATTTTTTTTTATATTATAAGCCAAAAATTTTATTAAGCACTCAAAATAAAAAACACAAAAGATGTCTTCATCGAGGATACAGAGAACTAAATAAAAAAGAGAAAAACTACATCAATTCACACAAAAACGTGAGTTCATAACCCTCTCGGCATGGCAATGAGACAAAATTTTGGAAGCATGACACCACTTCCAAGATTAAAGTCGACGTTTTGCACAATTTGCTGCACATCCACCATCTGATCTTTGAACACTACTGCATTACGTGTTTTCTATAATTGTCAAATTCCTGCAAATTACACATACAACCACGCCCTTCTTCGCTTTTGAGTGCCCATAACAAGACCCAAAAATTGAGCACAGTGATTTCTAACATCATTAGTGAAAGCTGAAGAAATTCCCTACAAATTACATAATAAAGGCCAAACTTGATACGTCATATGACAGGTGAAGAAAAGATGATTTCCTGTTGGATTATATTTTGATGAACTAAATAATGCTTAGTAGGCAACCTGTTCATGTCTAGTTGCCAAACCAAAATTGGGATCTTTACCAAAACACCTTTTGCCTAAATAGTCTTGTAGAAACACTGAAAGTAATGCTAACGATATTCCTTCAAAGCTTTGTGCATTGATGGCACTGTATATTGGCTTGAATTGTCATTATCTCACACCCATTTATCCAAAACACCATCTCGCAGCACAACTCCATCCAGCTTTTGTTGTAACTCTTTCAGCATATCCATCTCCCACAAACAAAGGTATTCTCCAATCCCACTTCCACTCGAAATTCTTACGTAGCATTGCTTTCATTGCCACCTCCATATTGAGGGCTAAAGAGTATACTCTCTGATAGTCAATATTTAAATTGTGTTCCCCTAACCACCACTCCTTGCAAAAAAGAATGTTATAACCACCTCCTAACTCATGCTTCACATGCCTCGACCACCACTTTAGAGACCCCTGGTGCTCAAGCTCTATAGATTGAAGGTCTCTCCACCACCTTGAACATCTACTCATTCTAGCTTCCCACTCTCCATGTTCTCGCAAATACTTAGCTCTAAACACTCACGTCCACACACTATTAGTTTCCACTTTTAACCGCCATTTCCACCTCTCTAGCATAGCCAAATTAAAAGCTCCAAAATCTTTCACCTCCTAGTCCTCCCTCCTCCTTTCCCCTACACACCTTTTCCCAAGACACCTAACTCACTTTCTTCTTATTCGTTGTACCACCCCATAAAAAAATTGAAAACAAAGATTGAAGATTAGATATGATACCTCTTAGAGCCTTGAAAAGAGAAAAGAAGTAGATGAGTAGCACAAACAAGACAGATTTTAACAGCACCAATCGCCCTGCTGAAGAAAGATGCTTATTCCCTCATGAGTTTAGGTGATTTTTTACTACCTTCAAAATTGGAGACTAGGTCTCTAACCGTGCAGAGCTAGCCCTAACTAGAAGCCCTAAATATTTGAAAGGCAAGAAGCCCACCTTGCAATTTAGTAACACTGAGGCAGTTTTTACCCATTTTTTATCAATGTTTATCCAAAAAGATTGCTCTTATGAAGACACAATCTCAAAATTCTGCAACATTGCTTTTATTACCTCTATGAACCACCAGGCATGCTTGACCAAAAGGATGGTATCATCTGCAAACTGAAGAGATCATTACTAGAAAATCAAGATATAACATCATTGTGTTAACATTTGTTATAACTAGAAGTGATGTTAAAAAACACACGGTGGTACTTTTGTAAATAATGTAACCATTTTAACATCAGTTGCCAAATTTGACCAAGTTTGACCAACGTAACATGTAATGCGCGCTGAAAAACTTACTAATTTATAATTTTTTATTTCTCACTTCGCACCATTGACGAAAAATAACTCAGCCCTACTCTCTTGGTGCTCATTCTCTCTTCCATGGCTAATCCTCTGTTGTCATCGTCGTGAGCTACTCCTCCGTCATCGTTGTCGTGAACTACTCCTTTGTCCCGCCGTCGTTTGCTACACCGTTGCAAATAGTTGTCACCACAAACCTTCGGAGTTGTGAGCTCTTTTATCTCCTTGTCAAGGTAACCCACATTCTCTGCTTTTCTCTTTCCAATACATTGCTCTATCACCATTGATGCTCTAGTCGAAACCATCTTCTCCTCTTTTTTGTGCACCAAAGCCTTTGAATATCGACTGTTACGTTTGCCATATCCATAACCTACTTCACCGTAATACTTCTTCTGGGAACAAAAATGGCCATAATCTTTTTTCATTTTCCCCAATCTCTTATTCTATTTATTATTCTCTAAGTTAATAGATGAAACCCTAACCCTCTTTTTCCTTAGTTTTGATTCATTAAGTTTGAAATACCTTTTTGTTAAAGTGAAAGTTAGTCGAGTTTCTCGTAAATGTTGCAAAATGAGAAGAGAAATCATTTAGTAATTAAATGAATGGCACCTCATTGACTTGGCCGCCAAGGCTATTACTCAGGCTCCCAACTTGGAGACCCTTTTTTAGGTAGGTGTAAGGGAATCACCGACTTAGGCATTGGCTGTGTTGATGTTGGTTGCTCTAAGTTGAGGCATCTTTTACCTTCGATGGTGCATTGTTGTCACTTATTTTAGAGTTGCTTTTATTGCTATCAAATGCAAGAACATTCAGACTTTAGATCTCTCTTATTTGCTAGTAACAATAAATGTTTTTTTATCTTTGCTAAATTTCAATGTTTCATCTTTCATGATTGTCAAATATTTACCTGATAAGTGCTTTTCTTGATTCACCTTTTTCTATGTTTTATTAATCATAAATTATGTCCTTTTCAATACTTATTATATCCTTTTCCAAAAGACTGAGATGGTTGCCTGACACTGATAATTTTTCTTCACCATTGCAATAGGAATTCACCAACTCTGATTTCTGTTGTATTGGTTTTAAGGTTTTGAATCCCAATTTCCATTTCATCACACTTTTACATGGTAAAAAAATGCAGACAAATGTGGCTCTTGAAACTGCAACTTAATGTGCCTAATCTAGTTGCATAGAGTCTAAAATTCTTGATGTTGCGGATCCATTTGTAGTAGCAAACTTTTTAGAAACCTTGCTAGTTTGATGTTTGTGTGTTATCCTAAACTTATTGCTTTAAGTTTTTGAATGTTGTGGATTTAGTTTGTTTTCACGTTGAATTACAATTATAAAAATGAGTAATCATGTCAGGTAGGATTTGGCATGGCTTTGTGTCCCATTTTTCTCTAAGTCTAGGTTGAGGAGTTGAGTAGCAACAATTTTGCTGGTTTTTTATAGAAAATCATGGATAATCTTGGAGAAATTCTAGTGGATAAGGCCATGAATCCACCAGATTATTTTGTTGCTGCTAGTTGTCCGTTGTTTATGTTGTTGGGTGGCCATGCTTTGTCATTTGATATTAGCAAGTGGGACTTCAAGATGGACCATTATCTATCTTGGGGTACTCAGTTATTGTTGTCTGTTTGTTGCTGAATTTAGGGGAGGGTAATTCATTAGGGTTTTGGAATTTGTAGTCTACTAAAGTTAAGGTGGCAGCAAGCAAGGCATATTTGGTTGGTAGAATTTGATTTGGGAGTGTCTAGGAATTATATCATTGACCTAGTAGACAATGCCATTGATGTGGCTCATATTTGACTATCGGGGTTAGGTGCAAGTTAATGCTAAAGTGGGTTACAGGGTCCTCAACCATTACTAGTTTAATGATGTTTATTTTTGGGTGTCTAATTCTTAAGTTTTGGCACTTGTGACCTACAAAAGTTAAGTCGATAGTGGGCTGGGCATTTGCTGGATGGATCTAAAATTGGAGGTGCGAGTTGTTTATTATTATAGTCATCATGCAGCTTGAGACACTAGCATTGAATATTTATGGTCATGTTTTGTTGTAGTTACCAGAACCCGCTTGGTGAATCAGTGCTTCGTGTCACAACTGTAACTAGAAAATGGGTAGATAGTTTTTTCAGCTTTGAGGTAGTTTTAGCCTTTTTCTATATCTATGGCAGTGGATGCTTGTTTATTTTCCATTGACTCATTGTTGTCAAAGTAATGTTTGGAGATCCTATAATTATCATAATCTTAAGAAGCTTGAATGTTTTTCCTTTATACGGTCTTTTTCGTGTTGCCAAGTGATTTTGAAGTTGTCAATGCAAATATCAATCTGACGTGTAGGACCATTTTTTATTGATAGTGAAACTATTAAATTGATAAATTTAGGATTTTTAATTACTTATATCATTTACGCTCCTTAAGAATTGGTTCAAGGATTTGACCAAGAAACTATTGTTGTTGTAATTGCTAGATTTGCTTCTCTGAAAATGGAGAGTTAGGTAAATCATAATCGTTACTTTCCTATGTTCTCTCTAGTGTTCCTAAAATATAATTTTAAGGCCATTAGAATTTATTTCTCAACCTATAATAAATTATATCTTCATTAGAATTTGTGATTGTTTTCAAATAAACAAAACTTGTTGTGAACCATTTTATATTGATATTTTGATGAAAGGTTGTACCTGTTCAAGTGTTTTGAAAATCTAATCATTAGTTGTTGGGCATGTATTATGATGGGAACCATGGACCAAATTGGTTGGTTAGTAAGGATTCATTGGTGAATTAGAGCACTTATTATTAGGAATGCAAGTGATAGAAAATAACTTATCTTGTATTTAGACTTCAGTAATTATGTACTAGTTTTGTATTAGAAACTAATGATGACAATAATTTATAGAAAATAACTTATGGAAGTTAGGTGTTAGGATATATCTTATGATAGGGCGTGTGATTATGCAACTATATTGTGATTTGCAGTTTGTGGTTCATTCATATTACAAAATGAACAAAAAAAAAAAACAAAGAGCAGTCAACATATGTTACGTCATCAACTGATGTTGTATTGGTGAAAATTTTTAACATTTGTTATTGACATAACGGGTGTCGTATATTGACCAAACACACCCTACTTAAAAAAGGGTACAACATCAATACAGTGAAATCGATGTCATTTTCAAATAATTGACATCAGTTGGTTGACTGATGTTAAATTTACTAACATTCAACATCGTTAGAATAGACATTCATTGAAAACAATGTTGTATGTCATTTTTAACGGATGTTAAAAATAGTTTTTTAGTAGTGGATATTACAATTCCTTCTCTTTGCATTTCGTACCCTTCCACAACCCTTTTGATACAATTACCTTAATCATTTGACTTAGTCCTTCCGCAGCTAAAAGGAACAAGAAAGGTGAAAGAGGGTCACCTTGCCTAAGCCCTATAAATACGCCAAATTCCTCCGTTGGGCTAAGGACCTCTTACAATTAACAATAATTGTTGCTAACTATGTAACAAAATAAAAACGACCTTAACATGCAACTATATTATAGGGATAAAATGATAGAGCACCCAACAAACTAGAAATGGATTAAATCCAACTATAAATTTCTTTTAATTTATCGTTATTCATTCTCATCAAATATTCACAATACTTTAAAATAAAAGTTTAACATCAATAAGTAATGACATTGAACCCTAAAAACATAAATTGAGCTAAGTACTACACAAATTTGTTGATGGACATGTGCATTATAGATTCAATTCAATCAACTATGGTCAGTGTTAACAATGAAAAAACATAAACATCTAAAGTATGAGAAAACAAGGATTCATTCCCTCTTGCAACATTGTACAATCTACCAACACATTATAATTATAATCCAAATTGTATATTGGAGAAATAATAGATTAAATTACCTTTGACATTTTCTTTGTCTTCACTAATTGACAAAAAATATCATACCTCACTATCATTGAGTTCTTTGTCGTCATTGATCGACAATACCATTAACCATCAATTCTATTACCTTCTTTGTCTACAATGTCAACCTAGTTGTTGACATTATATTATATTGAATCCAACAAAAGGAGTGCTAAGAAAATTCTTTCAAAAACTCTCCTTCTAAGATTCTACTTGTGATTGGTTAGAATTTATAAGAAATTACCAATTTTTGTGGTTTCATTTGTCATTAAATAATTATTCATTAGTGTTCAAAAAGAAATTTAACAAACATTGCATTCTAAGCTAAACATCAAACTAAAAACAAGTTAAACTACACACAATTTAAATTAAACATCAACAAGAATTATACAAAGTGTCCTGGAATTAATCATAAGAGGTTGGACTAGCCCTGCATAGCAACATCTTTTGCCTCTCTAATTTGTTGCTCCTCATTAGGTCCGAAAGCTATAAAAGTCTCTTCCCTCTCTCTGGATTGATTGTGGTCCCCAAGATAATAGGGACCTACTAATTGAGATGCTCATAAGTCCATAAAGGAAAACGGGAATTGTTGAAAGAGATGCTTAATTGAAGAGATGACAAAATTTTTGTTATTCCTCTCATTTTGATTAAAAGAAATTTGGTGAAGGGTTGTTGCCATAATAGTCAAACTAACCTAGATTACTCATATAGTTAACCTCGTCGTGAAAGCTATTTTGCACAAGATATTGCCTAGTGAGTTAGCTTACTCTACAAAGTTCACATCCAATTCTAAAATACCTTTTAGATGAAACCCTTTCATATTGGACTTCTGCATCAATGGTTGCTATATTCTTTATAATATTTCTAGCTTGTTCAGGAGTTTTCTCAAAGAGAGTACCTACAGTTGAGACATTCAATAAGAGTTTGGTTTGAGGCACTAGTCTAGATATGAAAATAGTGAGTTGGGTCCCTTTATCAAACCTATGAACTAAGTGAATACTTGTACTAATTCCATGTTTCACAAAGAGATTCATTTGCTCCTAGTCAGAAGTTGGAGATATATATTATCTTCTAATTTATTGTGCTTGAAGGGAAGAATTTAGTGAAAAATCTATCCACCAATTCATCCCATGTTATTTAAGCATTGTATGAGAAATATTGGAATCATTCCTTTACTTTCCCTGTGAGAGAAAGGGAAAAAAGACTAAACCTAATCACACCATCATTAATGTGTTGAATCCTCACAGTGTTGTAGCTATTCGAGAAAGTGTTGAGGTGTGCGTAAGGGTCTTCATGAGATAACCTAGAAAATTAATATTTTCAAACATGTATGTGTATTTAAAAAGAAAAGAAATTTCTTAACTAAATTAAATAACCTAATTTCATAATATACCTATTTTTCTATATCAAAGAAAGAAAACAGAGTCTTAAATGAATAAGAATTAAGATAATTGCTCTTATATGCTTACATAGAATTAAGCATACAAGGCAATATCAAGAGTTTAAAGGTAGAACTAGGAGTAATATAGCATACTCATTATAAACCAAAAGTGAGACTAAGAATACTTAGCTTTGAAATAATAGAATCTTCTAAAAAGTGTTTAAAAGATAACTAGATGTAATTCATTTAAGAGTGAACTAATACAAAAACAAATATTCTTATTATCTCATTATTATAACATGTTCTTTGCTACTTGGTCTTATTTAGAAAAAGTTTTATAAGAATGTTCTTTTATTAGTGGATTGTCCACCAAATAGTTTAACTTTTTAAAGCTCTCAATAAGTTTATTAAGAAAGTGCTTTTTGAAAAGATTTACAAAAAATTATTACTTTATTTCTTAAGAAGATATAAAAAAATTATTACTTAAGAAAGAATGCACTTTTGAGAATAAAAAATCTTAATAAATATTGATTTAAAAATTAATAATTGAGATTATGACTAATTTTTTATTTTGTAATATGTGTATTTGATTTATTCATAAACTTTATAAACCGTGGTTATTAATTATCACATTTTATCTCCTAAAGTTCACATTTGCAGTCAATAGGAGTCAAATCCAATAATTTTATTATTAAATAGTAAAATAAAACAGTTATGCAATTAGTATATCTTTTTCTTAGATAATATAATATAGGATCAAATGCAATTTTGATATTTCTATTTTTTAAAATTGACAATTTTGGTCTTCTTATTTTAAAAAAAAAATATATTTAGTTATCTTATTTTTCAAACCTGTAGTTTTGGTCCTTTATTATAATAGGAGAAAGGTTCTCTAATTTTCATGTTTCATCTTTCAATTTTCTAAGAAGTTTTCTAGATTTTTTATTTCTCTTAAAAGCATAGAAAATTAAGAAGACGTGTTAGACACTTTTTTATTTAGAAAAATAGAATAATAGAGTACAAGCTGAGTGAGAGAGGTAAATGCAACAAAAAGAGTAAAAAAACTTATGTGGTTAAATATGTGTTTTCTAATTTTCTAAATTTGGAAAACTATTTTAAATAATTTTTTAGTTTTTATCATTTTCCAACAGATTTCTTTAAAAATTGAGTCTTTAATCCTTTTTTAAAATTAAAAAAAAATAACTTAAATTTATCACGATAGTTTGAAAGTATTTGCTCAGTACTAATTTAACAACCATATCAACAACTTAGTTGGATGAATGACTAAAACTGTAGATATTAATTAAACGATATAAAGTAATTAATAATATATTAGTATTTATACATGTTATTATAACTAATTAAGGTTTATTACGATAAGCCTGGATATATTTATCACAAAGTGAATAATTTGTTGAAAATTTTGTGAAATAAAAAGTCAATCTTTTATAGGTTACAAAAAGGTGAAATTGTTATATTGAATGACATAAAGCAAAGTGAGACATCTCTATGTCAATAATCAACTCATATCATTTCAAATTTATCCGCTTAATAATTTTAACTTAATAATTAGTAAAATATAAAAATGCATCCGAAAGTGATCACACGCCTCTCTCTTGGAAAACCACTAGAGGACACAACTCGCCGACAGCACCTTCTATGTTTGTTTTTAAAAGATTTACTTGTTTCACAAAAGTTTAAAACTTTTTTTAATATTTTATTTTTTAAAAATTAAAAATTTGTTTGATTATTATTTTTTAAAATAATTTTTATTTTTGAACTTTTAAAACTAAAAAATAAAAATAACTTTGAATAGTTTTATTTTTTAATTTTTTTATTTTAAAAACTCAAAATATATTGAAAATATGTTATTTTTTATTTTTTCAAATAAGTTTTTTTTTTATTTTTTATAGAAAATTATTTTTAAAAATTCTTTTCAAAAATTAAAAAATAAAATAAAATCAATCAAACTCTTCACATTTCTAAATTATTATTATGATTTATATGCAGATTAGACTTAATGTAATTTTAATTTTTTATTTTTTATTTTGACTTAAATATTATTTATCATTTTAAAGCATGTATTTTATAAATTAATATAAAATTTAATTAATAAATTCATGTTTATATGACTTTTAATGTATTAATTAATAAAATAAATAAATTTATGATTGGATGTGAGTGTAAAACTGTATACTAATTGTACATATTAATTAAACTTATTAGTATATATCAATCGTATTAATGGATAAATTCTGTTCTGAATTTTCATCGAGAGAAGCCGAATTATATGATTCTATTAATTAATAATCAATGTCTTTCACTATCAACAAATTTGTTTTTTTATTACTTTTTTTTATTTTTAATTTTCTTACTTAATTTCAACGGAGAGAACAAATTGAAGTTGAATAGTATATCCGCCCATCACAAAAAATTTAAACAAGAGTACATATTTTATTTTTGTAAAAGTTAGTTTAATTAATACTTTTAAAGTTATTAGTTGTTGTTTGTTGCAAACTAATGGGATACATTCCATTGTTCCCATTATGTTATTTTGTTCAGCTAAGTACTGGATTCTGGGAGATCTATTTTAGTTTTCCCTTTTATTAGTTTTTCTAAAAAAATTACCTTTTCTTCTAGATGATTTATGCGAGTTTCTAATACCGAAACTCTAGTATAGTTAAATCTTTGTTACACAATTTATTATTTATATTTTATTTCTTTTTGAAAGAGGGTATTTTTTGTTCTGTATATATAAAAATTTTTGTATTAAGTGTGTAGAAAAACATTTAAATATACAGGAACAAGAAATACCCTCTTTCGAAAAGAAAGAAAATATAAATAATAAATTGTGTAACAAAGATTTAACTGATACTAGAGTTTCGGTATTAGAAACTCGCATAAATCATTTAGAAGAAAATGTAATTCTTTTAGAAAAACTAATAAAAGGGAAAACTAAAATACATCTCACAGAGTCCAGTTACTTAGCTGAACAAAATAGCATGATGGGAACAATGGAATGTATCCCATTAGTTTGCAACAAATAACAACTAATAACTTTAAAAGTATTAGTTAAACTAACTTTTCCAAAAATAAATAACAAACCATTGACAGAAAAAACTATACAAGCATTATTAGATACAGGATGCTCAGAAACAGTATATGTAAAACTATACCTCCACATAAAACATAGTTAAAAGTAAACACATCCAAAAAACCAGAACAATGTCTGGTGAAATTATGATAAATGATGAAGAAGTTAACAATGTTATTCTTCAGTTTAGCACAAATTGTGATTTTTTTTGTCATAAAATTTTCATAAAAACAATGAGGGTAGAAAATTTAGTTCCCTCAAAACAAAACATGATAATTGGCCTAGATTTTATTTTAGGTCAAAATAGATCAGTTACAATAAACAAGGATTATGTTATGATAAGTGATAAAACACAGATGACACCAATAGTTAGTGGTGATTCATTAAAACAAGAAATTATCACTAATAATTGTAATTGTAAAAATTCAACATTTCCAGGTACATGCGACTGTACTACGAAATTCCTATACATATTAGACGAAACAAAAGAGGACTATTCTTCTTTATATAATATACTAGATAATACAGTTGAGGCTTTTTCTTCAATAAAAATTTCAAAATCTATAAAATTTGAAAATATTCAACAAATTCTTGACAGGTTGAATAAACCAAACATAATAGGAGAAGATCCTACAAAATTTTGGGATAGAGATCCCGTAACCTGTAGATTAGAAATATTAATCCAGACTTAATCATTAAAACAAAAGACATTCAATTTAATAATTGGGAACAAGAAGAGTCAAAATCATATACAAAATTTACTAAAACTAAAAGTAATATCACCTAGTGTTAGTCCACACAGAATTCCGGCTTTTATAGTCAACAAATCTTCTGAACAAAAAAAAGGTAAATCAAGAATGATTTACAATTATAAAAGACTAAACGACAACACAGTAGATGATGGATATTCAATTCCGTCTAAAGATGTGTTAATAAACCGAATTCAAGATGCCAAATGGTTTTCTAAATTCAATTTAAAAAGTGGATTTCATCAAGTTAAAATGGATCCAGAATCAATAAAATGGACAACCTTCTCTTGTTCTGAAGGTTTATTTGAATGGAACGTCATGCCATTCGGTCTTAAAAACGCTCCTGCTGTTTTCCAACGAAAAATAGATAACATTTTAAAAAATGATAAAACTTTTACATGTGTCTACATTGATGATATACTAGTATTTTCCAAAACAAAAGATGACCACTTTCACCATCTAAAACAAATTTTATACAAATTGAAACATTACGGATTAATAGTTTCAAAATAAAAAATGGAAATTAGCAAAATTTCATTGAATTTCTTAGAACAGAAATAGGTAATGGAACTATAAAACTTCAACCTCATATTTCTAAAAAAATACAAGATTTTCCAGATAAAATGGAAGAAATTAAAACGCTTATATCCTTTTTAGGACTTTTAAACTATGCAAGAAGTTTTATTCCTAATCTAGGAAAATACACATCTCCTCTATATAATAAAACTTCATTAAAAGGAGAAAGAAAATTTAGCTCTGAAGATATAAAATTGGTACAGAAAATAAAACAAATGGTAACAAATCTACCAATTTTACAATTACCATTAGATTCAAATTACTTAATAATCGAATGTGATGGATGTGAACTTGGATGGGGAGCCATCCTTAAACGTAAGAAAAATAAACGCATACCCAAAGCAGAGGAACAAATTTGCAGATATGCCTCTGGAAAATATACTACAAAACAAAAAATTTACAAAACCAGTACAAATTATGAGGTAAATGCTATTATACATGCAATGGATGCATTCAAATTATTTTTTATAAATAAAAAAGAAATAACAATCAGAACAGATTATGAAGTCATAGTTTCTTATGGTAAAAATCAAATTAATAATGATAAAAAGCCACATAAAAGATGGTTGATTTTTAAAGATTACATAAATTTTGAAGGGAAAAACTATTTATTTTGAAAATATCAAAGGTTCTGATAATACTTGTGCTGACATACTTTCCAGGTACATTAAGTAAAGACCTGAACTTCCACAAAGACCTGTTAGGTCACTGAAACAAACATCCACATGAGGGAAAATACAAAGAAGGGAGCTAGTGGCCCCAAACAAGTAAAGTCCCCTTTTCAGGCGGACCAATTTACAAAATATGGCAAACAAGAGTTGTCAATCCTTACAAATATTTTCCAGTACCCTGGAAGAGACAACACAAATGTCAAATTAAATGTTTTAATTGACAATATTTAGAATATTCCAAAATACACTACACAAAATGAACTTCAAGTCACTAAGGTGAAATAAAGCATTATAAGTGTATTATACAATTTTTGTTGTCATGACAATAAAAGAGTAGCATTAACATCTCTGGCCTCTCTTTCTGGGAAAGATTTCACACATTTTGCTTTTCATAACAGGCAAAAACAAGAGTGTTTATACATCCTTCAGAGACCTCAATGAGGCTAAACAGGACCAATTTTGGTGTACATACAAAGGTTTCTACTCATTGGAAAAAACCCAAATGGCAGTTCAATTGGAAACAATTGATGAGGAAAAAATAAAAACTGCCTTACAGTTAGAGCCTCGTGCTCAAACACAAACATATGCTACTGCTGCTTGCAGTATCTCACAACAAATAAATCCCAACATCCTCCTGGGTAAATTCGGGATAATACAGGATTTTCTGTTTGAAGTCCATTCTGAAACAATAAAATACGATGGTTTATTCGTAAAAGTACAAACATACTTCAATAACAGAAATCCCTTTTTTGAATCTTCTGATTATTGTAAAACTGTGGACAAAGACTGTACGTGCCAGTTAAAGTTCATAATAAGAAAAACTCAGATAAATTTGAGTTCTTTCAAAACACACTTATACAGCGATGTTTTGATAACTCCCATGCTACTACTGGAAGCAGGATGTCTCCATTCTTTGGTGATACCTCCCACAGACAGGATTTCTGCCTTGTCCCCAACACTAAACTCCGTCATAAATGATATTCAGGCGGAACACATGCAACAGGTGACTCTATAAATCACTACTTCTCCTAGAAGTATTCACACTCATGATAGTTCACCTACTCATGTCATAAAGTTATTTACTGAGGTAAATCCTGAGATTCATGTTAGAGCATGATTCACTTAAAGGATTATCCCTAAACAAAGACAAAACCTACCAGTACAATCTCTGGAAAGCATACATTGAAGGATCCAACTGGAACTTCGCAAAACAAGATTCCGAGAGTTTTATACTGTTGAAGGAAACGTCGAACACAAAATTATATTGGAAAAAGATAATGGGTAATAAATTTCACCCATTTCCAATAGAGGCTAACCTTTCTCTCGTCAAGCATTTTGAAAAGGAAAGGTTATATAAAGAAATATATGAAGAAACTGGCTGTTATGGTCAGAACACTCCCGGACTGTCCTCCTTTCCATCTGATTGTGACGACACTGAAGATCAAAGTCTCCCAAAACAAATGGAGGAAGAAATACAAGACTTGCCTACACTTGCTCGAGTGAGAAGAGCAAGCTAAAAATTTTACTTGTGACAAAGTAATTTTACTTCTTTATCGAAGTAATAAACTGAAGGGTAAAATTTACCTTCAAAACAGGTTGCCAGTCATGGAGAAACTTATACAGCAGGTCACCAGTCAACATGTTACCTTCTCAGCCGGTTTCCGGTTACAAATTTTGTGTATAAAAAGACCATAAGACTTTTATGCTGAGCAGGTCCGAAAAACACTTCTCCCTCTTGCCTCCAAATACTCTCCTCCTTCTCTCTACACTTCTCCTCTCTCCTTCCTTCCTCTTGTAAATCTTTATTCTGAGCAATAATATCAGAAGTTTCTGCAACCCCTCCCCTCTCTTTCCCCCTTTTTGTAAGTTTTTCTTTTAATTTTTTTTATGCGTTTATTTTTTTAAGACATAGAGTAGTTCACTCTTAAGGTATTTTCGGATGCCCAAAACAATAAATATTTAAAGATGCGATTATCATTTAAAGGCTTATCATATGTTAATTAAATTTACTTTTCATCAAGTTTATAAGCAGATGTCTAACCGGCTCTGCCAGATTCAGTAACTTATAAACTTGATTTATTCAATATTATACGAAGATGTCTAACCGGCTTTGCCAGATTCAGTATCGTATAATGTTGATATGTTAATATGAATATTTTCTTTAAGTTTTTCTCATCTTGCTCTTCACTTCTCATCTTCTTTTTCTTCTCATCTTCCTCTTTTTTATTACTTTTTTTTATTTTTAATTTTCTTACTTAATTTCAACGGAGAGAACAAATTGAAGTTGAATAGTATATCCGCCCATCACAAAAAATTTAAACAAGAGTATATATTTTAGTTGTAGCACGAATGATATACTACAGTTTATGCAATTTTTTTTATTTTTTTTTATAATTCAAAGTTTCATTAAAAAAATAAAAGGCACCGAAAGAATAACGAATGTTTTTCAATGATATAAAAGAATACAGTTATCATTATTAGTTTATAAAATTATACATACTGAATCAAAATTTATTGTGTGAGAAGTTAATTACACGGTCTTACTTCATTCCCAGAAAGGGACTTCATTCCCAGAAAGGGACTTCATTCCCAGAAAGGGAGAATTGATTATGTTGGCATTAATAATTATTTTAACTCATAAAAAAATTGAACCATAATAATCCATGACTAGTTATTATTTCTCATATTCACGGTTGATTGACCCAAGTGGGTTTATTTTTTAAAAAAATTATCAATATGTGTCTCTTTTATAAAATATTACCAATATGGGTCTGTTTTGGTGGTTGACTCGGTCAAACCGCAACTCCGAATTGCGGTTTCGTTACCACATCAGCAACGTGATTACGTGGAAGCCAGTGCGGCAAAAACGAGTATGAAACCGCAAGTGGGAATTGCGGTTTGACTGGTCTTTGACCAGCACCGCCTTGTTGTCCAATGGTTAAAAAAAACACAGAAAACGATGTTTGTAAAACTGCAAGTTAGAGTTGCGGTTTGACTGGGGTTTAACCGGCCCCTCCCTTTACCCAACAGTTGCAAAAAAAATATAAATTTCTACTCACATAAAACCGCAAGTGGCATCTGCGGTTTCTAGTAAATATTATTTTTTTTACGCAAGTGCTTGAGTAAAAAAAATAAGATAGTGACGCGGGTCAATCAGCCGTCAAGCGAAAGATAGTGACGCGTGTACACGTTCCAGGTTCACTCCCCACTCATCAAACAAGGAATCATTCAAAATATCCATTAAAATTAAAAATTAAATTATATGAGAGAGGGTGTGTTACGGCTATGTACCCCATCCATCAACACTGACATAGTTTAGACTAGTCATTGGCATTGCTATCCAAAATACACTTTGCTTTCACTTTCACCCCTTCTGTAAAACCGCGTTACCAACACCTTCTGTGGGAATTGCTTAAGTAAAAAAAATAATATTTACTAGAAACCGCAGTTCGCACTTGCGGTTTATGGTAAAAATAATATTTAATTCAAATCGCAGATGCCACTTGTGGTTTTATGTGAGTAGAAATTTGTATTTTTTTTGCAACTGTCGGGTAAAGAGGGGGTCGGTTAAACCCCAGTCAAACCGCAACTCTGACTTGCGGTTTTACAGACATCGTTTTCTGTGTTTTTTTACCCATTGGACAACAAGGCGGTGCTGGTCAAAGACCAGTCAAACCGCAATTTTCACTTACGGTTTCATACTCGTGTTTGCCACGCTGGCTTCCACGTAATCACGCTGCTGACGTGGCAACGAAACCGCAATTCGGAGTTGCGATTTGATCGAGTCAACTACCAAAACAGACCCATACTGATAATATTTTATAAAAGAGACTCATATTGATAATTTTTTTAAAAAATAAATCCGCTTGGGTCAATCAACCCATATTCACAAGCTACATGTGTTGAAGATATAAAATAGGAATTTTTCCATGCCAAATTTTTTTTACTAATTAAGTTAAATTAATACATCTTATTTTAATAAGTGAAAAGTAACATTATTAAAAAGTGCTGCCGTACACTACAGTTAAAATAATTATTGATGATTTGACTCAATAGTCTGTACTATCACAATTAATTTAGTTCAAAATTACCTTTCGCAAATAATGTAATAGTTTATTGAAATTAAACTTAATAATAATTGATGATTTGACTCAAACGGTCTGTATTATCACAAAGTTCAAAATATCTTTTAAAAAATTTCAATTTATATAAAAAAAAATCTTTCACTCATTGTTTTAGAGTGAGAAAACATGAGTATTTTTTTTTTTTAAAAAAATAATAAGGCACATTTTCCTTCTCTAAATTTATTGTAAAAGAAAGAATAGTCAGATTAGGAATAAAAGGGCGAAAAAAAAAAAAGTGGAACATAGTGGAAAGGCACACGTGTGTAATGTAACGTGAGACATCAGAGAACAAAAGAGTAAAAGGCTGCCATGTTAGTTCATCCCTTCCCTAGTTGCTCTGTCTAGTTATGTTTTTGTTTCACCTTTCCTAGTTTGTACTGTTCCGTCTGCTGATATTTTCTTTCTTCGTTTATTTCTTTCTATATAAACCTCACCCTGTTATACTCTTTCTCACACCTCTCTTCTCTATTATAGTTTTGTTCAATTTCATACATCATGGCCATGAAACATGCTGCTTCCTCTGCCCTTCGTTCCCTGCTTTCTCCTTCTTCAACCTTTGCCAGAAACCTTCATGTAAGCCCGGTCTGACGTTACCTTGCTACAAATATTTGCATATAATTCTTTTTCTCTATTTTACTAAATATAAAAATGGTTCTCAAAACACTATTTTAACTTTCCATAATCATGTCATGTGTTTCTTTCTATTATTTTCTTCTCCAATAATAGCAAGTGCGGTTGTTCATTTCTATTTCTTATTACATATATGCATGTCATGTGATTACTCATATGGTAAATGAAGTTTCATCTGATGAGTGATTGTTATAATTCGCTCACCTCACATTTAGCAACACGTGCTCGACTTTAACCCGTCACCAAACTAGTGTATCATGTTCATAGGTCTCATAAAATTTGGGGTTACATTACATTCATTTTTAGAAAAAGAAAAAATCTATGTAAGGATAGTATAACTACATTTGACTATAACTACATTTATAGTAAATATCTTTAAAATTATATAAATTATAAACTGTGTGATTGGTTAAACATTTTTTTATCCAGAAAATACGGCGGTTATTTTATTTATTTTTATAAGTCGAAAGGGGCCAAAGCCTTATTTTTAATTTCTGTATCTAATAAAATAACTAGATTTTATTTATTATTACATATGTTTCTACTCTTTAATAAAGGGTTAAAATCAGTTCTTTTGTTAAAAGTAAGAATTAAATATATATATATATATATATATATATATATATATAACTTTTGTACGGATTAGAATAAAAATTCTGATATTTTTTAAGAACGAAACCACATTTTTAATGCTCAAATTCATGTTAAACTTTTTTCTTATAAGTGGATTCATTTGATTTAAAATTAAATAAAATTAAAATTGATATGTATAATTTTAAATGCTTACTGTGTCTAACTAATATTAAACGTAGATTTTACTTAGAAAAGGAGTTTATTCCTGCGATTATCCAAACGAAAACTGTGTTCTGGGTTTTTCAGCCTATCTTACCCATTTTCAAATGGGCGTAGCTATTTGACACTTCGTTAACAATAAAAAAGAAACAAAGAGAGTGTGGTTAGAACAAACATACAAAAAATGTTCTCCTATTGCAAATATTGGAAAGAACTCAAGCCCAGCCCAGTTCTCATAATAAGAGATTCTTTTAATATACCAAACAGAAGGTTATATAATTGTTTAATCATTGACAAAAATTTTACTTTTGCATAAAAAATGTATTGAGTATTTGATTACTCATACAGATTACAGATGACTATGATCAGTTTTGCTTATGCCACAATCATGAATCATGACAACTATTTCATTCTTTTTTTTTATAGGCACTAATATTTCATTCTTCAACTTTATTTATTAATGTTGGTTTTACTTTCTTATTGTTGAGAATAGGCCCCAGCTGGAAAGAAGAAAATTGTGGGGGTGTTCTACAAAGGGAATGAATATGCCAAATTGAATCCCAATTTTGTGGGATGTGTTGAAGGAGCATTGGGTATACGTGAATGGCTAGAATCACTGGGTCATCAGTACATCGTCACTGATGATAAAGAAGGACCTAATTCTGGTTAGTATCTTGCTAACTTAATTTAACTGTGGTCTTAATCTATATTAACACTTTGAAACCTTTTCTTTTTCTTTTAAAACTCAGGCCTTTTTTTTTTCTTTTAACTAAATTACATATACATCTGCTACTTTATGTAATAACCATATAAAACATACCTTTAGTAATTATCTAAACAAGGGTATCAGACCAATCATCACTATAATCTATTAAAGTTTGTAAATGCTTTAAACTTATGGCAATTTGTTGTCTTGGTGCAGAACTTGAGAAACACATTCCTGATGCCCATGTCATCATATCTACTCCATTTCACCCTGCATATGTCACAGCAGAAAGAATAAAGAAAGCCAAAAATTTAGAGCTGCTTTTGACTGCTGGCATTGGTTCAGATCATGTTGATCTCAAAGCTGCCGCCGCTGCTGGTTTAACTGTGGCAGAGATCACAGGAAGCAATGTTGTGTCAGTTGCTGAAGATGAACTCTTGAGAATCCTTGTTCTGGTGAGGAATTTCTTGCCAGGGTACCATCAAGCTGTTAATGGGGAATGGAATGTTGCTGGTATTGCACATAGAGCTTATGATCTTGAAGGCAAGACAATAGGAACTGTTGGTGCCGGACGAATTGGGAAGCTTTTACTCCAGAGATTGAAGCCTTTTAACTGTAATCTTTTGTACTATGATAGACTAAGGATGAATCCTGAAGTGGAGAAAGAGATTGGAGCGAAGTTTGAGGAGGAACTTGATGCAATGCTTCCCAAGTGCGATGTAATTGTTATCAACATGCCCCTCACTGAGCAGACAAGGTATACTTTTAATATCAATTTCACAAAAATGGACACTTGAAATCTTGAACCATTTATAATTTTCATGACTATTATGATTTAGGAGCATTGCATTATAAGTATTTATCACAAGGAATTGACTCATAGCTAATACTCCAACATAAAAAAGATAACTATTTTGTTTTAAGTGATGTATATGTATATTCCATGGTTTTCATTGCACTGGTTGAGACAAAAGTTATGCATGAACATACAAATTCTTTTAGGATTTACCAGTGATAACTAGTGACCAACGTTTTCTGTGATTCAGAGGATTGTTTGACAAAAACAGAATTGCTAAGTGCAAGAAAGGAGTGGTGATAGTTAACAATGCTCGAGGGGCAATCATGGACACCCAAGCAATTGCTGATGCTTGCTCTAGTGGCCACGTTGCTGGTAATTCTAAAACTAGCTCACCAAATATTGTGTTTCAAACAGTAAAACATGAAACTTTTTAAGTAATTCATTCATGACAAACTTTATTTGATAAGCAAGTTATTTTTTGTTTGTTAATAATCATTTTTATGTTGCTTAGAGCCGAAAGAGATCTACATAATCTTTGCCATGCTAATTTTTTCACTTGTTTACAAAATTTCTTAATTATATAGGCTATGGTGGCGATGTTTGGCCTATACAACCAGCTCCAAAGGATCATCCATGGCGCTACATGCCAAACCATGCCATGACTCCTCATATTTCTGGCACCACCATAGATGCACAGGTATTAAGTTTAAGTTTAAGTTTATATATCATTCTTGTGCTGAAGTTCTTTCACGATGCAACACTAACATGAATAATAAACCAAATGACTTGTTCAGTTACGTTATGCTGCTGGTGTCAAAGACATGCTTGATAGGCACTTTAGGGGTGAAGCATTTCCAGAACAAAACTACATTGTCAAGGAGGGTCAACTTGCAAGCCAGTACCGGTGAAGTGATGTGTATCAATGTGGCCTTTGAATCTTTCATTTTCAAGGCCAACAAATGAGCAAATAAAGATCTAGGAGCCAAAGTAATTATCTGTACTTGCTTTGTTGTATTTGAACTCGTTTAATTGATCTCAGAAATAAAATATTAAGTAACAATCTCCATGTTATATGGAGCTTGTGTTTTTCAATATTTTCTATCCATACAATAATGAACACTTGTTATTAGAATTTGAATGTACTACATGCATTGTGAGGAAATTACCACTTATGATATTTTTTCTGTTTTTTTTATCTACTTTCCTAAATTTGAAAATGATATGAATATTTGCTTTTTCTTTTTTTAGAATGAAATATTAAACGGGTCCCAGAAAGATTAAAGCGATAACACTTAATATTCAAGTTCTTGAATCATTTTGCCATTTGCATATGAGTTTCTACATTACTGACATTGTTTTATAAGTGTTAAGTCAACAATTAAGTATCTTTTTTTCTCATATGTGACATTCCACGTCACAGGATCTAAGTCATCAAATTCAAATAATTTTTTTGGTCATTGAAAGATTCTTTATAGGCATCCGTATCTTTGAAAGATTTTTAGAAGTATCCAAGTCTTAAAAGATTTTTAGAGACATCTAGATCCTTGAATTTTTTTGGTGTTTGCACATAAGTCCTTTAGTTATTAACGACATTAGACAACTATACAGTCAAAGTTAATTGCTATGCTATCATTCCTTCTCTTTTATATATAATATTTTAACTGCTTACGTGACATTCACTTTTTTTTTTAATTTTTTAAATTAAAAACATTTGTGGAGGTTCATATGGGGAAGAACAGTTGTGTTGTTTATGTATTAGTTTGGTATTTCATCGAAAACATAAAACTTTATCCTAATGATTTTCCTAACAAGTAATTACTCTTAACTAACTATAAGCTAAGCGAAGTTGAGAGAGTAAGACCTTGAGGAGAGTCTTGCTATCATATCAAGCTTTAATATTAGTTCGAACAATCAAATTATTATAATACAAAATTTCCGCTTCATATTAGTTTTTAATATTTCAATTCAATGCTAACAAAACAATTTACAAATTTACTTGGTATGATTTTTTTTTTCTTTCCTGTTTTTAATTGGAAAGAGAAATATGAAAGGGAGAAACATAAATGAGAGTTTTTTTTTTAATTTTCTAGCGATTAAAAACCTCTATAAATGTTTTTTTATTTTAAAAAATAAATAAAAGAAAAAACAAGTGTCATGATTATTATGTATAAGAGAGAAGACATGACAAAATAGTAGTTAATAATTGATTGTATAATCGTCTAATGTCAAATAACTGAAAAACCTTTGTGCAAATACTAGAAAAATTCAAGAACTTATATACTTGTAAAAAATCTTTTAAGGATTTAAATGTGACAACTTTAATTTTCGAGGATAAAAAAAAATATATTCAATCTAATGACTTAGATATCTGTGACATGACAATAATATGTAATGTTACAAAGAAGAGAGAAATTCTACCATCTATCGTTTAATTATTTATCAAACATTTAATGTGAATAATATAGAAATTAATATATTAACAAAAAAATGATCAAATGACCTAAATTCATTTAAAATTCTTTAAGGAACTCAAGTGTCAACACTTTAATTTCTTGAAAGTCATTTAGTATTTTACTTTTTTTTTATCAAAATAATTATATAATACAAAACATTCAACTTAAATAAGAATGAGGAAGATTCAGATAAATTTGAGGATTTTTTTTATTTATATATTATTCAATTTCGTAATTTCTAGAAAAATGTTCAGAACTCAAATTTCTACTCTAATACTTATATTTAGACCTATATTAAATATTTCTTAATGTAATTTAAGGATTTTAATAATAAGAAAATGATATTTGACAACAAGATTGTTTTTACCTCTTAAACACAAGAAGTCAAATATTTTAAATTTTGGATCCTGTGTGACTGTGGCGACTCGTCCTGTACCCTGTCTCAAGGCAGAACAATTCAATTTGGACCCATGTGCTCCACTGAATGCTAATAGGGTCCACGACCAAAAAGTTAAAGAAGAATATATATATATATACACACGTTTTCTTTCTGGTTATTTATCATCATAAAAATTTAATTTTAAGATCGAACATTGACGGTCCATAACTAGTTACTATTTGATTATCACTACAAAATAAAATATTTAATTTAAATATATAATGTAAACTAAGTCTAAAAGTGTTATTTGGGGGGGAAATTTTAGGATTAGCTCACTTGCTCATGATTATGGTTATAATTCTTTTATATATCCGCCTAATCACATACCAAAAAACCTTCCATCCACAGTTCCACAGAGTTTAATCAACATGTTACTTACTTAATAAAGGGTTGTGTCAGCTAATCAAGGTCATAAGTTATGATTATTTTAATTTTTTCTGAATCTTCTTACATTATGTTTTAATTTTTTTTCATCATTGAACATGATGATTATTTAATTTATCTTAATTAAAGCATCTTTAATTTGGCCTCTGCAAAATTCAGAGGTTTGAAGAAAATCAAATCAAATAATGAAAATCAAAATCATATTTGGAAGAAAATCAAACCATCGTATAAAAATATGTTCATTTGATTCTATTTTTGAAGAAATGCAATTCTATACGATGACAGTATAAAACAGATAACTATATTAAGTTGAAAAAAAAAACTATTTTAAAAAAATTAAACCAATCTATTTTGTAAAAAATAAATTGACTTTGGAATACCTGTCAGCTATAGTAAACTGAAAACTAAACAGACTGAAAATAGTTTAGATAAAATTGATTTTATAAAGTTATGTTACTGGATGCAGTTTAATTTTTCAAACTGTATATTTGAATAATAATTAGAAATATTTAAAAATTTAAATTGGATTGAATAAACTAAAGTTAACGAAAAAACAAATTATTATACTTTTAACTTATTTAAAATTTGTAAAGAATTTTATTTTTAAATATAAACATAAGATAATATAAAAGAAAAATAGTAATTTAATATCTGTGTATACTAATTAAATTAACCTAATAATACTATAATTTTAACTCAAGTTTTAGATACAATGTCTTTAATTTGGACATACACTCATCTGTTTTAGATGCAGTGTCTTTACCAAGTAGTATCTGAACTTGACTCAGAATATTTTTCACGTAAAAGAAAAGATAAAAATATTTAAATTAAAAAAAAAAATTGAAATCAGATGTAGACACGTAAAAAACAGTGAAAAAAGTTTCAAATGAAAGCGTGGCACGTGGGAATGAAAGGCACACGTGTATAACAGTGAATAAATTAAAGGAGCAACAGAGAAGGTAGGTACACAGAGACACAACTGCTTAGTTCTTCTTCCCAATCTAGTAAGGTAAGGTTTCCTCTCTTTTTTACAGTTCCGCTTCCAATTTTTTTCTTATTATCATTTTTTTTTATATATAACCTCAATTTATTCTACTCTTTCACACACCTCTTCTCTCTTTTTCTGAATCATTATTACTCACATAGCACATAGCACATAGCACATAGCACATCACCATGGCCATGAAACGTGTTGCTTCCTCTGCGGTTCAGTCTCTGTTTTCCTCTTCTTCCACCTTCACCAGAAACCTTCACGTAAGTCCCAACTCTTATTTTTACATTTACATCTTTTTTATTTCTTTTTTTACTTTATTATTTTTGGAAAACAATTATTTATTTTTCAAATATATGATTTTGTGTCCATTAATTTAGTTTCTTCTTTTTTTTTTTTCAATAATAATCAGATGTGGGATTAGGTTGAGACTGGGAAGTTGTTTTTGTCCTTTCTCTTTATTGCATGCGTGATCTGTCACAATCACGGGATGCTAAAGCTTTTCTCTCTCTCTGTGATATGCGTGTGTGATTTGATTACTTTGCATTGAAACTAGACATTGGAGATTTTCTCTCTCATCAAGCTTGTCACTTTCTGCTGCTATGCTATTGGATCTCTTATTTTAACTTTCCCCCCTGTATGATTTATTAATTTGTTAATAAAATTACAGTTTTACGATAAATAAACATTTTAATCAATGAAAATGCAAGACACGTTTGAATACGACTTGAAATTCAAAATTAGATTTTTTTCAAGAAAGTAAAAGTCTGGCTTTTGTTTGAAATTTCGTTTACGCTATACATTTTTTTTTTAAAAAAAAAGTGTACTGAATGAAGCACTTTTTACACTTTTAGGAGTATGCTATCATTTTTATTCTTTCATAGTCTAAAGTGCCAGTCCTTCACACTTTCAAGGATGAAAATGAAAGTGGTTATTTTCCTATATTTTATTTTCAAAAATTAAACATTTTGATGATAAAAATTGAAATTTAAAAGAATAGGTAGAGGGTTGAAACATTTGACATGGTCAAATTTGGTATCACCGCAAGTCAAATGTTATTTATTGTCTTAGTATTTAAAATGGTTTGGTTCTGTTTTTATCTTTTAATTTAGAGCAGAACCACGTTATTTTTCTATTTTCTGTGTGAATATTTACAACACAACCACTATTTTTTCCTATTTTACAACTCAATGATTACAAAAGGCTATACTATTGATTACAATAAGCAAGAGTAATAACTAATAACCATATAGAGAATGAGAAAGTATTCTGCTTCTCAGAGAAACGACTGCCAGGATGTATTTGGTATGGGATTTGTAACTTCGAGTTTGAAACTACTTAAATTTGATTTTTTTTTTTTATCAACATATTGGATACGACATAACGCCAAATTTTATCTTTAACTTGAGTTTATGATGAAAATATTCAAATATAACGTTATTTTAAAATTAAGTGAATGATTTTACTAACACTACCAAACATACATAATAGTAATATGTTTTAGTAAAGTATCTGGGTCGTGTGAAACGATGATTCCTCTTCATCTGTCCAGGAAATGCCGCAAATACCAAACCAAGGGATTTAAAATTTACTAAAAATTATTAAATTATAAACAGTGATTCATTAAATAAAATGATAAATAAGTTTAAAATTTTAATAAATTTCACTCTGTCAAAAAGATGTGCTAAAATATATTATTCTCATTTGTCTGTATTTACTTATTTCCTATGTCAGCTATTTTAATTTTGCTGATGAATTCAACTGAGGCCAAACTGAAACATGTTCATCATGCAAGGGCCTATTTCACCATTTCACATTTACGTGTCATCACCCAGCAACCACTCGTTTTAGTATATAACACACTCTCCCTTTCTAACACACACACACCATTAACAAATCTTTCACTATTTGCTCTCCTTAGTTCTCTGTTGTATCATTTCTTTTCAATTCTAATTAAAGTTCACCCTCAAAATGAGTGATCCCATACAAGCACAACCACACCTAGTTGAAATCCAAACAACAACGCAGCGTTTCGAAACCGTTGTTACCACAGACAACTACACACCCTCAATAAATGTGTGTTAGTTAATACTTAATTATTTATACCGCTGACCATGATTAATTTTGGTTATTCTATGCAAGACCGTGACTAATACTTCATTCTTCAACTTTGTTTATGCATGACCCTGATTAATTTTTATTTCTTTTCCTATCATTGAGAATAGGCCTCAAGTGAAAAGAAGAAGATTGTGGGGGTGTTCTACAAAGGGAATGAGTATGCTAAATTGAATCCTAATTTTGTGGGATGTGTTGAAGGTGCATTGGGTATACGTGAGTGGCTGGAATCACAGGGTCATCAATACATTGTCACAGATGACAAAGAAGGACCAGATTCTGGTTATTATCTTACCAACTTAATTCAACTTTGAGTAAACTATTATTTTAGTCTCTATTACATCACCTAAAAAAACTAGGAAAATTTCATATGACATGTTAACTCTTTCTGTGCCGTAAATTGAAAATTGTGCTTATATTTTATGTGGAAATTGAGTGGGACCTGGATTCGACAAGGTATCAGAGTAGTCAACCTCATAATATCATGGAATTTAAATGCATTTGTCCCTTAAAGATTTTAATTACTTGAACTTAGGGGAATTTGATGTTCTGCTGCAGAACTTGAGAAACACATTCCTGATCTCCATGTTCTCATATCTACTCCATTTCACCCGGCCTATGTCACTGCCGAAAGAATAAAAAAAGCCAAAAATTTAGAGCTGCTTTTGACTGCTGGCATTGGTTCTGACCACATTGATCTTAAGGCGGCTGCTGCTGCTGGCTTAACTGTAGCAGAGGTCACAGGAAGCAATGTGGTGTCTGTCGCTGAGGATGAACTCATGAGAATCCTTATTCTAATGAGGAATTTCTTGCCAGGGTATCATCAGGCTGTTAATGGGGAATGGAATGTTGCTGGCATTGCACACAGGGCTTATGATCTTGAAGGCAAAACAATAGGAACTGTTGGTGCTGGACGGATTGGGAAGCTTTTACTCCAAAGGTTGAAACCTTTTAACTGTAATCTTCTTTATTTTGATCGACTTAGGATGGATCCTGAATTGGAGAAAGAGATTGGAGCAAAGTTTGAGGAGGAACTTGATGCAATGCTTCCGAAGTGTGATGTAATTGTTATCAACACTCCTCTCACAGAGCAGACAAGGTATACTTTTAATATCTAAGTTAACAAAAAATTATTTTACACTTGAAATATCAAGTTGTTTATTTGCAGTTCATTATTAGTATTTATATCTCAAGGAATAAATTCATGCCTAAATGAACAAGTATTTGTTTTATGTATTATATATATATATATATATATATATATATATATATATATATATATATATATATATATATATATATATATATATATATATGTGTGTGTGTGTTTTGCTGTACTGGTTGAGACATGGTGGTTATGCATGAATATTCAAATTCTTTAAGCATTTCCAAGTAATGAGTTGTAGTGACAAAAGGTTTTCGTGATTCAGGGGATTGTTTGACAAAAATAGAATTGCTAAGTGCAAGAAAGGTGTCTTGATTGTCAACAATGCTCGTGGGGCAATTATGGACACCCAAGCAATTGCTGATGCTTGCTCTAGTGGTCACGTTGCAGGTAAGTCTAAAATCAGTTGACAAACAACTGTGTTTCTCGGAGCAAAACATGACTATTATTGAAGTAATGTAATAACATAATCTTTTTTTAAATATTAAAAAATTACACTAAACCTTTGATATATTTAAAAATATTACATTAACACCTTAGGCAAAAACAAAATATATCACTCTTAACCAAAATCGAAAGCTATTGTTAAAGACGAAATTTCAGGATATGTTGTAATTTGTTGTAAAATCATTTATGTGCTTTCAACTACTGCTTAAGCTTTTGGATTTAGTTTTCCTAAAATGAACGAAAGTAAAATAGGTAATCTGAAGAAAAAATCAATTTGTTGATATTATAACATGCTCATAATTATTTCTTTACTGCGTTCATAATAACATAACATTCATAATATCAAGTTATCAATTATTGATTTCTTTGCCGATAATTGTCACTTATTTTATTCTGCAAATAGAGTTTTCTGTTATTCCCTTAGTTTTTAGGATAGTTGTTCATGACATTATATTCATCATCTGAGAAGCATACAGATCAGATTGTTGTTCGTTATTATTTTTCCCTTTAAATTGCCATTGCTAATATTTTCATTCCTTTCCCAATTAATCTCTTATTTTTATAGGTTATAGTGGTGATGTTTGGTTCCCACAACCAGCTCCAAAGGATCACCCATGGCGCTACATGCCAAATCATGCTATGACTCCTCATATTTCGGGTACCACTATAGATGCACAGGTATTTTAAATTTCTATTGCACAAGCTTGCCTTCTTGTGTCACAGTTCTTTCACTTGGTGGAACACTAATTAATAATAAACTAAATTATTTGTTCAGTTACGTTATGCTGCTGGGGTTAAAGACATGCTTGATAGGCACTTTAGGGGTGAAGCCTTCCCAGAACAAAACTACATTGTCAAGGAGGGTCAACTTGCAAGCCAGTACCGGTGAAGTGATGTGTATCAATGTGGCCTTTGAATCTTTCATTTTCAAGGCCGAAAAAGGATGTGCAAATAAAGATCTAGAGAGCACCCTAATAATATGTACTTGCTTTGTTGAATTTGAACTCGTTTAATTGATTTCAGAAATAAAATATAAGGAACTTGTGTTTTTCGAATTTGATTATGCAACGCAAGGAAATTAGTACGGCTTATGTTTTAGAACAATTATAGTGGACTATGGGCCCATCTGGTTCACGGCGAACCATTGTTTTTTTTCTATTATAATCATGTTTAAAAATTTTAAATGTAATAATATTCCAAATAATTGAAATGACGTTACTATCGCTCATTAATGAACAATGAAAACCTCATGTAAGAGATCATGAACTCCAAGCAGAATTGCTGCTGACATTGCCGAAAAAGAAAGGATGGAGCCGGAAAAATAGTACAGTCAGATTGAGTTGATAAGAGCATCTCTCATGTTAAATTATTCAATCGTGCATTCGAAAAACATTCTGTACGAAACGATGAAAGTCGAGTTGTGTTGTAGAAGATCGTGCGAGTTTGGTTTTTGGGATTGGGTTTTTTTTTTTTTTAAAAACAAACTATATATATTATTTCAAAGAAGTAAAAGAGCTTTATAACCTGTACATTACATCAGATTAGTGCACCAATATAATAACACACATATTGCATTTACTTTCATGAAATTGAGAAACTTCAAAGTTTTATGAAATTTTTAGATATAAAAAAATTTTTAGATATTTATAAATTTTAACATATCACATTCTAAAATAAATACTTAAATTTCTTTTTATATCTACCTGCTGTCCAAAAGTCAACCATATAAAATAATTGAACTACATCTTCAGTAATGACATAAGCAGACCTAACCACATATAATAAAATTCTAAAAGGATTAAGAAATCTTACATGATAAAAAAAAGGTGTTTATTATCTTCTGGATGCTCTTTGCAAAAATAACACATAGTCACTCCTCTCTTCATAATATTATCAATGGTAGGAAGCCTATTCATCAATAGTCTCGAAGAGGATGCCAAAACCTTCGAAGAAAGCTTATCATTCCACATCCACTTAAATAGCTGATGATAATCACTGGACCTGTTTTCTTCAAGAGAAGCTTCACATAATGTTTTGTAAGTAGCAGAAACAAAGAAAAAGGTATCCTGTTGACACCCACACCCACTTATCAGGATTCTGTGGATTCAAATGAACATCAAGCAGAAAATTAGCCAATTCCTATAAAAGTTCTTCCTGTAATACAAAAAGATTCCTCCTCCACTTCCAATTCTAGCCAATAGAACCTTGCCCTACTCCATTCATGCTAAAAACTGAACAATCCTTATCAACTGCCAAATAAAACAACCTAGGAAACAATTCCTCTAGTGGCCCATCTCCAACCCAATTATGCTTCCAAAAGATTGTATCCAAACCATCGCCCATTTTTCGTCTCAGATATTAGAGAACCACCCCAGACTAGACATGTTATTACCATCTAAAGACCAGAAATCTCTCCACCAAATGGACCATTTCGATGACCTAGGACTAAAGTATGGATGATCTTGAAAAGCTCCATATCTACTCCTCAATAAAGAAATCTAGATGATCCCCTTATCATTCAAGAATCTCCAACTCCATTTAGTAAGCAAACTCAAATTGAACATCCTTAAGCATTTCACCCCACACCCTCCTCCTTTTTTAGCCTACAAACTTTCTCCCAACTCACCCAAACAATCTTATTTACATCATCATCCCTTCCCCACAGAAATTTCTGTTGCAATCTAGTAAAACATTCAACGAATTTCTTAGGAGTCAAGTAGAAGGAAAAGAAATAAAAATGCAATGAGGTAAGGACAACATTCAACATAACCAATTGATCACCAAAGGACATTTTCTTTTGCCTTCAATCTGTAAGCCTCGTTTTAAAATTCTCCACCACTGGTTTCCATGAAGAGGCGCATCTCAGATTCACCCCAATTGAAATGCCCAAAAAATTAAACAGAGGTGAGTTGACTACACAGTTTAACAAACTCCCCGCTGCTTGAGAAAAGTGTTGATCAACATTTAAACCGTAGAAATGACTTCAATGCAAGTTTACTTTCAACCCTAAGACAAGTTCAAAGGCTCTAAATATTACCTTCACCCACCATATTGTCTTAATGTTTGCTTCCCCCATGATGATAACATCATCTGCATATTGTAGTAAGGAAGAATTAGCATCGTCCCCCACCCTGATTTGCTTGTACCCTCCATTTTGCACCCCTTTCTTATAAGGGTGGCAAAGTGGCTACAAGGGGATATTTTTCCGTTTTGGTGATCTTCAGTGTATAGATAAGATATCTACATTTGTTGTGGAGGCAGGAATAAACTAGAAAAAGAGGTTTGTAAGCTAACCATTTGTCTTTTTAGTACCTCTATCTGTCTTGACAATAGTTGATTTTATGCTAAAATAGCTCTCTAGGTGTCGAGCTCCATCATCCCTCCTTTCTGAGGTGCTTACCTTCTGTAATGGTGAGTTGGGCAGTCACTGGCAGCTAGAGAATCAATCATGAAGGTGGCTTTTTCTGGACTTTTGATCATCATTGATCCTCCTGCTAAAGTATCCAAAAATCAGTGCCTGGATCCAAACTATGGCAGAAGATATTTAATTGAATAATACATCAAATCCATGGTTTAGGAATTTTCTTAGCAATGCTTTATATCTTTCCCAAGCTTCACATAGTAGTTCATCTTTCCTCTGCATAAATGTAATAATAGTTGATTTTGCATTGACATATCTAGATGGGGGGAAAATCTAGCCAAAAAATTTTCTTCCATATCTCCCCATTTAGTTAAACTTTGATTGAGATGAGATTGAAGCCAAATTTTTGCTTTTCCTGCCAATGAAAAAGGAAATAATCTAAGATACACTTCTTCCTCATCTTCTCCTACTATTCCATGGTGCCACAAAGTTCATAAAATGTTGAAAGATAATTGTTTGGATCTTCATTGTCTAGTCTTGTGAATTGGTTAGTAATGATTAAGGCTAATAGTGTTGGCTTCAAATCTATCCCTTTGGATGGTCTCATAATACTGGAGAAGTGTCTTGGTCCCTGTTAATTGGCATAGTTTCCAAGAATTCTCCTATGATTGTTTTGATTACCATCACCAACTTCATGAGTTGTCATGGGTTTGGATTCTGTTGTTGATATGAGATGGGAAATGAGGGTTCTTTCGATATTCGATATTCCTCATTCTCTGCTCAGTTTTCTTTATTGTCTAGTTTTGCTATTATTTCTCCTAGTTCTTTTTTCAATTTTAGGATCAAATAATAGTTCTTCAGTTGGAGTTTTACTATGCATCTAACAAAGAGACTAGATAAGAGGATGAATAACAAAAATCTTTAAATACTTACAATTTTACTGTACAGATATATTTACATGATTTAATAAAATAAAACTAAACTTATATGTATTTTTAACTTCCCAACAATGGTGCCAAAAACTTGATGAGTATTTTCTATACTACTTTTGACAAGTGCACTAGTCGTATATAGTATCTGATAAATATATCAGGTCATTCCTCATTCTTTTACAAAAACCTTTTTGTTAAGATTTTATATTGGAACAGGAGAAATAATTAATTTGAGTTGGTAAAATTAGATAATGTAAAAATCATGTTTTTATAATTTTTAATTACATTAATTAAAGCAATACAAGACTATCTGGAATTTACTTCACAATACTGTAAGTACTAACTATTATCTAAATTCATTTCCCCAATTCATAAATTGTTAATGAGTTTTTTTATCCTAATTTCTTATCAATAGAGAAATAAATTATTAAAGTTTCTCCTAATTCCTTAGCAAGAATAATTTCAATAATTTAATTAGTACAGAGTAATTACTTATTCAGACATATAAATCCTACCTTATTCTTAAGTATAGTCACTATATGATGAACTTTGTGGTTCTCTAATTTCAAGATATTTTCTGATGTCAGAAATTAAATAGATCATGTTATAAGTTTATTAGTCAAATAACGAGCATTAAGTATAAGGAAGATTCAAAATAGCTAAGTGAAGAACTTAGATAAAAGTAAAAGCAAATTACAAAGTATCGATCAATGTCTCAGCCTTTGACAATATCTCTTAGTTACGTCTAGCCATCTAACAATTACAACTCTAATAGAAATTTAAAAGAAGTGGGAAGAGAGAATAGAAAATATGAAAGTTAGGAATACCCCCTTCTTGATTTGCTTCTCTATTTATAGTCTTCATCAGGGCACCTTTACTTAGAGAATGTAGCATTCACTTGGGTTTTGTTGAGCGAAGATTGGTTTGCTCGACTAATGTCAATAGAATTGAGTTACCTTTGCGATCATCGCTTAGCAAGAGTAACTTGCTAAGCGAATTCTCGACTCTATCAATGCACTTTTGTGATTTTCACTTAGCGAATCCAATTTGGCTCAACAAGTGGACTTTGTTTTCTTTGGATGACATTTGATCTTTACCACAATTCTAACACAAACAGTGTTAGAAGTGGATTGTTAGTATCAAAACATGATATTCCTAAATATTCCTTGTTTGTTTTAGCTATTTACACAAAAGTGAAATTTCAAGAATAAATTTCATGGAAAAATAGATAATGGAGAGTTTTCATTTGACAATTTCACACATTTTTTAAAATTATCAGTGTGCTGTTGAATGTTGATTTTGTGATTTAGAGTGTGTGATGAGTTAGTAATATGTTAGTAGTGAGAGTAGGCTACTTTGTGGTAGATTGTGTTATATGGTTAGGATTAGTTGATTTGAAGCTTTAATGAATATTGTGTTGTTTAGCATTTTGTATCTATGTTTAGATTCAATATCTTTCCCTTTATTAGTGAAAAAAAAAGTTTTTAAATATGAATTCCCTTGTGCTTTTATGATTTAATTTTAACTTGTGGTTTGAGTAACTTTGCTTTGTTAATTCTTTTGGCAAGTTTTTGTAGATCTATGAATGAAAACATAAGTCATATGAGGTTTTGAGCTTAAACGTAGGTTGTTGTGTGAGTCACCATGTATTTCATGTTATTGGTTTTGCTTGATTCTCACTTATTTCTTCTTTGCATGTAAATTGAAAAATGAATAAGGCCATATTTTTTAAGTAGTCACTTATCCAAAAAGGTTACCTGTACATTACTTGACCCTTGATTTCCTCTTTGACCTTTTAATTCATTATATTCTTGTTATATGAACCTTTAAGCCATACATTTGTTCCTCTACCTTAGGGTTGAAAGCGCATTTGCATGAGATTGGTTATACAATAAGTTTGGGGAATGATGTTTTGAAAGTCATGTACATTAAGAGTTTTGTGTGTTACTTCAATTTGTAAATCCTTGAAAATGAAAAAAAAATAAAAAAGGGAAAAAAAAGAAAAAGAAATGAAAAAGAGAGTTGTGAAATAAGAGCTTGGGCATTGATTTGTTGTGCATATTGTAAATGATTGAGTAGAGTTAATGATGTTAGTTGGAATTTGGTTAGGATTGATGATTATGTAACAAATGAATTGATCTCATTGAATATGTATTCTTCAACCCTTGTAGATTTGTTTTTCTAGAAAAACCATTTTTTCTTCTGGCTCGGCCAAGCTACAAGTTTAATAAAGCCTTTGTGATCTCTTTGTAGTTGTGATTTTGTTGAGATGATGAGCATAATTGATTTGTGTGATTACATTGTGTGACATGAGTGAAATTATTTAATCCTTGTACAACTGTGTGGAGAGAAACACCTTACTAGTAAGGTTGCTTGAAATTTTGTGATCTACATAACTTGCCATTTGAATTGACTTGTACATTATGAATCTTTCTTTACTTTGTTGGCACCATAGTTTGATTGTTATCTTGTTGTTAAGCATTCAATAAAATGTAATTGTTGATGAAGGGAAGAGTATGAATTTTTACCGTGTTGTATTGTTGTTCGCATAGTTGCATTTTGTCATTATTCCACTATTTGTTAGTGTTATGTTAGCATGCATGTTGTCTGTGTTTGTTCTCCACTAAAGTATCTTTTGCTTGAGGACAAACAAAACTTTAAGTTTAGGAAAGTTTGATAATTGTCTAAATAACCTTTTTTTGCATAAGTAAAATAGAGCAATTATCCTAAGTATTTCTACTTAAAGTCTTGTTTTCTTCATATTTCACTTAAAATTAGATTTGATAAGGAAATTAGTCTTAGATTTACATTTATGCATAGTTTACCCTTATTTTTCTTTTTTTTTTCTTTATTTTGAGATAAATTTTGAGAAAGATAAAAAAAATGTAAGATGAATTAAACTTTTTTGTATCATTACCCAATGCCCATAAAGTGACACTCAATGCTCACGGGGAATTGACATCCAAGTTTCTTTGACAATTAATATAAGGTAAAATGTCTAACATCTGTTTTTTTTCAATGAAAACTATATCTTTTGTAAAAATCCATGATATTAGGGACGTTTTTCTTGTAAGTCCTTGATAAATGCATCTAAGCCTACGTTGAGTAGATAAAGACTTAAGACTTGGGTTTAATCATATTCCAATGGAGAAGTCTTTGGTCTCATCTCATGAAATTCTCGTATTAGTAGTTATTCCATCATATATGTCAAGTGAAACGTCACACCTTTCTATAAAGTGGTGCAAATATGTGAGACAGATTCAGCAATTCTCAGCCAGAGATGTGTGGCAGTAGGTTGGTGAAGGAAAGAACTAGATTACATAAAGAGTAAAAGAAATACCAAAGTATGTTTCCCTCATGCCATAAATCACCAGTCTCTATTACTTTCACTTTCGTTTTCGTTTCTTTGCTTGAACCATGACAAGGGCAGATAGTGAAGGTAAACCTCACAAGGGGCTAATTGACTCAAATGCAACAGGTCTTAAACAACATTCTTACAAGAAGTTCCACCAGGATTCTAGTCAGTTAATTGAAGTACATGATTTTAATTCTAATGGATAAAAAAAGTTTAATTAAAAATTAAAATGGCTTTGAAGATATGATTACTATCCTGACCATTTATACTGATATGGATCTGAAAAATAAGAGAATATTATCTAGGATGACTGTCTTTTATCCGTGAGTAGCCAAAAAGGCAGAAACAGCTTAGTTTCCAAAATATAATTTCATCCGAAGCATCATTATGCAGTGGAAATCACAGGCTTCACCTAGTTAAGTCTCACTATTTTGTTGAAGGAACTGAAGGTCTTTCATTTGTAGTTCCACAGCTTCTTTTGATAGAGGCTTGAGTTCAGAAACATATGTCTCATCAACTCCTGCTGCTACTTTCTCTGTCTTGTCTTTGACAAGGAGTTGGATCTGTTCGCGCTGAACCGACGGGAAAACAGCACAAAGCATTGCAGTCAGCAATCTTGCATCTTCTTCCTCTATAGCATCCCTTCCAAAACAACATACATAGATAGCATCCAGAGCCTTCCCAGCTCGAATCTCCATTGGAATAGCAGGAGGATCAGTCTTTAGCTTTGCTCGTCTCTACAGGGTTCAATATAATTTTTGAGTTGTTACGATAGTTGCATATAGATAAAACTTGGTTTCAGTATGATCAAAACACCAAGCATACAAGAGGAGCATCAGTGACACAATCACACAAAAAAGTAAGAAGATCTTCCATATATCTCGTTGACAAAGATCTTGTGTATAAATGAGAAAAAACTCTTCATGAGTTAAAATTAGCTTATGTATAAATTAAAAATCAACTTTTGAAGAAGTTAGCATATAGAAGAGCTTCCAAAGAAGTGTGACCAAACATGTCCACTAATAGAACTTCTCACAAGTCACAACATAATGAAAATTCATCTCGTAGAATGTCTTATGATGGGGATTTGTCATTATATGAAAAGCTATTTAAGAGAATCCTAATCTCGTTAAAAAAAAAAAACAAAAAAGAAGAGAGAATCTTAACCTTTTAGCCCATTCCTGTTAGATACAAATATGATTCTTTATTATGTCAATATATATGGTTGGTATTTGGGGGTATAACACATGTTATGGCAATTGGCTAATTAATGTCGCAGCAGTGCAGCAACCTAAAAGAAATGAATATATGTTTCCCTGATCCAAAGGTAATGTATTATAATAGAATGACATTGATACATAAAAGATACTGGATGACAGTGCAAAGGGACAAGGTGATCTTTTCTTTTTCTACTATGGCAAAGCAAGAATGTCCAATGACAGGCTTGAGAATATTAGCAAAGTTGGTTTTTTTTTTTTTTTTTTTCTCATTGTAGTAAGCTATTGTGACAGAAAATTATCTTTTATCAGAGAGAGGATAATTTAAATTTAGTAATAGAAAGCATTATATTTATTAATGTAACACACGTTAATGATTCCCCAAACAACAGAACAACAATCGATATGCCTTACAGAAACCTTAGAATCACTAATTATTTTCAGTAATTCCCTTCAAGACACAATTAGCTGAAGTGATAAATAGGGAGATAGAGACCAACCAACCTCTTTTGAATCATTCATCAAAGCCATGAAATTCTGCTCCTCAAATTCAATGTCATTTGAGATCCGGAGCCTAGCCACCCCTTCCAAAATTTCCTCAGTTTTGAGAAGACCTGCACCAATGGCCGCTAGCCAACAGCATAACAAAACATAGAGAGGATCCCCTGCCTATCCACAACAAACTAACACCAAGTCACACATGCATTCCACTTTACTACACGAAAACCAACTGTCACCACAAAACAAAAAATAATAACGCAAGAAAAAAAAAAAACCCCACACATAAATCAACCTCATGAAGATTCAAATTTGATTATAGGGTAGGAATTAAACTTTTCATCACCAATCTCCATCAATTCTAAACTCATAAAGATTGAGCTTTGAGCACGAACTCATTAAATTTAACCACAAATCCAAGAACCAAATTTATTACGACTTGTCAGTCAGTTAATTTACTACAGAACAAAACTTAGAAGCAGTTGCTTAAGTGATTTTGCAGGTAATCTCTATTCAGAATTGAAATTTCACTTCAATAATCCGTGTAACCAAAGTTTACATTAAAATCACTAAAATTACACCAAGAGTAGAATTGCATATAAGTATTGATTTATGGTTAAATCCTTAATAAGTAAATAGTATATATATTAATTTTTACACTGTTATTGAATCAAAAGTTTAGTGACACACAATAAGTTCATTACATTCAGAAGAGCTACCTTAAAGTCATACATGATTTCTGATTGCCTAACAAGTAACATTGTATGAAAATTAAAGTCATAGTAACGAATTGTTGTAATGTTAGAAAGACAGAATTTTGACAGGAGCATGGAATGAAGGAGATAAAATGGATTAAAGGGTGTGAGGAGAAGGAGTGAATAGTGATGAGTGAGTCACCCGTCCTCGTCGATCTTGGAAGTGATAGAAGGCAGAGGAATGAGCATCGGAGCACTTCTTTCCAACGCGTCTTCTGAACTCAGCAAAGTCGACGAGGTCATCACCAACGCCACCTTCATCACTGAGGATTCTTGCAATGAGACCAACCACAGGGAGAGCACCAATGACCCTGTTGGCGAAGCTGCCAAAGGAGTTGGAGTTCTCCATGTAGGCTTTGATGGCAAAGTGTGGAACTCTTGAAGTGGAAGTGGGGTGAACATGGTGGCGGAGAGAGCGTGGAGAGATGAGTTTGGAGGAAGAAGAGAGGGTGAAGAAATGGGAAGTGAGAGATGAAAGTGGTGAAGTGGACTTTAAAACCACCATGTTTTGTTGGAAGTGAACTCAAGTGGTTTAAGATTTTAGCCTCTCGTTTATATATGTTATCCACTTCCTCTTGCTTCCTTCTTCTCATTTCATCATACATACAATCATCCTTAATTATCTCATGTGCCAACATAATTTTCAGGATCTTTAAAGCATTTCTTTTAGCTTTTTAAAACATTTTCAAGAACCAAAGGTAATGATTTCCCCCTCTACCAAAAAAAATAAAAATAAATTTGAAGACAGATGATATTCATAAATGCATTCGCCAAAGAAAAGTTTTAGGTATAGGATTTCATTCCATTATAATTCACTAATTTTTAGGGCATTTATTAAAAAAAATTCATTTAATTATAATTCTGTCATTATAATTTAAAATTTTATATCCATTTCAATTTTATAAATAGAATATAATAAGTTCTCTATGTCAGTAAAATAAATCATATTTTTCATGTTTAAAACAATAAGAATTATTTTAAATTGTTTTTTAAAAATAATTACACAATTATTAATAATTCAAATTGATAAGTTGTAATATTATTTTTTAGTATTTAATTATTAAAAATTAATTATATTCCATTTTTTTGGGTGAAATATATTTCATGTTATTAATAACTCATTCATATGATTAGTTTTTAATTGAATATTTTATTACAAATTTAAAATATTTCTTGCTATTTAAAAAATATGAAATTGTGATTTCTTTTATCACTTATTCATTTATATTGTCTTAATATTATCTTATTTTTTTTATCAATTTTCAAAACTTTGATAGTGTAGAGAAATTTTATTAATCTTATAAACAATTTAAATAAGTTATACTATTATAGGTGATTCGTTTTTATTTTACCTAACATATATCTTTTGTCTCTACGGGAAATTTTCAATTTTAATCCTTATAAATTTTTATATGTTTTAAATTTTTTATAGAAATTTATGTCTAAGATATTGTATAGGTTTGGGTTAATGAAACTTAGATTCAAGCCAAATAATAGTATATTTTAATTTTACAGAAACTAAAAACATAAAAAATTGTAGGGAGTAAATACATACAATTTTTTTCAGTTACTGAAACAAATATTTTAATTTTATAGGGATGAAAAATTATTTTTTTATTAATTAAATTTATAAGAATTCATTAATTAATCTATTTTCTTCTATTTTACAGTCCTATACTCCTTCATTTTTCATAATCTTGAACAAGTTGCACTTCCCACTTAAAGAACTTATAATATTAAGCTAGTATCTTATTACTGGAATTAATTTTAGATTAATTAACCCTTAATTAAAAAACTAAACCCATTACTAACTAATATTTATTGTGTCATTATTAATTTGAATAGATATCCTTGTGAGTTTAGTGTAGAAGTAACTTGTAAAGATATTTACACTCAATTTTACTTTGTATTTGTTTTTATAATAAAAATATTTAAAGATAAATCACACAATTAATTACACTTTGCATATGTAACTCATTTCTTGGCAGGAGAATTACATTTGCACATCAGATGACAACCCTTAATTTAGGACGTTTCAGAAGACTTCAATCCATACCTTTCACAAATAACTTTATTTGTATAATTAATTATATTTAAAATTAATTTTGATATAATGCAAAATTTAGTGTAAATTTTTTATTAAATATAAAACTATTCTAAGTGCACGTTTAGTTTAATTTAATTTATTTAATATAAATTTTAATATGTGTGCGGTTTAGTTTCAGATTCTACAAGAATTCAAAATTAATTTTAGATCTTTAATTAATTTTGGATTGAAATAATTTAAAGTCACTTATTGCATAAAAAATTTTATATTAAATTTTATTTTTCACTTATTTTTATAATAAAAACCTCTAAATATAATTTTTTTTTACGATTTTACTCTTAAATTTTTACGTGATTCTTATATTTCAATTCAATTATATTCCCAATCTTTTTCATCCATCCATCCTGTCAAATAAATCACAACCTTCAATCTGAATGCCTAATGCCTATACAGAGTTGCTATATTTAAATTACGTGCAAGCAACCTGTCTATATATAATCGATTACGATTTGATATCATTGAACAAGTTTTTATATTATCGTTTAAAGCATTTTTTGAATTTTATGAATTATTTAAAGACGGATTTTGTACAAAAGCATTGGAAAAAGAAAAAAGGTTTGGGTAATGCATGTTTTTTCTTTATATGAAGAATACGTTTGTTTATGTTTTATTTACCTGCTGATCATTGTTGTACCAGTTGTTCCTCACTTTCCCTTATATTTTGGACTGTTTTTTTCCCTTCAACAGTACTTATAATATATGGTAGTTTTTTTTTTTTTTTTAAAGAAGGTTTTAAGTTTTAACCATTGTTCTCAGCTTCTCTTCTCGTATAATTCATCAAGATGCAACCGTACTTAATATTTATTTTTAAAGTAGGAATAGTTAATACTTATATAAAAGTGTTAAGTTATAAACTTGTAATAATGATAATATAGGTTACTATTCAAGCATGGTTTTCCCCTTCTATTAATACCATGTACTATAAAAATAACGATAAATTAAAATTATTTAAAAGCATTTTAAGAGTTTTCTATGCATTTTGGGGTCGAAGGGAAAGTTTAATGCACATAATGAATTCATAGGTACACTTAGGTTTTTTTGCTGGACAATTATCTAATATTTTGCAGCTAGTTTTTCCTTTAATAATATCAAATGGAGGGTTAATTTTCATCCCTACGAATCAAATTTACTATAAAAATTTAAACAATTTATACACACAATTTAATTTGAGTTAGAATTTTTGGTACATCATAAAAGATATAACACTTAACATAGGTTAAACATGTTTTCGTATTAATTAAATAATCAACATGTTCCTGAAGGCTTGGATTGGGGCCATCTTAATTTGTTTGGTGTGTATAAGTTAATTTGCCGTATTTTAATGACACTTTCATGTTAAATTATATTAATAATTAACACTGGTTCATGTAATGAAAAGTATAACTTTGATGTAAAGATTCTAATGTGATGATTATTAGAATATAAGGTATTAAAGTTATTGGGATTATTTTAGAGTTATTAAAATTAATCCCTCTCTTCTCACTCCAAAAGGGCATTTTGGTATTTTATTAGAGTTAATTAAAATATCATTCAAAGAGGGAAAAGTTTGACTACTGATATATAAAGTTAAGTTTCTGAAAAGAAAGAAGGGGACGTAACGTTCTCAGAAAAGAAAAAAGAAACTGTAACTTTCACAAAGAAATACATACTGCAACTTCTATATCATCAAGAAGACATTAAAGAGGAGTAAGAGGAGAGAGAACTTTTGACAGAAAGAAGTGCACAATGGATCCAGGTTAGTTCTCCTTGACTGTGTATGTGGGAATTGTGAGTATCATGAAAATTCAAGATCCTGTGTGTTATTTTCATTTAATTGAAAAATCAAAGATTTGCTTACAATTGGTATCAGAGTCAGGTTCTGAATTTTATGATACTCCATGAATGGTAATTTTTCCAATTTTAAAACCCTAATTTTTGAATTGTAAAATTTAGGGATTTTAAATTTTCAGATGTTCAATTATTTTATTGGCATGAAAAGAAAATTAAAAGCCGGAAAGTTTTATTATATCAATTGTTTTTTTTGGATGGAAGTGAATTGAATTCACTACAACGTGAATTTCATTCTGGAAGCCGCAAGTCTTTTCAAATTTTTTTTTGTGTTGCACGTTATTGTTCAGTCGTGAGATTTCTTTTGCTATATGCGACTTGCAGGAGTTAAATTCTTTCATGCAGGTTTTTAATTTGGTTAGTGTTGGGATTTTAGTTTTCCCATTAAAGCAACTTTAATTGCACAACTCCAGCCGCGGGAATTTATTTTGCTAAAAAGCAACTTTATGGTTGTTCCCAAGTTCTCACAGTAAAGAACTTTTACTGTTGCGTGTTAAAATTTTTTAACATTGTTGTGCATTAAATGGAAACCAAATGTGAATTAAAAGTTGAAAGGTTTTAGAAGCTTTTAATTTGAAAAGTGTATTTACTGACGTATATGATATAATTTTGTTTTATGAATTATATGTACTTGGAAGAAGGAAATTCAATTATGTTGAATTTCGGAGAGTAATTAGTCATTAATGTAAAGATGTTATGGATTACCCAAAGGAGAACCATGGTTTATAATTGATGACATTAAAGTGAAACATTTAATATACTTAGTATATGTTTGTATATCCAAAGATAGCATACATATAGTCTTAAGTATGATTGATTGTTTATTAAAATATATATATGGAATTTGTCAGTTTAAGGATCACCCAAAGGTGAACTTAAATGAATGACTTAATTGACTACCTATCAGTTTAAGTGTCACCCAAAGGTGAACTTGAATGTATGACTAGTGTAGTAATTTGTTTGAATCCATTAAATTTAATCAAAGCATTAATGTATAAGCTTGTGTATTATTTCCAGCTTACATGAATTTAACAGGTTTGAGCAACAATGTCGTCAAGTTTAATGGGCTAAATTATGCCGATTGGTCAGAACAAATCCCGTTCCAACTGGGTGTTCTAGACTTGGATATGGCTATTATGATGGATGAAATGCTCGTAGCCATCACAGAGACCAGTACAAGTGATGAAAAGTCTCTTTATGAAGCTTGACATAGGTCTAACAGGTTGTCATTAAACTTGATGCGCATGTCTATGGCAGAGAACGTAAAGCCTTCCATGCCCAAAACGGAAAACGCAAAGGAATTCATGAAAATGATCAAGGAGTATTCACAATCAGACATAACTGACAAGTCTATTGTGGGAACTCTTATGAGTGAGCTGACTACCAAAAAGTTTGACCGGTCACAGCCCATACATGAACATGTAACTGGAATGGCTAATATAGCAGCAAGATTGAAGTCAATGGGAATGAAGGTGAATGAGTCTTTTCTGGTACAGTTCATCATGAACTCTCTTCCTCTTGAATTTGGCCAGTTCCAAGTGAATTATAACACTATTAAGGATAAGTGGAACTTTCAAGAAATCAAAGCCATGTTGGTACAAGAGGAAGGGAGATTAAAGAAAATGAGAGATCATTCTATCCATCTCACAACTCATGAAGGTGTTAGCTTCAGTAAAGTTAAATCAGGAAAGAAGAACAAGAAGGACAAAGCCCCAATGAAAGTGAATAAGGGCGGTATCCAGAAGGACCAGAAATGTTTCTTTTGCAAGAAAGTAGGTCACTTCAAGAAAGATTGTCCGAAAAGAAAATCTTGGTTCGAAAGGAAAGGTACTTTTTATGTTTCTGTAAGTTTTGAAGCAAATATAGTTGAAGTGCCTAATAATACCTCGTGGTTGGATTCTAGAGCTACCACTCATGTTTCTAATATTATGCAGGGATTCCTTTCAATCCAGCCCATAAAAGGAACTGAAAAGTATTTATATATAGGGAACAGAATGAAGGCACGGATAGAAGGAATTGGGACTTACAGATTGATTCTAGACACTGATTATTGTCTGAATCTTGAAAAGTGTCTCTATGTTCCTGGTTGTGCTAGGAATTTGATTTCTGTTGCAAAGTTGGATTGTTTAGGTTTTAACTTTAGGATTGAAAATGGTATTTTTCATCTGTATAAACTTTCGTACTATTATGGTTCTGGTACATTATTGGATGATTTATACCGTTTAAATCTTGATGTTAATTTTTCTGAATCTCTGTTTAATGTTGAACATGTTGTTGATAGAAATTCTAGTGCAGGAAATGAATGTTCTGCTTTCTTATGGCATAAAAGATTGGGTCATATATCCAAAGAAAGGATGTTGAGGTTAGTGAAAAATGAAATTTTACCTCAATTGGTTTTTGATGACTGAGATGTATGTATTGATTGTATTAAGGGTAAACAAACAAAACACATATCAAAGTATCCCGCCACAAGAAGCAGTCAACTTCTTGAGTTAATACACACTGATATTTGTGGTCTTTTTGACATTAAGTCTTGGAGTGGTGAAAAATATTTTATCTCTTTTATTGATGATTTCTCACGTTATTGTTATATATATCTATTGCATGAAAAATCTCAATCAGTGAACGCCCTTGATGTGTTCATAAATGAGGTGGAAAGGCAATTAGATAGAAAAGTAAAAGTGGTGAGATATGATAGAGGTGGTGAATATTATGGTAAAACTGATGAGAGTGGACAATGTCCAGGTCCATTTGCAAAGTATCTTGAAAGTCGGGGTATTTGTGCACAGTATACAATGCCCGGTACACCACAACAAAATGGTGTAGCAGAAAGGCGGAATCGTACTCTTATGGATATGGTTAGGAGTATGTTAAGTCATAGTAATATCCCTTTATCTTTGTGGATGTATTCATTAAAGACTGCTGTATATCTGGTTAACAGGGTTCCTAACAAAGCAGTTTCTAAAACTCCTTATGAACTATGGACTGGAAGGAAACCCAGTTTAAGACATCTTCATGTTTGGGGTTGTCCGGCAGAAGTAAGGTTATACAATCCACATGAAAAGAAACTTGATGCAAGAACCATTAGTGGTTACTTCATCGGTTATCCTGAAAAGTCAAAGGGATATAGATTTTATTGCCCTAACCATAGTACAAGAATAGTTGAGTCTGGAAATGCTCGGTTCATTGAAAATGGTCAATTTAGTGGGAGTGAGGAATCACGAATAGTGGACATTCAAGAGCATAATGATAGTGTTTCTACATCTAATGTCTCTTCTGAAGTTGTTATCCCTCTTGTTGTATCACAGTCACACAACAAGCAGAGACAACAAGTTAATGTTCCAATCCCACAAAATGAACATATAAATGTTGAGCCAGTTGACAATGAGCAAGTCACAAATGAGCAACTCATAAATGAGCAATTGATAGAGGAACCACAAGAAGCAGCATTAAAAAGGTCTGTAAGGCAGAAGAGACCTGCTATTTCGAATGATTATGTGGTTTACTCTGTTGAACATGAATGTGACTTAAGCATTGATGAGGATCCAGTCTCTTTTAAACAAGCCATGAAAAGTAACAATTCAGTGAATTGGTTGAATGCTATGAAAGAAGAATTGAAATCAATGGACGACAATAAAGTATGGGATCTAGTTGAATTGCCTAAAGGTTCAAAAAGAGTCGGTTGTAAATGGGTCTTTAAGACTAAACATGACTCAAAAGGCAATTTTGAAAGGTATAAAACTAGATTAGTCGCCAAAGGTTTCACTCAAAAGGATGACATTGACTACAAAGAGACCTTCTCTCCTGTTTCTAAGAAGGACTCTTTGAGAATTGTTTTGGCTTTGGTGGCTCATTATGATTTAGAGCTTCACCAAATGGATGTAAAGACTGCCTTTCTGAATGGTGACTTAGAAGAGGAAGTTTACATGGACCAACCAGAAGGTTTCACCATAACAGGAAAAGAAAATTTGGTGTGTAAATAAAAGAAATCAATATATGGACTAAAACAAGCTTCCCGACAATGGTATCTAAAATTTAATGATACCATAACTTCGTATGGTTTTGTAGAGAACATTGTTGATCGGTGTATATACATAAAGGTCAGTGGGAGTAAGTTTGTTATTTTGGTCCTATATGTTGATGATATTCTTCTTGCTGCTAATGATATTGGTATGTTACATGATGTAAAGAAGTTTCTCTCTAGCAACTTTGAAATGAAAGATATGAATGAGGCATCTTATGTGATAGGAATAGAAATATTCCGTGATAGATCACAAGGATTGTTAAGTTTGTCTCAAAAAGGCTATATTAACAAAGTGTTAGAGAGATTCAGAATGGAAAAATGTTCTCCTGGAGTAGTTCCAATTCAAAAAGAGGACAAGTTTAGTCAAATGCAATGTCCTAAGAATGATTTGGAACGAAAGGCCATGGAGTCCATTCCTTATGCGTCAGTGGTTGGGAGTTTGATGTATGCTCAAACTTGTACTCGGCCAGATATCAGTTTTGCTGTTGGAATGTTAGGCCGATATCAAAGTAATCCCGGAATGGATCACTGGAAAGTTGTAAAGAAAGTTCTTAGGTACTTACAAGGTACCAAAGAATACATGCTCACTTATAGAAAGTCAGATCATCTCGAAGTGATTGGCTATTCGGATTCAGACTATGCTGGATGTGTGGATTCAAGAAAATCCACATTTGGGTATGTCTATCTTTTGGATGGAGGAGCAATTTCTTGGAAAAGTGCAAAACAATCATTAATTGCTACTTCCACCATGGAGGCTGAATTCGTGGCATGCTTTGAGGCCACGGTTCATGCTTTGTGGTTGCGGAACTTTGTATCGAGGCTTGACATTATTGACAGTATAGCTAGGCCGATAAGGATTTATTGTGATAATTCCGCAGCCGTCTTCTTCTCTAAAAACGACAAGTACTCAAAGGGTGCTAAACACATGGATTTGAAGTACTTGTCGGTCAAAGAAGAAGTGCAGAAACATAGAGTGTTGATTGAGCATATTGGTACGGATTTGATGATAGCAGATCCGTTAACTAAAGGACTACCGCCCAAAACTTTTATTGGCCATGTTGAAAGTATGGGCATTATGGATAAGTCAATGTTAACATGATGTTGTTATCTATCTATATGGATATGTATAGTTATATGCTTGTACTGTCATAACACTTGTGAATTCAATTAAAGTTATGTTTCTCTTATTCTATTGTTATCCACATTAAGTTATATACATGTATTATTGATTGTGGTGACATGATAGATCTCTTTTAGAGACATGAAAGTTATAAGATTGATTAAAGTTATGTTGAGTTGTTTTGATTATGTGATACATGGAAGGAATCTTGTCGATCATGACTTTTGCCCGCCATGATTCAATCATTTCAATTCATATAATGATGATGACTTGATAATTCTAATGAATGGTGCACACTTAAAGTTTATTGTTAGATCTTCAAGTCATCACATGAACCAAGTGGGAGAATGTTAAATTATATTAATAATTAACATTGGTTCATGTAATGAAAGTATAACTTTGATGTAAAGATTCTAATGTGATGATTATTAGAATATAAGGTATTAAAGTTATTGGGATTATTTTAGAGTTATTAAAATTAATCCCTCTCTTCTCACTCCAAAAGGGCATTTTGGTATTTTATTAAAGTTAATTAAAATATCATTCAAAGAGGGAAAAGTTTGACTACTGATATATAAAGTTAAGTTTCTGAAAAGAAAGAAGGGGACGTAACGTTCTCAGAAAAGAAAAATGAAACTGTAACTTTCACAGAGAAACACATCTTGCAACTTCTATATGATCAAGAAGGCATTAAAGAGGAGTAAGAGGAGAGATAACTTTTGACAGAAAGAAGTGCACAATGGATCCAGATTAGTTCTCCTTTACTGTGTATGTGGAAATTGTAAGTATCATAAAAATTCAAGATCCTGTGTGTTATTTTCATTTAATTGAAAAATCAAAGATTTGCTTACATTTCAATTCTATTTACGACCAATAAACGAGAGTAATGAATGATAAAAACTAATTAGTTAAAAAATGAAAATAAGAGAATACATATGGTTTACAATTTGACTATAGTTTAATGCTGCAAAATAAAACATTACCTTCATAAATCACGCGGTTTCAAGAATAACGACGATCGTGACATTTTCTTTACTATAAAGCAATAGGAGATTAAAATTTAATAAATATTGTGTAACAACCAAGTGTTTTAATTATAATAAAGTTGCGTAAAACAACAAGTGTGTTCTCATGTGAAAGAGAAATAGAGAACACACATCACACATGGGATAAATTATTATTATTATTATTATTTTAATTTTTTGTGCCTCTATTATTTCAAATTTTTTTTTTAAAAAAGATAATGCACCATGTAAGTTCTGGAATTCTGGTTGTCTTAATCAGTGAGCGTGGCGTATTCCCATTCACTTGGAATAACTTGACCAGTGCAGACACTTCCTACGTCAACTCAACTAAATTTAATTTTTCAAAATAATTGATTAGTCTTAATGGCTAATGCTACATTTTTTCATCATCATTCCACTGTGAATAAAAATTTACACAAACTTTATTAAATTATTCGAGTTAATTATTGATTAACGAATTCAGTATATAATTTTATAATTAGAAGTATAATATTAAAGATTGGGATATTAGTATTTATTTTCTTCTCAAATTTAATTTTTATTACAATATAATTATATATGATAATTTATTAATTTTTAATTATTATTTAAAAATCATAGAAAATCGTAATTTATGATTGACCACGATGTATTATCTTTAAACTCTTAAAAGAATCATGTGGTTAGTTAATAAAAAGTATAAAATGATTATCTTAAAAATTTAATAGAATTATATACCTCCATTAGGAGAGAAAGAGTAAAAAAAGGGAAGAATTTTTTTTTTCCATTCATAAGTCTTAACAAACTCAAACTAAGTGTAAGAATGTATATATTATTTATTAAAAATTAATTGAAAACATATTTTTTATTTTAAATTTGTACCTGTTTTTAGACGGGCAATTTTTTTTGTAAGAATTGCACATTATTCAATCAAATTTATAAAAAAAAAATTTGATTTTTTGTTAAATTTGTTTAGAGAGAAAATACTGTAACCTATAAAGTATAAACAGTGGTTCCATTTTGGTTTAAATTTGGAACAAAAGAAGAAGCCGAACCCTGTGTTGCGTAGACGTGAGAGCAGAGAAGAAAGAGAGAGGAAAAAACACGACAACATGGGAGCGTATTCCAATGGCGACGTTTCGTTGCCACCTCACTACGACGTCGTTTTTGGTCAAGATCCCAGGTTCTGCAAGCAAGTTCACGACAACGTCCATGGCAACATTTATCTTAACCCTGTAATTTTCACCAACCATACAATTATTTCATTTTTCGCTTTTTGTCCTCTTTTAGCTATAGAGAAAGTGGAACTACTATTTTTTTTTTTTTTTAAATTTTATCTAATTTATTATTATTTTAAAATTTTTTGTTTTGCAGCTTAGTTTGAAGTTCATAGACACTGAACAGTTTCAGAGGCAAGTTTGAAACTTTTTGGTATTTTGTGAAATGTGTCACTCCCACAATGTTTGTTCTGTTCGTTTATTCTTTCATAGTGTGATTTTGTCTCTCCCTTTTTTTTTTCATTATATTGCAGGCTTCGCGAATTGAAACAACTGGGTGAGTTAATCCCCGTTTCTTGAATCCAACTAATAAGTGAAAGTGGAATAGAGGCTACTTTGAAATCGAAATTAAATACACTAGCATAATAATTTTCTCTAGGTTATGTTTCGTAGGATTTTGCATTTTATTTTCTCTATGAACTATTTTTTTCCCTTTTAGATGCTTGAATTATTCCGCCATGGTGGAAATACATAGCATAGAAATCTTTATGCTTGCAATTTATGTATGTCAAGAAGGACTTAGGCTATAGTGGGGCATATTTTATTAACTTTTTCCCTGCATTCCTATTTGTTTGGAGATAGTTTGGACTTGATTGGATTGTAGACTTGTGGTGGTTGAAATCAGGGTAGTGCAGAAAATGGAGTAAAAGATTATCCGGTATTATGCTGGACTGTTGTAGTATTTATGTTTTTTTTTTTATCTAGAATTTTCCTTTTTGGCAAGAGGATTTTGAATGTATTTCTCTAGATGAATAATTTCATGGAAAAGTTGCTTTTCTGCTTTGGGATTTCAAATGTATTTTATAGAGTATGCCGGTGCCAGGCTCTTGGCCATGATTTCAATTTAAAAAATACTGGAAGAAGATGCTTTAATTAGTCATCAATAAGTTTTTTTTCATGTGTATCATATCATGAATAGTCTTATACACTTCAAATGAGTTTTAGATTTTTGGAAATTCATTTGTACTTGCATTATAGCCAGTGTTGTTAAATGCCAGACAATTTTTTAAGGGATGCCCGCCCATGGCAGTGCCATAAAGCTCAATGGCAAGTTTTCTTGGCAGAATTTTGGCCTTTCACTATGCTTTGCCATCCTTCATTGATAACACTGATTATATCTTAGTTTTGATATTGAAATGTCACTGTTCAAGAGTATAGCTTCAGGATTTGGTGAAACTGTAATTGCTTTTCAACTAGATTATTGTTGCATTGATTTGGCTTCATGATGTGAAAATGTTAGTGTATGTGTGTGGGTTTTTTGTAACCATTATATGTCAGTATACAGTATTATGAAAGTGCCATGAGGGAAGAAAAAAGATATTTCTGAATTTTCATTATTATGTTACAGAGATGGAAGGTATATATTGAGTTTTATGGAAAACTTAAATGAAGTTTTAAGCATTTATTCTATGATATAATTAACTCAAGGAGGCTTATTGTTTGATTCCCTGCTAACTACTGGTACTAATAAGTCTATCTCTATCAATAAATAATTGCCTCTGATACAATTGAGATCATGTGAAATATCCATTAGATCTCTCGGAAGATAGTATACTAAGTTTATTTCTTTGGTTACAGTAGTTTCTGCCATTTTCATGTAACCTGCAACCGGAAGACAGTTGGGGTAAATGTAATATTTAAAATAATCACTTCAAACATTGTTATGTCATAAATACACACATGGCTTGATGTCCTTTTTGAATATTCGGTATGTATGATCTCTCCAATAAATCAATTTGTTTTATGTTTCAGGTTTTACGCACATGGTTTATCCAGGCGCTGTTCATTCCAGATTTGAGCATTCTCTTGGTGTGTATTGGCTTGCTGGTCAGTGTGTGGAAAAGCTCACAACTTATCAAGTATAAAATTTTCTTGAATATTTTGCCCTTTTAAAGGTAAAAATGTTTTTGACAGGATGCTAATCTGTGCTTGTGGTCTTGCAGGGCTTGGAGCTTGGTATTGATAGATTTGATATTCAAACAGTGAAACTTGCAGGTATCTTATGTTTCTAAGAACTGCTGATGATTTTAATCCTATATAATATTCTTTATATAATTTTTACCATGGATGCCATCATTTCTGTAGGACTTCTGCATGATGTGGGACATGGCCCTTTCAGTCACTTGTTTGAACGCCAGTTTCTTCCCCTAGTTATGAGTGGTTCTGATTGGTACTCGTGTTTTTATCATTTTTATATATTCTTCCATTTAGTGGTCTAATTTATTTCTTTTTTCTCTGTATTTCTTCCCTCATAATGTTTAGACAAAAGTTGCTGTTCTGTTTGTAAAATCCTTAAATAGGATATTTATATGTTATCTGATTTTTCTTAAATTTATTTCTCATCATAGTTCATTTATTACGTGTCATATTTTGTATGTTGTAGGTCTCATGAACAAATGTCAGTCAATATGGTTGATTATATTGTTGATGAACACTGTATTGATGTTGACCCTCAAATGTTAAGAAGAGTCAAGGTAAAGCTACTATTTACCATTACCTTTTTCCTGGATTAGATTAGTGTCTTTAGATTCTGAGTATCTCTTCTTAACCATCATCAACATGAAGTCTTGATAAATTAATTGACAAAGTTTATGTAGACTTCGAAACAAATTTCTTCCTAGTTTAGTAGCACTGGATTTATTTGAAACATAATATTATATAAAATGTGAACAATGTGCAGATAACCATAGTAATTCTTTGTTCAATATTAGTCTTCAGTAGAAATTGTGTGTTCAAGCTTTGCGCTAGATATCTTCAAAACCAGTTTAGAAGGTTGTCTAGATACCATTTCCCCATCTTCTTTTCTTGTAAGTAGATATCCTGAGATGAAATAGCTTATGTTCGATAGAGGTATAGTTGTTATTTGTTGACTTATTCTGCATAAGCATACTGCAACTCAGATAAATGGAAAGTAAAAAGAGTTTTGCATCTTCATCCTAATGGGTAGTTAATGTTGGCAGGAGATGATACTAGCAAGCTCTGAATATGCTCCTCCAAGGGTAAGATTTTTAAGTTGTTCTATAATTCTATTTTAGAATTTATATAATTATATTGTATATTGACTATATTCTTAAGGAATATTTATTAATAGTTTTGATGGATTATTATGTTTATTCTTACCAAAGGTATTTCTTACCAATGTCTCCTTTTCTTTTCCATACTTGTTGGTCATTTAGAGATCAAGTGAGAAAAGTTTCTTGTATGATATTGTTGCAAATGGCCGAAATGGAATTGATGTTGACAAGTAAGTAAACAGATAAAATTTAACTGTCAAATCTGGTGTATTCTTTTCCATACACTCTCTTTCATGTACTCTTTGGGTATCTGACCATGAGTTATGCTATATTGTAACACTTTCTGTAAACTATTGATTTGCAGATTTGATTATATTCCCCGTGACTGTCGTGCTTGTGGTCTAGGATGCAACTTTGAGTTTCAAAGGTTTCTCAAATTTCTTCAAAATAACTTAATTCTTATTAGTAGTTTGATAATTTTTCTTGAGAAATGCTAGTGAAACTTTATTTAACACTCTCAGACTTTCCCTATGATAATATGATTGGTTAGAATTTATTGGAAACTACCAATTTTGGTGGGTTCCACTTCTCATTTAATGACTCTTGAATTGGAAGTGGAATCCACCAAAATTGGTGGTTTTTAATAAATTCTAATCAATCTCATAAGGAGAGTCTTTGAAAGTGTGTCAGAGACAGGGTTGGTAGCATTTCTCATTTTTCTTAGCTAGAAAATAAACTTAATTAAAGGTTATATTATCACTACTAGCATCTAAAATTGTAATTTACCTATAGGTTATTGGAGACAATGCGGGTTTTGGATGATGAGATTTGTTATCGTGCTAAGGACTGTTAGTGTCATATCTCAAACATTTTTTCAAGATACCTTTCTGTTTTTCTAATTCAATCGTGTTTCTAATTGTCCCTTGCTTTTGACTGTGTTTTTGCTAGACCTTACCATCCACAAAATGTTTGCCACTCGTGCTGATCTTTTTAGAACAGTTTATACTCATTCAAAAGTGAAGGTATTAAATAGTTATTTACTTAGGAAGATTATTATATTTGTTCATTGATTTAGGTAGATCCTTGCCTTTTCTTTTATTTCCTTTTTCCATCTATTTAATATCCATAAACTTACCCTTGACTTTTACAGTGTCTAATCCCATCTTAATATTTCCAGGCAATAGAGCTTATGGTGGTTGATGCACTTGTTAATGCTAATAGTTATTTGGGAATTTCAGCTAACATACAAAACCCTTCTGAGTACTGGAAGGTTATAATGGCTTCTTACCAATGAATGTGTATTATAAGAGTGTTTACAATGTTCTATTGAATCATAAAAAATATAATTTACTTTAAAAATGCAGCTGGATGACACAATAATTAGAACTATAGAAACAACTCCAAGTCAAGAACTAACCGAGGCCAGGGAGTTGATCCTGCGCATTCGACGGAGGAATCTATATCAGGTATGTTTTTACCTGTTGTTTTTCTGTGATTATCAGTTACATGCTGGAATTACCTATTAGACAGTGATGTTTTTTCGAGCATTGACCACAGATGCCTTGTAAACTATTGTGTGTCTCTATCTAAATTTGTATTAGACTAAGATGTCTGTGTGATTAACATTTTTGTATTTATTCAATTCAATTTAATTATCTAGTCTTGCTCAGGAAGTTCCTCTTTAGTTTTGCAGTTTTGTAATGAGTATCCTGTACCAAAGGATATGCTGGACAGTTTTAAGAAAGTCACTGCCCAAGACATTGTTTGTTCTCAGGTCTTCAGTCTTGTTAAACCTTCTCATTTGCATATACATTTCATTCTAACTGTATGATAAGGAATTTTATAATGTTTTATATGTAAATCATTTGACAGAAGAGTGGTGGTGTTACATTAAAAGAAGAGGATGTTGCTGTTTGTAATGTCAAAATTGATTTGACTCGTGGAAAGCATAATCCTCTGGAAAGGTATTCAGTAAAGAATAATCAATTAATCATGCATGCTGAATATAGACCTTCCATTTATTTTAACGTACTATCATGTACTAACTCGTTATTTTTATCTCTTCTGGCGTGTGTTTCTGTGGCAGCATCCATTTTTTCAAGGTACATCAATGAACTTAACTATCTTATCAAGATATTTCATGTATAATCTTATGCCTTATTGGTTTTGCTGGTGTCTATCGTATAAGTGAATTATGTCTTCTTTTTGAACTACTGAACCTTTTTTTACCTCGTGTAGTTTGACTATTTCTTGTTTTTAGTTATTCTTTTGAGCTAATTAGTAGTTCAAACTGTGTTTTATTACTTAATCAATTGATGCTTCTGTTGGGATACTTAGCTGCTTTTATTGAATATTATAGGAATATTTAAACTGTGTTTGTTGGGTGCTTATGATATTCTGGATTAAATAATGCTAATTGTATTGCTTTCACTTGCTGGTTCAATAATGTATTCAGGATTATGAAAGTGATGAGAAATTTACAATACCTGATGACCGCATAAGCCACTTGCTACCTACATCTTACCAAGATGTGATAGTTAAGGTGTATGCCAAAAAGCCAGAACTGGTTAGTGGAATTGATTATTGAATCCTATAAAGTTTGAACTTTGCTTTACACGTTCTGGTTGGATTAAGTTTCCTTTTGCTCTGTGCTATCCTATAGGTGGAGGCTATTTCTGAGGCTTTTGAAAATTTTCAGTTGAAAACATATGGGATCAAAGCACAGGCACATTCAACACCACAGAAGAAGCGTCGATATAATTCATAATTCATGTACATGAATGATGAGGGCAAATGTATCATTACTATGATACTATTTTATCTTGTCCTTTCTTCTGTCTTGTCCTTTTTTGGTTTGTAAGCTGTCCTTCTGTCTTGCCCTGTTTTGTTGTATATGCTTACAATAGAAATATAGTTTAAGTCAACAGAAATTAAGGCTACACTCTCCCAAGGTTGTATTTGAGTTAACCATATATAGCAATGATTTAGTGCGAAAGTTTTATTTAGCTTTAATTGGCAGTGAGAGCTTTCTTTTCTTGTCACTGCTAGTTGGCAGTTTCAACTTGCAAATGTTTTCCCAAATATCATGTTCAATTGGACCAGTTTTCATGGATGAGAATGCATCTCTAGTTACCCGTTTAGACTACTAACTACTGAGCATTCATTACGTTAATTACAATTGTGGCTAGTTGGAAAAAAAAGTCAGCTAATTAACATGATTTCAATGTACAACATAAAATTATTGGATAAGAATGATTTTGACCCGTTAGGCAAGGAAATAATGTTGGATTGCCAAGTTGATTCCTAATGGCATAAAATCTAACGGCATATGTGTCTCGTGACCGAGAAAATTTGTGGTGTTGAAACTACAAAAGTCATACGTAATGGTGCTTATCTAAAGATCTTAACATATATCATCCCTACATCACTGATGATGTTCAGTGAATTTTTCTGTTTTCTATGATATGAACTGTGGATATAAATTTAAGCTGACTTTCTTTTTATTGCCAATCTAATTTATTTTTTTACCATCAACTAATCAGAACTTATGGAATGTATGATTTTAAAATTAATTATTGCAAAAGTTAACAAATTTATTATATATATTAATATTAATATGTGATTATATAGGAATGTAACTTATTTTTACTTATGAACTATTTTTGTATATAAACTTAACTTATATTTTCATTTTTCTACCACTCTTTTTGGGGCCATTATGTGTAGTAGGAAGGACACCCTAATTTTTGGTTTGGATAGTCATGCCTCTAAGATCACGGGTGGTACTAGTTACTACTGATAGCTCTTAATAAAAATCTCGAGCATTTTGCGATTCAGTTGAAACTTGGCCTCGTGATTCATGACTATTTTGAGACTTGAGAGACATCTTTTTTGTCACATTAAAGTCCAAAGTAGGCTTTCACGGGTAAGCATTAAGCATATCAACATAGAGACAGCAATGTTACTTACCCTTTTAATTCATTGCAAAGCAAATGCCTAAAGATTCATATTTCCTTTTAGTATTTTCTTTTTGGAATTTAAGGAAAGAAATTCACAAACACACATGAGGCATGTCACATGAGTGTAGATACGCCATCATTTTTAAAATCTAAAATCTTGTTATAATTCGAGATGTCGGTCATGTTTGATTTGAGTGTTCAATATATATGCCATGGTACATCAAATTTACAGATACACAGCAAAAACTCAACATTTTATAAATTAATTGAATTAATTTTAAAGGGTGATTTTAATTAGCTGCTTGGAATCATACCAAAGTAAACATTTTAGAATTGGAATTAGTGCACATCTGGCAACAGCCGGAGAAGCATTTTCTTTTCGTCTTAAATTTGGAAGGCATATCATAGAATTGGATAAGATTATTTATTTATTCATTTGTTGAAGAAAAATGAAGTCCAGGCTGTATTCTAAATTATGAAAAATCTGTTACTTTTTTGTACTCATGATTCGAAAGTGTTAAACACCGACTAAAGACATAGTGAACATTGAAAATTTGAAGGCATCTTAAACAAAACGAATTCAAAAGAAATCTTTGGTTTTGGTTCATTCATCTATGTTTGATATTTCAGTTTTCAATCAAATATGGTGATGATCCTATGTTATGAAGGTGATCATGGCGCCATAAATATTAGTTTGGTTCTTACATTGACACCTCCATGCTTGAGCCATGTTATTTTATAAAAAGGAGCTATTATTTTTTATATTTCCTCTTTTCCAAACAAACCGTATGGGGTAACGTAGAATATCATATTTGGTGGCTAAGACTCTTAGATTGCTTCTTTATGTTCTTTTTTTCCCCCCCTTTATTTCAATACTTTATTTAGAGCAAAGTGCTTCATTAATTCAAATGCAACCTTCCCCAGATGACATGTTCAAGCTTGTCATTGAAATTCTCTTTCAGAAAAAGGAGGTCTTTTCCCTTTATTAGAAGTCTTAAACAAGCCAATACTAGAGAGACAGTTGGTATGTACCTAGCCATTCAGGCATCAGGGTGAGAAAATACAAATTATGAGTGCAAGAAGAAGCAAAACAAATTTGCTTCTTTTCACCTGGATGCATGGATCCATGTCTCAGCCAACACTTTTCGTATAGACCACCATAACCACTCTTGCCAAATCCACTAATATTTTACTCTGTTCTCTCCATCCGAATATCAATAATTGCTATTTCATTGTTTATTTTCTCTTTTATCATAAACTGCTTAGTTTTGCCTCAGTCAATACTCCACACATTTATTTCTACCACTCTTTTTGCGGCACATTATGTGGTGACAATTAGACTTTTACGATTTAATTAAATTTTAAATGAAAATTACATAAAAAATCTAATAGTTTAAATATTTCTCTACATCTATTTTCTTTAGAGTTTAATTGGTATGCACTGTTAGTGTTAAGATTTTTACACTGAAATTCAAATCACAACACTTCATTCATGGTAAATTTGTTAACATACTCGTTACTATTACTTTAAAAGTTACATAAATAAAAAAAATTATTATTGAATTAGTATAAAAATCTTTTACACTGACCGTGTATATTAATTAAACCATTTTCTTTATTATTACTATATTATATTATTTAGAGATGATAAAATACGTCAAGCTCAATGAGTCGGTCAATGGTTTGACAAGTTGAGTCAAATTTTGCTAAAATAATTTAGGTTTATATAAAATCAAGCTTAGAAGGGTTAACATGATGAACTTGAAAGACTAAACTAAGTTAAGAAAAAAGTTTTTTCAATTAAGACTTACTAAAATTTCATTTAACTTCTACTACATTTAAATTTTTTTCAAATATCAACTTTACCACTTTTAATCCTAACTTTAAATATTTTCTTTCTATAATGTATTCTCTCTTCTCCCCTACCCTCTGTCTCTCTCTCTTTCTTCTCTATTTATTCTTTCATTATTACTATTATTATTATTATTATTATTATTATTATTGTTGTTGTTGTTGTTGTTGTTGTTGTTGTTGTTGTTGTTGTTGTTGTTGTTGTTGTTGTTGTTGTTGTTGTTGTTGTGTATATTAGGTAAACATTTGCTTGACCTTTATGTATTTGTAATTAATAGTTTTAAATGCATTTATATAAAAATTAAAATTTATTTTAAAATAAATATATAATAAAACATATATTAATAAAAAAAACATTCCATCACTATAAAATATAATAATGATATTAAGATGGAAATGTGATAAGAGAAAATTATACCTTTAACTCGCAATTTAATGATACTAATTATATTATTATTATTATTATTATTATTATTATTATATTTTTTTATTCTTATTATTGTGTATACTATGTAAGCATTTGCTTGACCTTTACGTATTTATAATTAATAGTTTTAAATGCATTTATATAAAAATTAAAATTATTTTAAATTAAATATATAATAAAATATATATATTAATAAAGAAAACATCAATCATTATAAAATAAGAGTTTAATTGGTATACACTGTCAGTGTAAAAGATGTTTATACTGACATTTAATCATGACTGTTCATTTATGTGACTTTTAAAGTAGTAATGACTAAAGTCAATAAATTTTACCATGAATGAATGATTGTGATTGAATGTTAGTATAAAAATTTAATTAAACTCTTATTATTATTATTATTATTATTATTATTATTATTATTATTATTATCGTTATTTTTATTATTGGGTATGTTATGGAAGCATTTGTTTGACCTTTATATATTTGTAATTAATAGTTTTACATGCATTTATATAAAATTAAAATTTATTTTAAAATAAATATATAATAAAACATATATTAATAAAGAAAATATTCCATCACTATAAAATATAAATAATGATAATTAAGATTATTTTAATATTTTCTATATAAGATAAGGTTTGTTATCTTTTTATATTTATGTCGTTTTACATTTTCAGCTAATTCAAAAATTAATTTTATCAAATATTTATGATTCAATAAGTGTATTTTAATAATTTTTAGCTACTAACTAACTTAAACTTCTAAATAACTTTTTCGGCTAATTTAGCCTTATATGATATTTTTGTACAAGATTATCCTAAATTAAGTGTATGTTCGAGAATCATTATAGTCATAGTTATCAAAATCGCAAGTTAACTTGTAAACGAGTTTAGAAGCTCCTAATAAGTTAAATCGCATGTAGGATTAGAAGAGTAATAAACTCGGTAAGATTGAAGTAAACTCATACGTAGACTCGTGAGCAAATTGGGTGGTGTTTCCTATTCTGCCTCTAATTTTGAGTGTTTCAAATATAATTTGTTTTTATATCTAGAAAAGTTTTGAAATTTTGAGTATTTCAATTCTAATTTGTATTTATTGGAATAATTTAGACTGGATTTAACTTATTATATATTGAAAACTTTCGATTCTTATCTGATCTATAGGCATATTTTTAATAAAATAAACCTTTATGATTCTACGAGTAAGTTTATTGAATTAGTAAAAGTTTACTAGATTTTCACAAGTCTACGTAAACTCTCGATTTTAATAATCTTGATTATATTCTGAATTATAATATTTTTTGGATTATAAAATGTTTAAAAAAAGTTACATGTTTGAAAATACAACTTAACTTTTAAAAAAAATCCTTTGTAAAAAAAATTATTTTTAAAAAATGATAATTTGTAACTTATAATTATTTTTCAATATTTTTTTTCTTTCACTTCTTTTAACATAATTTTATTCTATATTTTTAACTATTGTCAACAAATTAATCATACAAAAAGTGATTTCAATTATAATTAATTATTGTATAGATAATTATATACATAGTTAATTATTAAATAATATAATTTTTAAGAGTTAGTTTGGGTTAAGTATGAAACATCGTGTAGTCCTTTTTCACTTATCTCTAGGGTCCCACTCCGATAAAGCAATTAACCATATAAATCAAACGATATGAAATAATGTAAGAAGAGAAATCATTTCAAGTTTCAATCTACTCCTTAAAAAACATTTTAATAATTAAAAGATCTTCCTCACTTTATCATTAACCTAATCCATTGGTTTAGCTAAAAGTATGTTGCTACTGTTTTAGTGTTTTATTGGATTATTAAATTTTTATTCGACCTGTCACAACCACAAATTGGAAAAACAAAAACAAAACTTTGTTTTGTCAGTATGTGATGGTCAGAGTGTTAATTAATACACTAAGAATACATCAAATTAAAAATTGTGATCCTATGAAGTGTACAAATAATTTCAGTGAAACTATTTGTCCAATTCATCAGTCTTGATTACAATTAACATGATCTGATATAGTTGGATGATAAATTGATAATCGTATTCCTTTTAAGTATGTAGTAAAAATTTAATCTTAAGAGGTATGTAAATATATGTCTTTTTTTTTGCCTTTGAAGTGTTATATTACTTAAAAGTTGGCATTAAAAGTAATTTATTAACACTCTTCTTTCTTAATATCTAAAACGTATCTTCAAGACAATATATCGAAAGCAGTGACTTAATCTTAGTAGATGGTAAGAACATTGTCTCTTGATATCAATATCTCAAATGCAAACATGAAAGAATATTTTGTTAAAACTATTAATATCTTATTTTATTATAAGATAAATTTCAATATTTTAAGATATTAATCTCTAAATTTAGTGTGAATGATGATTGAAAAAATTAATTTTAAAATAATATAATTTATATTTAAATAGATTTATTATAAAATTAATTTAAGATAAAATTTTTATTAAACGTAAAAGTTACTTTTATTTGAATTGATGTTGAATTCAAAATTAATTTTAGATTTTTCACATAAATTATACATATACAAATTGATTTAAAATTCAAAATTAATTTTTGAACTTGAAATCAAACTAGTAATTATAGATAAAGTATAGTCAAGAAAAATATTGGTTACAAGTTAGACATAGTGACTCCCTTAACCGTTTGCATGATCACATATTGATGAAGCCAAACAAGTTGTTTGAAAGGGATGGCAACATGTAAAGGTACGATAACTGTGAATGCCATAAATGAGATTATAGAAAAAGGAAACTGAAAAAGAAAAAACAAAAACACACCAAAGAACTAAACAAGGCAGAGCCACAGACACAGACAGAGATCTTTGGTTTCAATAAATTAGAAGAAACAGAAGGGCTTGTTAATTAGAAGGAGACCAAAGTGGGTCAGAAACACACGTCGTGTTCAGGCAAAATCCATGTGCCCACATGGATGATTGAGAGAGAGTGTGAGAGTATTATATTTACCACCTCAACATCACCACAAGCAGTAGCAGCACCTGCAGTGGCAGCAAAAACATAGCAGTGGAAGAGAGACATAAAAGACCCACCACGGAAATTGTGCTCAAAACCACAACTTGCTACCAAAGTTAGCAACTTTTGATTATTCTAAGTAGCTTGAGCTTCAAAGTCCATAGTGGGGTGTGTTGAATTTTTGTCTTTTGAAGTGGGGAAGGAAGAGAAGAGGTGAGAAAGATGAAGAAGAGTGAGAGTGGGGGGTATGTGAGAGCGGATCAGATAGATCTGAAGAGCTTGGATGAGCAGCTTCAGAGGCATCTGAGTAGAGCATGGACTATGGAGAAGAACAAGGAGAAGGAAGAAGATGAGGTTGAAGGAAGGTCCACTAGAAGCAGACAAGAATGGGAGATTGACCCCTCTAAGCTTGTCATCAAGACTGTCATTGCTCGTGGCACTTTTGGCACTGTTCATCGCGGAATTTATGATGGACAAGATGTTGCAGGTACTACTCTCTTGCTTTTCTATCACAGTTGAAGAGTTTTGAGTTTTCATTTGATTTCTGTTTGCTCCATATGCAACTAATTACGTCAAGAAAGAGAAAAAAAATATGCATAGTTTGTTTAATTTGTTTTTCCTTCCCTTTGTTGCACTATTTTGTTTAACACCACTCTCATGTGCAAGGGGAAAGTTTGTTTACTTGGTGAAGTTGTGTTTTCAACTTAGATTCTTGCATAATGTGCACTTGCTCCCATACTGTCCCTGTCCCCACTTCCTGAAATGTGTGCCAGGTTGATGGATTGTTATGTCTTTCTATGATGTCTTACTTAACTTTCAGTGGAAGTACAATGAAGACTTTCAAAGAGTTGGTTAGACATGATGTGTTATTTGGTTAGCAGAATCCACTGCTTAAGTTTTGTTTTGCTTGTTTCTGCTTGTACCTGTACAATCAAGCAGCAATTGTACATGGACACGAGTCCTTATTCTGCTGTTTTCTGTTTCCCTGAGTTCTTTAAGAAGGCATCTAAGTTGATAGTGTTTAGTTAGCTGCAACTGCCAAGCATTGAAACTTCGTAGATCAAGATTTGAAAAATCCGTGATTCACAAGATTGAGTATCCTTTGCTTCTTTTCCTTTTAGTTCTTTTTTTCCCCTCTAGAATTCACAAGATCCAGTTGACTTGATAGTTATGTGCATGAGCTTTAATGTTCTTTTCTTTTTTGTACTTTCATGTGTTCTTAGTTATTACTGTTATGCCCCTAAATTTACTACCATAGGGTGGTATAAGGATTTTAAAAAAATATTAATTGAAATTGTTGACTGCTAATAACTGATCATTGTGTTGCCACATACATTTCTTATTCTTAAAATATTCTTCTACTGGGAGTCAGCTACAGGAAGTCATCTCGTGAGAGTTAAACTCATAAGTGATACCAATGCCTTTTTGACATTTTATGATTGTCATGGTGTTATATGCTAGACATTATTATCACAAGTCTTATCGGTTCCTGAATCTAAAAATTATTAAGCCTACAGCTTTCTACTGAAATTTATCCGAATGAAGAGTTTAAAGTAAACTAGTGAATGTGAATACATGGTCTCCTGCTGCTTTCATAACATGCAATTAATCTTTCATTTTGTTTTCTCAGTTAAGCTCCTTGACTGGGGGGAAGAGGGACATCGGTCAGATGCCGAAATAGCTTCTTTGAGAGCGGCTTTTACTCAAGAAGTTGCTGTTTGGCACAAGCTTGACCATCCTAATGTAACCAAGGTAATATTTGTTCCTTCATTCTTTTGTTCATGTTAGCCATGTTTCTGCTTTATCTTGTGCTGTGGAACAACCTATAGTTTACTATAACTGGTTCTTATGTGCTTTCATTTGCTATCATGATTCATGAGTCTAATCAGATAAGAAAAGAAAGTGTATAAATAAACAAAATGAAAGGGGAAGATAAGTGATGAATAAGATCTTGAAATTTAATGCATTCCTCGAGGCAAATATTGGAATACATTCCTTGAGATTTAATTCTTCCTAAGGTTTATTTTCTGTTTGCTGTTTTCTCTAATATTTTGGGGTAAGGGAAGAGGATTGAGTGGCAGTTGGGTGGGTGTGGAACACATAAGAATTTAAGATCCACACTGAAGGAAATACCTATGCAAGTGTACAGGGCAGGATTTTGGTCAGGTCTTAAGGATCCCCTATATGTAATACATTAAATTTGCATCATAGTTTCAAACATTTATGTTTAAGTGGGAATTTTCTTATTCATTCTTACTGTCAATTTCATTTTGCAGTTTATTGGAGCAACAATGGGGACATCAGAGCTACAGATACAAACAGAAAATGGTCATATAGGCATGCCGAGTAATGTTTGTTGTGTTGTTGTTGAGTATTGTCCTGGAGGTGCACTGAAGTCTTATCTCATTAAAAACCGAAGAAGGAAGTTGGCTTTCAAAGTGGTTGTTCAACTAGCTCTTGACCTTGCAAGAGGGTCCAATCTGTGCCTAATCTGTGTCATAAAAATTTCATAGAATAAGCTTCCTTCTAAGCCTGATAACTTTTTATTATTTACTTTATAGGTTGAGCTATCTCCACATGAAGAAGATTGTCCACAGAGATGTTAAAACAGAAAATATGCTTCTGGACAAGACGCGAACCTTAAAAATAGCTGATTTTGGAGTAGCTCGTATTGAGGCTTCCAATCCTCATGACATGACAGGTGAAACTGGAACCCTTGGTTACATGGCTCCTGAGGTATATGCTTCAATTCCTACGAAAATATCTCTTGTGCATTTTCTTCTTTTGGGTTTTGTTTCAACTTTCAATAAAATTTTGAAACTGCTGACCTAGGACTTGTTAAATGTGGTCAACTCTGTTGTCTAACTAATTGTTAAAGAACTGGGATGAATATTCACTCTTTAACATAAGGGTAAAAATTACTAAAGAGGAATTCTTGAATAAAATATTTACCATGTTGGAAAAATAACAGCATTGGTGTTGTTTCATCATTGTCCATACTTTTATCAGGAATTCCTTTTTGTTTTATAAATTGTAATTCACCCAACAATTATGTATATATCCTTGCTGGATTTTTTGGTACATAATTACTGGAAGAAATCTCTACCTGAGAAGGTTCCATCCCATTTACAATTAGTAAGTTCTACAAACTCAGCATGTCACTAATCTTGAGATATTTAGGATTTGATTGGTTTGATTTTGTTTTTTAGTTTTTGAAGAGTTTCTAAAAATAGTTTTAAAAAACTGTTTTCTGGAAGAAAAGAAAAAAAAAACTTGTTCATATTTACGGAAATGTCATTAATGAAAAGCAAAAAACAAAATTATTTTTATTGTATTTTGAGTTTTCAAAACAAAAATAGAAAACTGAAAAACAAAACTACTTACCGTTCCTATTTTTCCAAAACTGTTTTCAAAAATTGTTTTTAAGAAAATTGTAACCAAACAAGTTTTTTAATTTTTAAATACTAAAATATTGAAAATAGTTTTATAAAGCTGTTGTCAAAAGTTTTATTGAACACTGCGTTGTATTTTTGTTTTTTAAGTAATCTTGGGATGTGTCTATAAAATAAATCCCTTTTGGTGAGGGATTAGTCAGTCGTGTAAATGTAGCTTTTTGAAATGCATCTCTCTCAAGTGCTGCATACTTAATTTCATAATTGTAAGCTTTATTACAATTGCATCAGAGACAAGAGGGGTGAAGGAGAAACTAAAAACAAATATATAAATAGGTTTGCTTAAATATTCTGTGCTCTGGCAAATGACAGTTAACTCAATTCAGATACATGATCCCCATCATATATGCTGCTTATGTTACAATCAGTCATAAATAGTTTGACTTTGCATAAATATTTTATGTTTTGTTTGAATAATAACATATCTTATATGTTGGTATATAAATTATGAAACTTACCTGAAGAAATTGAGCAGGTTCTAAATGGTAATCCATACAATAGAAAGTGCGATGTGTACAGTTTCGGCATATGCTTATGGGAGATATACTGCTGTGACATGCCATATCCTGATCTTAGCTTCTCAGAAGTCACATCTGCTGTTGTACGACAGGTATGTAAAATGTATTAAGTGGCTTTGCCAGCATAAACTATTATTTCTTAGGAAACATCAATATGTACATTGCTAGTTTATTTACAAATGGTCTTAATGTGTTTGGAAAACAATTAGAATCAATTCTTCCCACCAAAATCATGGTGTGCTATGGAAAAGTAGAAGCAACTCTTTGTTGCGTTGGATTTTAATGTGGAATTTTGAATTGATTTTGGTAAAATTGAAGGTGATCCAAGCACACTATTATACAATCATTTATACTTTTTATACATCCACACTAGTTGCTTTTGTTGTAATTAGATTCTTTATGGAACTGCAGAATCTCAGGCCAGAGATTCCGCGATGTTGTCCTAGCTCTCTGGCAAATGTGATGAAAAGATGTTGGGATGCAAATCCTGACAAGAGGCCGGAGATGGATGAAGTGGTGTCCATGTTGGAAACTATTGACACTTCAAAGGGTGGAGGTATGATCCCTCTTGATCAGCCTCAGGGTTGTTTATGTTTTCGCAGGTATCGAGGACCTTGAAAGATTTTTCACTGTAAAGGAAATCGATTATGGAGGGATGATATACAGTAATCTGGAAAATCAGTTTGTATTTTATTTCATTGAAGGAATAGGGAAGGAAGACTCCGGATGGAATGCATACACAAAAAGTGTGAAAGAAATAGTTAATGAAGAGCTCTTCAATTACTTGTTATTTTGTTGGGCTATAATTTTTGTAAAGCTAATTGTGCTCTCTCCTCATTGCACCCATTTTTATGATATTTCTATGTAAGTTGTACAATTGACAGTAGTAGCATGGATTGTTCCAACACTAATATCAAAAGTGATGGGTCATTTAATGTCCTATGAGCGTAAGTGATCTGTTTTGGGAAGATATGCTCGTGTGCAGAAAGACATGACCTCTAATATGTGGAATAAATATACAATTTGGCCTTTAAAAGATGTCATATGCTGTAGATTGAGGAAACTTTTTGTTTATGCAATTGACACTTAAAATTGTCGACTTGCTGATAAGTAATTAAAGTTATCTACTTGTTAGTAAAGGATCAGAATGAGACAAGTCACATCTTCAGACACATATTATATATCCTCCTTATATATGGTTTTATGGTTAATTACGCCCCTTTTTTTACCACTGAAATTATGTTGAAAGGAACATATTAAGGACTAGATTTCGTTACAGCACTAGTAACAGAAGAATAATGTTAACCCTTATAAATAATAACTAATTCTTAAATGGTAAAATGTTGCATGATATTTTAATTTTTGTATGAAAAAATCTCGCGTGAATATCAAATTACCTTCAGAATGTGTATCAACAGTTTGGACCATTTCAAGAAGAAAAATAAGTCACATATGTTTGCAAACACTAACCACCAATCCTCAAGTTTAAATGGTTTCTATACAATAAATCAGTTGATCCAACTTTTTCCAAATGTTATAAAAAGTAAATCGCGTTCTTAATCAAAATTCTTCTTCAAATTATCCGTGACTTTCGTTATCTAAAAAGTTCATATTATTAGTGGCTACCTTGCATGCAACTCTGCTATGTATAAACGATCTTTCTGTTAGACTCTGATTGAGTTGTAAATGATGCATTCTCTTGGTATTCTACAACTGTTTCTGATCTGTATTTATGACATCTTCCATTATATTTGCTACTTTGCAAAGAAATATACCTATAGATTAGAGAAATTCCCTACCTCTTTATGGGTTATGGCTTCGAAACTTCGTCTAATAAGGCACCAGCTTCTTAAACAGAATAACTTAGATTAAGGAGCCACTTTTGAATCAGTCCTGCATCACACTAAGGCCTTCTTCAACTGCATATATGGTTGACTTCAACTTTTGCTGGCAACTTCTGATAACCATGATAGAAGCTCACAACCACAGGTTTGGAAAATGACATAAGTATAAGCAAATAGAGAAGCTCCAAGCCTCCACCTAACTTCCTCAGCCATTTCTGATGTCGGAGATAAGGAAGGTATTTCAGTCTTTCAGACATGTAACAAGATTGATATACTCTTGGGGGAACAGTGAGTTTTACATACTCACACAGTGAGTTTTACATACTCACACAGTGAAGTTCGGAATGCAATTTGATGATGCAATATCCACCACCAAAGAAAGATGCTTTGTTCTCTTTAGATATTATCTTGTTAGAAATTGTGAAAGAGAATCTTTAACATGCATGCACATAAATATAAATGATAAATAGGAGAATTAAGAAAATTAAGTGTTGTAAATAGTTTTTAATATATCGTCTGACACACTCTTTAGTCAAAATTTAATGATAAAATAATAAAGCGGACATAAAATAGAACCTATAAATTTTAGTAGTTTTTAATATATTTTTTTAATATTTAAAAGAATGTATTAAAATATATTGCTAGTATTTTTTCAAGAGCTAAAGATATAGCTATCATCTAAACTTTTCGAACTTCTATCATTTAATTATTTAAGCAAATTTTACTCTTTAGTTGAACACTTTTTAGCTTTCCTTTTTAACAATTCTTTTAAACATGAAAGGATCCTACTCTACTCCTGTTATTTATCAATTCTGTTGATGATCTATTATACTACATCATATTACATTGCATTATCCACTCTAACTTTACCTGTGTACAAAGCACCCTTTTATTCCTTCAAAAGAAAAGTCCCTTATATTCTCAATGGTAACAACGCAACTTAATCATAAAGTCAATGTAATTAGACCCCTTTATCTAGAATTTCATTAAAAACGAAAAAAGTAAGGGTCTCTGCAATTTCATTAGCACCAATGAAAGAAATAACTTTGACAAAAATCCTGTATAAATTTCTGAGAACATTAAGGCCTTTTTCAACTGCTGGATCGTTAATTTGTTTTAGGCATGCACCATTAGTTACCATAATGTTATTGTCCAATGTTATCTTCAATCCTTCAAGCATTTCCCATTAAAGCAGTGCAAGAATATTTTAGTTTTCCGCAAAAAAAAAAAAAAAAAACGGGGGTGCTCAGACAAAGAACCATTCAGCAAAACCATTAAATTGCATATAGTATGATACTGGTAAAATCTAATGATGTAACTTCAAAAAATGTTTGTTTCAATTCGCACGGGTGTAAGTACAGGAAGTTTGATGATTCATCCTAGTTTCAGAACTAAACTCTCATTTGTACAAGCACACCTCTATTGTAGTTGTTCACCTAGACCAAATCGTCGAGGTAAGGTCCTGTATAAAGCACATAGCTTGTCAGTAAGTCCCATGACAATTTTTACGCAAAGTTTCATTGTTGTGTTGGATTACCATGGAATAAATTTCATCAATTGAAAGCAGCCGTGAAGTAGTTAAGATTTGTGAACCGAAATTGCCAAAAATTGTATCATCTAGTCCCATTAGAAATTAATATACAAGATCTTTCTCTAATTTTTCCTGCAAATGTTTAGTCACACCACATTTATCTCCGCTTAGACATAAAGGAATAGAATGGCAGCCTTCCAATTCATACCAAAATCGTTGGAAATTTGGTATAGTATGGCCCATGTCATGCTGCTTCACATATGGCAGGTCAGACTTTAATTGGGATTGTCTAAGTATAGTTTTTCCTCTGCAGCTGTAGCAATAATATAGAATGAGCTGAACAAGTCCAGAACTACTCCTAACTCCGATGCATTATTTTTAAAGGGTTTAGCTTAGTTGGAAGGGGTGTATGAGTTATTGTAAATCCATTAACACTTTATTTAACTTTTATTAAAATTAACAAAAAATAAAATAAAATCTAAATCTTGATTTGAGAAAAAATTGAGTAGATGTACCATATTTTTAATTCTAAAATTTTAGGACATAAAATGTGACAAAGTTTTAAATTTGTTATCTAAAAACACTATTAAATACAAATTAGATTACTAATCAAAATTTATCAATATAAAATCCAAAATATTATATATTATAATAGAATCCCAAATATAGTTATTTATAATTGATTTATAATCTAATCAAGATACTTATAACAATATTTTCATTAGAGAAAGGATTAATATGATGTGATATCCCTTTAATTGGAAGTTTCATAACATAGGTAGAGACAATATGATATTTAAAACTTCTTTCTAAAATGACATATAAAAGTAAAATTATTTTTTAACAAGAATAAAAGACATTAGAGCGATATTATAACATTTGAACGAGAAAAAAAAATTAAAAACCAAAATTAAAACTCAACACACAAATATTTTCATAAAAAACTACGTAAATTCTGATTTTCTACATGGAGATACACAGGAGCAAGAGACAATTCCTGTCAAACTCAAAAAGATATAAAAAAATGATTAAGAAGAAAAATAAGTTAATTAAAATAAATAAAATACTATAATAATATTTTTCTTATAAATAATAAATTTCTTTCAATAATAATTTTTTCTTGTTAAAATGTTAAAATCAATAAATAAAATAAAAAAATAATTTTTATGTTTTAAGGAGTGAAATAAGTATTTTTAAAGTTTTTAATTTTACACATCTAATTAGAGATAATTGACTTTACTATGACGTTGTAGAGTGTTACTACATATTCCCTGTATGTAATCGACTTTGGAATTCAAAATTTGGTTTTACAAACCATATTTTATTTTAAAGGTTTTTCTGATATTTTTCTTAGTAAACATTGGTGACGAGTCTTATGATTTTTAACTTTTTTTTTTTTTCATCTCATCGAGTCCCACGTGTCGACAGATGGTGACTTCAGTGGAAAATTTTCGAGAGTTAAGTTTAAAATAATTAAATGTACGAAATTGATAACTTTTTCTATATTTGTCTCACCTTTTTTTTGTTAAAATTATTAAAGTTATCTGTAATCTCCTTCGTTTCTTTAGTCTTTTATTATGATTATTTGAATTTAAACGATAGAATATACGACATATGATGTATACATACGTGTTTTGTGAATTGGGTAGTTTAGGATTTTTTCCTATTCACACACTTCACGTATATTTTCACACACTTATGAATGAGATCCTATGTCCAAACTTGAACACCATTTAAGATAAATAAGAGGTTAAGTAGTGGTAGCCTTTAAGATATACATTCTAGTTAATTAGTATGAAGACCTCACCTAAAGTTTGATTCTTTTAAGAATATTATCACTTCTAATAGTTTACATATGATTGTGAATTTGTGATCAATATTCCAAGATAGGATTCTTGATTATAAGAACCAATTTTTAGACACATAAAACCATCCATATGTGAGATTCACTCGTTACAAAACTTATTAAGACCATAGAGTAGATAAAATTCTCATTTTTTTAGCTGTACTAATTTAAGACACCAGGGGCATCATATTCCATTATTGTCGTTTTATTATCTAAAAAAGTTCGTTAAAAAAATTGCCTTTGACTTCATACATAACATTTGCTACCTTTTTTTTTTTCATTTCATGCATTTCCAACTTATCACATGTCATTTCATGAAAATAAAGATCATGGCGTACTCAATTCATTCATCATCTGTTTATTAATTCTCTCATATTTCAAACAAAAAAAGAAAATAGTCGTACACTTTTGGATTCATGTTTTGCATTATCAAATAATAGTCTTTACATTTTTTTACATTTTAGCATTTAATAAAGCAACTCACCATTCTATGCGTCAGAGTTTAGCCCATCATCTAGAAAAAAAAAAACATTTCTTTTTCATCCATACATAGTTTATTTGATATGTATTTGTAAAAAAAAAAT